>CM060598.1:31885096-32215096 GCA_030578255.1 Tiaroga cobitis | reverse complement strand
TGTATACAACTCAGTTGCACACATATAAGGCAGTTTTCATAAGCATTTGTCTTCATGGCAAATTGATTAACAGTAAATAAGCTCCGCTCTAGTTTTTTTTTTTAAGGCCAAGTAGCCAATTAACAAACGGATGAATTTCCTGAGGTAAATGCAACAAAGTGATATTATTCACAAGCTTCACAAGCAAGATTTATTGACATCTTTCTACGGTTGAAACACTGATTGAGTGATTACATGAGACATGATACGGATTTCTGTAAGTTGTACTGTAACTTTCAACTTACCTTCTGATATTCATGCCTGTTTTTCTAGATATAATGTGTGTTAAAGTGGAAGAATAGACTCAAAATGGCAAATTTAGACTCAAAATGGCAAAAAAAAGCATCAAAATGGCATTTATTGTTTGAATTTCGTAATAAAATGGAAAGAATTTGAAAGATGACACTTTGTTTCTTCTTAGAAGTAACAGAGCACAGAGCTATTTGCGATTATTGGGTGAGAGGCGCGCTACAAATAATGTTTAGCATAGGGAAAAAACGCAGATCTGGCAACCCTGGGTTGAACAACGGGTGATTCATAGGGTACAATATTGACCCTGCTTTTATGTAGCTGTTTTTAGCTGTTAATGCGTTATTGTCGCATTAACTAACTCAACAGTAGAGATTTTCTTCACACACGGTGTGATTTGTAGTCGGTCATGTTTTACCGCACATTTTTGATTGACAGGATATAATCGGCACTGATCATCGGCTGTTTTTAAACAATCGGCCGATAGTGAAAATAATTGCTTTTATCGGCCGATACCGATTGTTGGCCGATGGATCTGTGCATCTCTAATCACAACCGAAAACAAAAACAGCATTCAATCTTCGTCCATCAGCTAAGATGTGATACTAAAACCGCCAGTAGGTGGCGACAAATCATTGTCTTAACGAGTTAGTCATTGAATCATTCAATCAAATGATTCGTTCAAAATGGCTGATTCATTCAGGGACAAAGCAGAAGTGAGTCGTCAAGTCTTTCATTAAAATGATTCATTAAAAAACGTGGATTCATTCAGTAACGAAAATTAAACTCGTTTTGCTCGGAGACGCGCAATGGCTCTGCTGTTTGGAACTACTTTTGTTGGCAAAATAGAGGAAAAATATAAATAAATGACAATATAAAGTACAACAATTCAACAGACGCGTCTGTCTTCACTTCCCTCTGATCACATGCCATGATCGACATCCTCATGCAATCGTCTCAAACAAGCAGATCAGAACAGTGGAAACTGAGCCGATGAACTGAGTAGTGCTGGTTAAAAAGTTAAGCATCACTATTATGTTTATATCAAGGGTTAGTGGTCAGAACAACCCCCTTTAATATCAATCATCTACAGACATAGGTAGGTTGTCTACAAACCGAAAGGTTGGTGGTTCAATCCCCGGTTCCACCTGACCAAGTGTCGAGGTGTCCATGAGCAAGACACCGAACCCCAGCTGCTCCCGACGAGCTGGATGACACCTTGCACGGCTGACACTGCCGTCGGTGTATGAATGAGTGAGTGAATGGGTGAATGTGAGGCAAAAAATGTAAAGCGCTTTGGTGGCCATTGGGTCTGTGAAAGCACTATATAAATGCAGTCCATTTACATAAATGATTCCTCAAATAATGCAGAAAGCATCCAAGTAGCTGTCATTAGCAACCTTCATGAACACCCCCAACAACCACACAGCAACATGCAACAAAAAAACATCTTAGCAACGCCCTGGCAACCACCCTCAACATTTTAAGAGTGTTAATTTAGAACCAATGTTTATTAGAATTTAAAATATAACAAAAAATTTTTCATTTCCTAGAATCATACAGCCAAAAAACTGCTTATTGACAATGAAAAGGCAGGGTTATAGTAAACTAAAATTAATAACATAAAAAAATATATTTTCATTACTTGAAATAAAATAAATATTAACTGAACGAAAATAAAATATATGAAAATTAGTGCTGTCAAATAGTTTACTCGTGATTAATCGCATCTAACATAAAAGTTTGTGTTTATTTAATATATGTATGCACACACATATTTGTATGAATATATTTATATATATATATATATATATATATATATATATATATATATATATATATGTATATGTGTGTGTGTGTGTGTGTGTGTGTGTGTGGTTTGTGTATATATTAAATGTGTATATAATATATATATATATTATTATTATTATTATTATACACAAACTTTTGTTAGATGTGATTAATCGAGATTAATCGATTTGAGAGCACTAATAAAAACCTAAACTTTTATTTTTATTTAAGGTAGCATTTTCAATTATTTTAACTTGATGTACTAAAATAACAAAAACTGAAACAAAATGTAATGAAAAAAACTAGAAAAAATTTATTTAGAAAACTAATAAAGATGACAAGAATGCAACAAAATGACCACCTTTAATTAAATTTAAAATGCAAACTAAAAAAAATTAAAACTATAAACATAAATAATATCTAAATAACACTGCAAGAGGGCCCTGCTGAACATGTACTATGGTGGCAATACAATACCACAGTACAGATACATCATGGTACTGAAACTAATGCAACATGGCATTTACATTAAAACAGAAATGGTACTTTTCAGGACTTTCTGCAGGTGTAGTACTATTGTATTTTTTTAAATGCACAATGTAAACACTCCGACCATAACTGTACTTTACCATCAATAGTTAACGGTACAATAAAACCATCCAGAACTACACGAATAAACAAATGGTGAAGATGATGAAGTGTTTTACCTGGATGAAGCAGAGGTGAAGTCTCCTCCATCCAACAGTCTGATCTTACAGAACAAAACCCCGTTGACAAACGGCACGGATGTCAGCTCCTCCAGAGTGACATGAGTCTGAAACTTAAACTTCTTCTTCTTCACTAGAAACGCCATGAACTCGAGCTCTGAGAGATTTAACTCTCTGAAGAAACCCAATGTTAGACTGAAGGCGGTGTGACGGTTTTAATCTGGCAGTGGAAACTCTCTCTGTGGGATCATGATGATCATCTGTGGGGGGGGAGCGACACAAACCACAACTAACATGAGAACAGATGAACACTAACATATTAACAAATATATAAACTTCTATTTTATAGTATCATTTAGAAGAAGAAAAAACGTTTCTTTGTTATTGTCAGGTTTTAGTTCACAAACCCGCGAACAAACCATCGCCTCTGGTTTTTTCGCGTGCGCGCGCGAATAAACGGTCAACCTTTCAAACATTAGAAACATTAACGCTGATCGCGTGAACTCACGTCTTTAGTGTTTCTGTCTGTCCTGTGTCTGTGAGAGTGTGTGTGTGTGTGTGTTTGAATGTGAATTTGTCCCTGCCTGGATCACTGCGTGTGTTTAGTTTTTCTACAGGGGTAATGAAGCACCGCCCCTCTTTCTCTCTTTCTCTCTCTCACACACACACACACACACACTGATTTCTCTCAGCCCAATAACAATCATTAATATTGCCAATATATATTTAAATATAACTTAAATATTTAAAAATATCTAATAATGTTTGTATTGTTCTCTAAATGTAAGTTTGTGTTCTTTATAATATATATAAAATATTAATATATTATCAGTTTAATCGTAATATAATACTCAATAACACACATACACATATATATATATATATATATATATATATACACATACACACACACACTACTATTCTTAAGGTTTTTAAAAGAAGTCTCTTCTGCTCAAGGCTGCATTTACATGATCAAAAATACAGAAAAAAGTGAAATATTGTGAAATATTATATCAATTTAAAGTAATGGTTTTCTATGTGAATATGTGTTAAAATGTCATTTATATCCTGTGATCAAAGCTGAATTTTCAGCATCATTACTCCAGTCTTCAGTGTCACATGATCCTTCAGAAATCACTCTAATATGCTGATTTATTATCAATGTTGGAAACAGTTTAATGTTGTTGTTGTTTTTTTGAACATGTGATACTTTTTTTTAGGATTCATAGATGAATTCAATTTAATTTATTTTAAATAAATGCTGTTCTTTTTTAACTTTTTATTCATCAAAGACTCCTGAAAAAATAGTATCACATGTTATAAAAAAAGCATTAAGCAGCACAACTGTTTCTAACATTGATTAATACATTATATCTATATATATATATGAGATGAAATATGTCGCATTTTGTCTCCATCTAGTGGCGGTAAGGTGAACTACACGAAAGTTGCATCACAAAAACAGTAATCAGAAAAACACTTTTCCAAACTGCAATGTGAAAAATAAAAGGAAATCCTATTATATTGTTAAATTAGGGTACGGATCGATTTAAAGTGAAATTAACAACATATAATTAAAATAAAAACATAACTGTAGATACGTAGATCTACTGCAAGGTAAACAAATAAATAATAAGTTAGCTTTAAAAAATAAATGGATCAATAGTTTCTGTAATGTGAGAGACTGTGTGTGTGTGAATGGCTAGTGTTTGACTTCACCAGTAAAACGAAGGACAATAAAATGCAATATCAAGATTACACACGCAAATGCATTACTGAGCTCGTAACGACACTAAAAAAAGAACTAAAAGTGTAAAATATACAAATTAGTATCAGACTACACAAAAAAGGTACAACAATTCAACAGACGCATCTGTCTTCACTTCCCCCTGATCACATGCCATTAAAAAATATATAACAGAATAAGAATTAAAGAGATATTTGAGAACGTCTTCCAATAGAATATATATAATACCTCCAAATTATGTATTTTTTGTCAAGCATTGACGCATCTGACTGTACATGAATATATTGAAAGTAAAGCCTGTTAGACATCTGGACTTTTGATCACAGGAAAAAAGGAGGCTTTAGCATCAATAAAACACAAATGAAGACTCACACGTGTGTGGAGAGTTTCTTTATTTAACATACATAAATAAAAATGTTATTGTCAAAAGCTAAAGAAACAAAAAATCCTCCACAAAGTGTTCCAAGGCCTCACCTGTAAAAGGAGCCATTCGATGTTCTACATAAATAGGAGAAACTGTGTTTTCTGTACATTTTGGCGTTTGCATTCAATGCATGCAATGCTTTCGTTCAATTTAGGGTCAGTTAAAGAAATATAATGTTGACAAAAAAAAAATCGAATCAAGTTTGTTGCAATCTATTTGCTTTTTAAGCAACCAAATGTAAAAAATAAAACAAGTTGCAGATAAACTGAAAAGAAGTTTCACTTCAAGCACAAAAATGCTCTTTTTAAGGTAAAACGTCTTTGACATTTTTATGGAAGCTTGTTTCCGCCACAGAATAAAACATTTTAAAAGATAATTGTGAATTTTTCTCAGAATTGCATGTTTACATCTCGCAATTCTGACCTTATTAATTATTATTATGGCTTTTTAACACGCAATTCTGACTTTATATCTCCCAATTATGACTTTATATCTCCTAATTGCGTGTTATAAAGTCAGAATTGCAAGATATAAACATGCAATTCTGAGAAAAAGTCAGAATTGCGAGTTTATTTCTTGCAATTGCGAGTCCATTCTCTCAATTCTGACTTTATATCACACGATTCGGAGGGAAAAAAAGTCAGAATTGTGAGATAAAAAGTCGCAATTACCTTATTCTGTGGCGGAAAACAAGCTTCCATACATTTTAGATTTTGGCCACTTCTTTAAAATGCACGTTAAAGTCCTAACTTCACTTCATGATATCCCTGAAACGTCCACACACACATATAAGCACACACTCTTTGAGGCACAGCGCTGTACAATAATTTACCGTCTATTCTACACCTGTCACTCATTCCTCATCTCTACTGTCCGTCTTCAGGCTTCGATGGCGGCGCGTTTCCCACCGCTTCTCCTGCAGTCTCTGCTGTGTTTGTGCTGCTGGTGTTCTGCAGAAACTTCCTCAGGTCCTTCAGAGCGGGTCTGAACATCTGAATGAGGGCCAGCAGAGCGGCCTGCGTGCCCTCCAGAGCCTGGGCTTGTCTCTCTTGAGCGCAGGCCTGGGCCTCCTGCGAGCGCCGGATCATCTGGAGCAGGTCGTTCTGGTTCTCCAGGTGCTGGGCGATCTCACGCACGTGCAGGTTTGTGACGCGGTGCTCCTGGAGAAGTCTGGCCGAGTTGAGAGCGATTCGGCTCTTCAGCTCCTGAGGTTTGGCGGAGCATTCGGCCTGCGCTGCCAGCATCTCCACCGGCGCCTCTGCGCTGACCGTCACCGGCGTCTCCGAGGTGCAATACTCCACCATGCCTTCCTCTAGCGTGTGGTACGTCGTCTCGTCTGCAGAGGCGTGATCACACACAGCTCAGTCAAAATGAAATCAAAACGGACAACTAGAGGTGTATGCAGCATCTGGGGGCCCGTTTCAATAACTAATATGGGGCCCTACCCACATAAAACATAAACATAACAGAGCAGAAAAAGCAAGGATTCCTGTTGGTTTGCATCAGTGGTATATTATTTTATTACGTGCACTTTCAGCTTCATGAACAGGCAGATCAACTCCAACCTTATTTGATTAAAACTATATACAATTATACAGCGTTTTACGTTGGAATAAGCCTCGCCCTTTCACGCAGGGTAACTTCACTTTTGGTCGACTGAATAAAGCTTTTCTTTTGTTGTCCGATATCTTTCGTTTTTCACCACCACTGGCATATGTACGTTTCATTTCCTCTTAAAATTATTTTTCTGCTTAAAATAACATTTTAACCTAACGGCAAAAAAGGCAAAGGTGTAAATACATAAACTACCGATATTATACTTCAGACCGCTTAAGCCGTTCGCGGGAGTGGTAAACGTCGCCATGGTAACCGCGAGTTCGACCAATCAGAGACGTCAGTGTTTTGCAAATTCGTAGCTTGTGGCTTTTAAAGGAGCAGGAACTTTCGTTTCACAACCTCGTAGCTCGTGGTCAATCTACCTCGAATGGTTTAGACATTATGGCTGAAAATCAATATCCTACGGAGAAAATGAATGGGATTTTGCTGGTTTGTTGGGGGCGGGGCCTGTTTCAATTGAAACGGGTGAAACATAGGTGTATGTAACAATATATCGTGCGTCACAATATATCGCAATACAAAAATGCAACAATATGTATCATGGTGGATGTTGACAATCTGTATTGTATCAAAACGGACAACTAGTGGTGTAACAACCCAGCAAGCAATTCTGCGTTTAAAGACGCCTAATAGCCAAGACGTCTAGTCGTCGTCATCGTCTAGTCACAATAGGGAAGAAAAGACTATCACAACTTCCGTTTCATGTCAACCTTAATATTAAAATCAAAAATTGTCTTACCTTCAAGAGTTTTTATCTCACACGCTCCTGCGGCCGCTGGTTGAATGCCTGTGAAAAGACAATCACATTTATACAGCATCCAAATGCATTGGTAAAAGTGTAAACTCAAAATGTGAATATATATATGCAACATATAAATACATTTCAATATATATATATATATTTTTTTTTTTTTTTTTTACTAAAATCATGGTGAAAAAAAATTTACAGAATATTATACTACATTCAGAATACACACACACACACAAACACACATATATATATATATACATACAAATTAGCAGTGTAATTTGCATAAATTATTCTTCATAAATTCTTCATAAAACTGACCAAAGTATTTAAAGGGAGAGGATAACATTAAAAACATATTTTATCACTAGATGTTTAATCTACTATTGTTTTAGAATTGTTCTATAGTCTATACAGTATTTAATGCAATTACATCAGAAGTAACTGTAATTAAATTAAAGAAAAGTATTTAAAGGGAGATGGTGACATTAAAAAAATTATTTTAACAATATATGTTAAATTTAAATTTTCAATCCACTATTGTTTAATATTGAAGTGTTCTATAGTCTATAATGCAATGACATCAGAAGAAAATGAATTACACTAATTAATTAGGCTACTTAGTAATGAGTAACACCCAAGACTGCAAA
This sequence comes from Tiaroga cobitis, assembly GCA_030578255.1. Taxonomy (NCBI): domain Eukaryota; kingdom Metazoa; phylum Chordata; class Actinopteri; order Cypriniformes; family Leuciscidae; genus Tiaroga; species Tiaroga cobitis. The sequence continues at coordinate 32,207,124 of CM060598.1, read as the reverse complement.
TGAGTCCATATTTAATTAGATAGATCTTAATTAGATGTTGTTTTAATATGAAAATGACATTTCAGTGTGGAATACTCTATAGTTCAAATTTATTTGTACCTGTAGATCGTGTCTTAAAGTGTTTTTAGCAGGTGGAAATAACGGAAATCAAATCTTTCCGATTCTTCATAAAAAATATGAATACAAAACAATTGTCTTAATGTACTGTGATTGATCAAGTGGGGAAGTATTATGATATAAATAGTTAAAATCTATTTTTACCTGTAGTTCATGGCTTAAATCGTTTTACCAGGGTGAAAATAACGGAAGTAAAGTAATTAAGTGGCTATTTGCGATTCTACGCAATGAAAGTTTTTATATATATACATACATTTTATTTTTATTTTTTTACATTGTAACATTATGTTAAATTTTTGTTTAATCCACTATTGTTTTATATAGAATTCTTCTATAGTCTACAATGCAATGACATCAGAAGTAACTGTATTTACAGAAAAAAAATAGTAATTAGTAACACCCAAGGCTGCAAATGAGCCCATAATTAATTAGATAGATCTTAATTACATCAACATTTCAAGAAAAAAATATGAATACAAAACAATTGTCTTCATGTACTGTGAATGATTGATCAAGTGGGGAAGTATCTATAGCTCAAATCTATTTTTACCTGTAGTTCATGGCGTAAAGTGTTTTTACCAGGGTGAAAATAACGGAAGTAAAGTAAGTAAGTGGCTGTTTGCGATTCTACGCACTGAAAGTTACGCAGCGGTAACGCTAGTGTCTTACTCTGCGTGAGCGTTACGGTGGCCGAGGAGCTGATGGGCACCGCGATCTCCGCGCCCGCCTCGGCCGCCGGGAGGCTGATGATGGTCGCTTCTCCCAGTAGATTACAGATTCGCTGCTGCATGGAGGTCAGGATCACGGGTACGGAGGTGCAGTCGCCCGTACCCTCCATGGCCGCCCGTGCCTGGGCCACTTTTCTCCGCACCTCCGTCTTGAGATCGGACCATTTCTTCTTGACTTCGGCGAGCTCGCGCTGGCAGGTGCTGACGGCGTTCACGCGTTTCAGAATCTCCACCCACGCGTTGTTCTTAGCGATGTGGGTGACGCCCGCGTTAAAGTGATTCACCAAAATGTGTTTTTGCTTTTCCATCTCCTCCACGATGATCTCCACCTCCCTTTCGGAGAAATTCGTTTTTCTCCTTTTGGCCTGAGATGCCATAATGTTTTTAAATTGGACGCAGGGGGGGGTTATAAAATTGCGTAGAATACGCAAAAATAGTAAGTTTTTCACCCGACACAATTGCGCAGCGTAATGGCTTCTTGAATCGACTTCTCTTCCAACAACAACGTTTGCGGCCGCAAATGGCTGAAGTCCCGCCCGTTCGTCGCTTCTTACAATTCCCATTGGTTTAGATTCGCTAGTGACGATGACGATCTTTCTTTTCATTTGTGGAAACTGTGATCAATCAGACCTTACGTTTGCGTGGCTAGACTTATTGTCAGCCAGAAGAGGGAGCTATTTAATAACATACATGTATAGATGTGTGTGTATATATTTTCTCCATTCTGTCCCTGATGGAGTTTTGGTTCCTTGCCACTGTTGCCTTGGCTTTTGGCTTGCTTAGTTGGGGACATTTAATATTCAATAATATTATTGATCTGCCTTACTTAAGGTGGACGTTGACGCAATATCTTTTAGAAACAAACTTTGTTATATTGTTTTCATGTTATCACTGTGAAGCGCTTTGATACAATCTGTATTGTAAAAAGCGCTATATAAATAAAGGTGACTTGACTTGACTTGACTATTTATAAAAAAGCACATTTTGAAGCACCATATATCACCATTGTCCCCAGGCCCGTGTAGCCCATTTTTATAATAAATACAACACTTTCTGTACATGATTTCTTTCTCATTTTTTTCCATTGTTGGGTATAGTGGTTCTCTCTAATGTATTTTTATTATTATTAATAATAATACATTTATTTGAACAATTATAATCAAAGTTTTTGGCTTGTCCCTCAATTCATTGTTCACCCTGTAATTTTAGAGGGAAAACAACTTGGGCAACCAATTTTATCTTTCAAATTTGATGTGGTCCACCTTATTAAGGGAAATATGAAAAATGTTAGTAGAAAAATTACATTTTTAAAAACCATGCGATTCTTTATTATATAAAACTTCTAGCTTCTTGCTGCTTAGAGACGGTGCATTGGCTGATTTTAGATCAGAATGTCCACCCTGTGAAATTATTTTATGTTTAAAGTTAAAAAGTGCATTTAAAGTTCAGTGACAATGTTTTAAATATTCACTCTAAAAAATGCTGGGTTTTTTTCAACTCAAATTTGGGTCAAATGTGGACAACCCCAAATGCTGGGTTAAAAATGTAATTTAAAAAATGTACAGTTGAAAGTGAAAGTTGAAGTTGGGTTAAAATTTTAAATTACATTTTTAACCCAACATTTGGGTTTGTCCATATTTGACCCAAATTTGGGTTGAAACAACCCAGCATTGTTAGAGTGTTGTTTCCCATCTAAATCCAGTTCCAGTTGTACGTGAGCGATAGGAAACCATCCGTCCAACCAATCTTTATACCACTTTTCCACCCTGTTAATATTTTATCCACCCTGTTATGCAGGTTTTTTTCCACAACAATTTTATAAAATCAGCTAAAGAAACATATACTAATAATTCAGTGACAATGAAAAATGACTCGAATATCTATACTTTAGTGCAAAAATAACAGTCCATCATTACATCCAGATCTCAGGTGAATTATGAGGCGTTGTTTTCAGATTGTGCTTTCATTCCACCAATGAACAGAAGTTTCTGGACTGTACTTGTATTGGTCGGTCGGCAAGAAATCCAAAAGTGTCCCATAATAAACAGCGGCCCTTATATCCTCTCACACTGCTGGCAAAACAAAAGTTTTAAGAACACTGACAGGATTTTCCAGCAAGCTTGTGTGAATATGTCCACATCATGTCTATAAAGATTTGACCTGTGGCGTTTTTGTGGAAGTGTGCAAACTTACAAAGCAATTTTTACAGAACATGCTTTTGAAGTTCATGTAAAGAATGAATCTCATAAAAACGGGCTGTGTCTTTGACAATGGCTTCCTAGTAATGGACTGAAATAGATCAAGCAGGACCGTTCTGAGAATTCACATTTATAGCTTTATAAAACTGAATTCTTAGAATAAAGTCACCTATTGAAATGAAATGAAATGAAATGAAATGAGAGGCGCTGCCTCAAACAGCAAACACACGAGCAGCCCTCGATAGTGATCACATGTAATGCATCACTGGGACATTTTGCGGTTCTGCTGTTAAAGATGTGTTGACAACATCCAAGTACACAAGGATTCTTTCTGAAGTGTGAAATATACCTGTATGCAGGTGAAACTCGAAAACTTAGAATATCGTGCAAAAGTTCATTTATATCAGTAATTCAACTTAAAAGGTGAAACTAATATATTATATAGACTCACTACATGCAAAGTGAGATATTTCAAGCCTTTATTTCTTATAATTGTGATGATTATGGCTTACAGCTGTGAAAACCTTTTCACAATATTCTAATTTTGACTTTGGGGTTTTCATAAGCTGTAAGCCATAATCATCACAATTATAAGAAATAAAGGCTTGAAATATCTCACTTTGCATGTAGTGAGTCTATATAATATATTAGTTTCACCTAATATATAGAATCACTGAAATAAATGAACTTTTGCACCATATTCAAATTTTTCGAGATTCACCTGTAATTATCCACTCATTTTAATTCATTGTAAATCCTTCCGTATTGTTTACTATCAAAACGAAACTGTGTGGAATTCTAAATAGTTTCAAACGGACACATTGTATCGTATCGAGCAGACGTTGCCCTCGCTAAGCTAAACCTTATTTAATGTTTTATTGTTCTCATTTGCAGATTTCTAAGAATTTGGCTCTTGTTCGCAGACATTTGGGAGCAAGATTGAGGTCAGACATGCAAATGAAGTTCCTTGAGTGAATCTGTCATAATCTCTTTAGTACAGCAGTGGAAATACATTGATCTTTTTTTTTTTTTTTTTTTTTACATTATTGGTTAAGTTTTTATTGTACACTGTAAATTAAAATTTAGAAAATGTGCTTGTAGAATGTATAAGATCATTGTTGGCTCTGATGAAAGAACAGGGTGTCTTTAAACACATGTCGATATCGTTGATGATCATCTCTGCAACCTTTCCAGTGTTCTTGAGCTGTATTGGCCAACAGCACAGAAATGTTGAACACGTGAGAGACGCCGCTCGCCCTTCGCTGTGGGAGTGATTGAGATGTTTTTAACTCATCTTTTTATAGTCTTTCACTATGGTATTCACGGATCTGGCAGGACTTTGTGTTTAGGTCACGGACTCACGGTTAAGCTAAACTCTCAATGCAAAAGTCAGTGAAGAAGAAAGTCCAAGGCTCACAGCCAGTCATTTAATACAGCCTTCACATGTGAAACTCGAAAAATTAGAATATGGTGCAAAAGTTCATTTATTTCAGTAATTCTTAAAAGGTGAACCTAATATATTATATAGACTCACTACATGCAAAGTGAGATATTTCAAGCCTTTATTTGTTATAATTGTGATGATTATGGCTTACAGCTTACGAAAACCCCAAAGTCAAAATTAGAATAGCTATTGTGAAAAGGTTTTTATATCTGTGAGCCATAAAAATGATAACAAATAAAGGCTTGAAATATCTCACTTTGCATGTAGTGAGTCTATATATTAGTTTCATCTTTTAAGTGAATTACTGAAATAAATGAACCTTTGCACCATATTCTAATTTTTCGAGTTTCACCTTATCATTGTTTCTGATGCAAAATCTGAATTTCACGTGTTTTTTTATGGTAATGCATCAACATGATAATGTCAACATAATCAAAACAACAATGTTGAGTTTTTTCTTGCATGCTACTTCTGAATGTAAAACACAACAAAGGCCTGGCGACTGTTTTCAACATCAACGATAATCAGAAATGTTCAACAAATCATCATAATACACTCTAAAAAATGATGTGTTGGATTTACTTAAAATATATATGCACCATTTTTGCATCATACTTTTTAAGTAATCCCAACTTGGAATAATTTTACTTAAAATTAACAAGAAAACCGTTGTTATATGTACTTAAATATTTGAGTTCACGCAACATTCTTTACTTAAAAATATATGCATTACGTTGCATATATTTTTAAGTAAAGAATGTTATGTGAACTCAAATATTTAAGTACATATAACAAAGGTTTTCTTGTTTATTTTATGTAAAATAATTCCAAGTTGGGATTACTTAAAAAGTATGATGCAAAAATGGTGCATATACATTTTAAGTAAATCCAACACAGTCCAGGCCATGTGAGATCAAAACAAATCTTAGTTCTGTTAACTTAACATTTAAGCCCATTTGTATATAAAAATAAGACAATTAAATGAGTTGAACCAACCATTTTAACTTATTTTAGATCTTCAGCTATTGGTCTGCTAACTGCACTGCTCCAGTACATTCAATGTCTTAAAATAAATTAAACATGCAAATCACACACAATAAAGCATTTAACTTTATTATTTTTTATTTTTTGCCAAAGGCTTGAAAGCCTGAAACCACACATGAAATGTAACAAAATGTGGCAAATCGACAAATGGAAAATCACTTTTAACAGGTCACTTTTTCACCTTTGCAACACTTCTCAAAAGATTTACATTTTTCCAATATTTACTTTTGGAACATACAAAAAACCTCTTAAAGGACAATTCCGGTGAAAAATGAACCTAGGGGTAATTAACACATGGTTACCGAGTTGATCGTTCTCTGGGATACGTTTTCATGATAATCGAATGTACGTAGAGTTTTATCTCTAAAAATTGTTTAGCTTATAACGCTAGTATATGGGGCATAGAATAAGCAAAAGTAAATCGTTAGTTAATACCACTAACAAGGCTCAAAATAGCCCCACACTAACACGGTAGCATAATGAGGGTCCCTACATGCAAACCGAAGCATTGAGAACTTTGTAAGTGTACAGACAGTTTAATAAGAAGATACTTTATAAAGACAGTACATTACACTTATACAGGCAGGAGCCATCTTGGAAAACCGTCTCGACCAGTCAAGCCACGAACGCCGTGCTAAGTGAGATGAACTGTGACTTGGAAATCTCATAATATGGTCCGTTGTTTCCGGAAGAAACTATTTTAATAAACAGATATAATTCATGCATTTCCATGTAATTAGTTTCACAAACGTAATTCCTATCGACCAGCTCACTTAGCACAGCGTTCGTGACTCATGACCTCTATGCCTTCCAGTGTTACCCCAGTCTGTAAAGGATCATCTGCTGAGCCACCTTCCGTGATGATCCTCAATGTGAGATGTTCCAGTTCCTCTTCGTTCCTATGAGTAAAAAAAACATTAAAAAAAAAAAACAGGAAATCTGCATTTACTTGCAACATCACTTGTTATTGTTCAGACTGTTGCAAAAAATCAATTGCATTGAAACACAGAATGAGAAAGAAATGTACCTTTATATTTTAAAATAAAATAAATCTCTTACAGCCTCTTACATTTGCAACATTATAAATGTCTATACTGTCACGTTTTTATCAATTTAATGCATACTTGCTGGATAAAAGTATTAATTTATTTTATTTCTTTAAAAAAAAAGTTCTAATTGACCCAAAACTTTTAAATTGCATCTTAAAATATATTCAAATAGAAAACAGTTGTTTTAAATTGTAAAAATAATAATAATAATAATCACAATATTACAGTTTTTGCTGTATTTTGGATCAAATAAATGAAGGCTTGGTGGGCAGAAGAGACTTCTTTTAAAAACATTAAACAATCTTACTGGTTGTGTGTATATATATATATATATATATATATATATATATATATATATATATATATATATATATATATATACAAATTTTTTTTCTGGTTATCAAAAATATATCTAAAAAGAAAAAAACAATAATTAAATGTTACAAATTAGTCCATTATTAAATGCCTATAAATATAAAAATGAGTCTATTAAATAATATCTATTAATTTAAACAAAACAAGTTAATTAATGAAGACTTTTGTCCAGAGGTTTTGAACAAATCTCTTCAAAACATTAACAGTCAGTCACTACTGGAATAGCCAAACAGTAAATAAAGATCTACAATCTTTGTTTGAAGCCAAACTTTTGCTTAAAAGCTATTTACTTATTTTGATAATAATTTTGAAGGTTTAATAGACAGGGTTGTAGCTGTCATTTAGGAATAATATTGTGTTTGAATCAAGATCGCCATTATTTAATGATAAATCGTGCACACGGAGCTGTAGCCAATGTGTTTTCGAATTTAATATTTGTATGTTAACGAACGTTACCAGTAGGCTAGCCCGCGCCCAAGGCCTGGCCGCCCCCTTTCCCGCGATCCATTTATAGATATTAGAGAATAGAATAGGCCTATATGGAAATTTGTAAATATGCAAAGTAATTTTTTTTTAATCCGAAAACTCATAGCCTGCATATAATAAATGACAACTACATTTCGTTAATAAAGTAGGCCTACGAATTTATCCGTGGGGGAAAGCGCCGTCCGAATTGTCCTCTTATGGTGTGTTCAAACCGAACGCGAATAGAGCGTCAAATACGCGTCTATCGCGTCTTAGTTAGACGCTTGAATCTGCTCGAGTTCAAATTTTTCAACTTGCGTGGAAGACGTTCGCGGCAAACGCGTCACCCAATTTGCGTCATTCGCGCCGATGCGTCTATTCGTGTCTTTGCATTGACTTTGTAATCTACTTGCGCAAATGATTAAATTTGCGTTCGGTGTGAACACACCATTAATGCATAGGTGCCAACCTCATGGTCATATATTTCGAAAAACACAATAAATAGCCTACTCTGACTAGACACTTGACACTTGATAGCCTATTCAATGGAAGCACACTCGCTTAATAATTCAAATATACTCTCGTGCAAAGTCACTCATTTCATACACTTGTAGACTACATAGGTGTTCGTAACACGTTTCTAATTGTTGATGCAAAATTCGTAGCAATTCTGAAATTCAGTTTAAAAGTTAGTTTCTTGACCAAAAATGCAATAAACGATTGAGTGTACCTTAAAGGGATAGTTCGGCCAAAAATGATATTCGTTGCCGGAAGTCAGATATTTTCATTTATAAAGTTTTAAATATGTATATTTTTAGGACAAAACCGCACGGATTACCCTCAGAAGGCCTTCGTTTATCCCCCTGGAGCCGGATGGATTACTTTTGTGAAGGATGTATTCACATTTTGGGACTTGAAAGAGGTGGACCCCATTGCTTCACATTATATCCACTGAAGGGTCTAAGACATTTTCTAAAATAACTGAAAATGTGTTCGTCTGAAACAAGATTGACAGATGCATCTCAAACGGCTTGAGGGTGAGTAATGCATGGTTTAAATATCATTTTTGGCCGAACTATCCCTTTAAGTTAAAAAAAGTTAAGCTTACCTCTTTTCAGCATCTTCACATATGTGCTTCACAAAATGGCTCCAATTGTTGGCTGGAAATGCATCACGGGAAATTGCATATCACGTGGCTCATATAGTTACTTAAAATGTTATGCTCGATTTACTTAATTTTGAAGCAATTATGATAGTAGTTGACATGACTTATGTTTTTTCATTTTATTTATGCATACATTTAAGTTCACCTAGTTACTTATATTTTTGTGTTACACACACTAAATATGTTAAGTAGAGGTTGAAAAGTTATGAATACTTAATTTTTTGTGTTTAATCTAATTACTTTTATAAGTAATGGTTGTTCAGCCAACGAATCGTTTTTTAGTGATTTCTGAAGGATCATGTGACACTGAAGACTGGAGTAATGCTGAATATTCAGCTTTGATCACAGGAATAAATTAGACTTTGTATATTGACAGTTCTTTTAAATTGTAATAATGTTTCACTGTTTTTACTGTATTTTTGATCGAATAAATGCAGCCTTGATGAGCATAATAGACTTCTTTCACAAACATTAAAAAATCTTGACCTTTGAATGGTTAAATTGTGAAAATTTGTTGTTGTCTTTTATAGAAAATCCTCAGTAAATCCGATCTGTGATATCAGGAACAGCATTTCTGCACTTTTCTCCTGTTTCTGTGGATAAGAGCGTTTGAAGCTCTCAGCAGAATCGCTGTTGATCCCGTTATTGAGAGACAAACAGTGACCGAAGCATGTAATGGCACGTAACACGAGAGATAACACGTCCTGTTTTTCATCTGTCATTCTGACCTCCAGGTGAAGTTTATCGGACGCACTTCAGGGATCTACAGACGTAATCCAGATCGAGATCAAAACAAACACTTTCAGTGATGCACAGCGACCTCGTACTGTGGTTAATAATACACCTTTAATTGCTCTTTGAGTCTGAATGTATGGAGCTCTTTATGAATGAGCCGTTTATCTTCATGCAAAGGAAGGATGTATTAGTATGTGACATAAACAGATAAACGGTTAGAACGGGCCTTATCATGATTGGCCAGTCCAGTGATCAGAACGTTTACCTGAAAAAACAAGTTTCATAACTTGTGTTCAGAACAGCATTATGACCCGAGGGGTGTCAATACCTGAATGAATGTATTTCATTATTATGCTTTTTTGTATATTATTATACTTTGTATTTGTACTTAGAAACAGAGTATTTGAGCATTTATAAAGTAGGCTACACCTTAAAAGGCAATATTTCAGTGACGATCATGACTTATTCAAAATATTTTTCTTACTGACATCAAATCAAGTCAAATTACAGTCAAATGAAGCTTATTTAACACTAATAATGAATGTAACTTTTCACTATATAGTCATTTATGCTTGTGAAAACCATGCATTGAACATTGTTACTTGTAAAATACTTAAGTATAAATAATATGGACACTTTTTACTTTCACTCAAGAACACTTTCAGACACCGCGTCCATATTTAAGAATAATTTTTAGTACTTAAGACAAAATACACTGTGATTTTTCAAATTTGTGAATAAAACAAAAAATATTGGAGAACGTTTTACAAGCAAATATTTCAGTCTGTCTACTTCTTAATTTCATGCTTAACTGTGCCACCTGCCTTATCTTTGCAATTATTTGTGAGAATCAATAGTAATTTTTGAGTGAAAACTGTTTCAAAGTAAATCCAATTTTTTTCAGTGCAGTTAAAAAGAGAAAAACTCCAGAGAAACCATGTAAACCTGAATTAAATAAGTTTATTTCACTCAAATATTACTGAAAGTTTAAAGTAAAAAAAAAGTTAAGTGGACTATGTAAATGATTATTTTAAGCGTGCAGCACATTTATAGTTCCCAGCATGCTTTGCGTCAAACATAAGGAGAATAAATTATGAAAAGAAGTGTTATTTTGTATCTTTTTGCACAAGATGAATATAGGGAGAGATGTGTTAGTGTTTAATCTTCTGTTGTGTTAGGATTTATAGGGTTTCTGTTGCAGTAACCATTGTGTTGAACAAGGTTAGATTGAGAATGGACTGCAAAATCATTTATGAAAATTTTTTATGCCAGTAAAATCAGCACATGCAAGATCAGGGTGTAATAGCTCATTTTAAAAGATTTGAGTTAATGTGACATCTATGCAATCAAATTGTATGAGTTAGCTTAGTCAACATTTCAATTAAATTCAGTAGCAATGAACATAGTACAAAATCTTGGAGTTTGTTAAAGTCCCAGTCAATTATTTTATCCATTAAAACTCATCTTTGATTTTTCCATGAAAAAATGCAATATGCCTTAAAATATCTTGAATGTAACCCGACACCCTTGCACCGTATACGTGGTTCTATGAATATGCAAATGAGAACCGCCTCCACTCATTCACTCAGCTCAGAGATCCACTGGTTACACGTTGATCTGATTGGTTACAAGGTCGTTTGTGACGTCAGAAACACCAGCGATTTCAAACCGTGTTTTTGAGACTGTCTTTGGTTCACTGCAGTTTTAAGGAGAAAATACTCAGCAATGCTGTCGACTTATGAATTTACACATGGTTTGTCTTAAAGGCATTAAAAACACCACATAGACATGTAAAAAAAAAAACATTAAAAGCTGGATTTTCATCACAGGGGGACTTTAACGTAAAAATAATGTAGTCAACTGGTTGCCCCACATTTTTAAATTCTGCCATGGTTTGCAGTGAATCTTTATCAGCTGTGTGAACTATAAAGGTCTTGAATGAATCAAACATCATTCATACAGGAGCAGTTGTCTTTCTCTCAACCCTGCTTGACGAAATAAGAGCTCTGTGACTCCCAAAGCCCGCGTCTATCTCCCTGCATGCGTTTAGTGATCCCGAAGCGTGTGACTTATGGCTAAAATTAGTTTTTAGAGAGCACAGGAGTCACATTCAATCATAAGGCCAGCCTGATGCGACGCTGCATACAGTACATGAGTGCACTACCGTCCTCAAGCTCCCCTGGATTGTGTTACACTCAACTCTTCTAATGCATGTTAAGATATTACCTGTTTTGGTCGGAGAGTAAAGGAAATAAAATACCCATATACCACAAAAAACATGCGCAAATCAATGCAAGCTCACTAATTACTTCATATATGAATGTATGATTATATTAATTTCCTGGAATAAACACTTTAATTGACTCAATAAACAGTAGTGTTATTATTGTTATTAGGTGTTCAAGCACGAAGTGCTGAAAACCTATTGTAATTGCTATTTGAAAAAAAAAAATTCCCCTAAAACGCATCGTGCAGCCCAAACCGTAAGGCCTAGAGACTTGAAACTCGGCCAGATGGTAGGGCCACACTTTTGGGGAGAACCTATCAGAGTATGACCCCGATTGGCCCATAGGTGGCGCTACAGCAACCAAAAGTGCTAAATTGCTCATAACTCTTAGACCGTTGGTCCTAGAATCAAGGTTTTTTACGCCACTGTGTTCCTTGGCTCAAGTCGGACAAGATGTATATCTCGGATTTCGATTTGGGCCCCAAAAAATTTGTTTATGGCCAATTTTGTTCAAAACCTACTTTTGCGAACTAGTCCCTGGTTTTTCACCCGATCGGAACCAAACCAGTCTAGGCCTATTCTCTGGACTCTCTAGATCAATAATTATCGAAAAAAAAGATAATTATTGAAATTTTGCATTTGGGTGGCTGTAACAGGGTCATTTAGAAAAGGGGCGGGGCAAAATACAATCAAAAGCCTATAAATCCTAAAGGAAAAGTCAGAACTTCACAAAAATTGATGAGCATATGTGTCATAACATGGTGAAGAAGCATGCAGAGTTTCGTGATGATCGGACCATAGGTGACACTATAACTGTTGAAAAGCTTTAAAACCATGTATTTCCTATATGGTAAATTGCTTGTATTGGCTGTAAATGGTGTTTTCCATCTATGATCGTATAATTTTCATATCATAATGTTTAAAACCAGTGCAGTGTGTGTGTGTGTGTGTGTGTGTGTGTGTGTGTGTGTGTGTGAGCAAATGTCTACATATGAGTGCAAAAGCACCTGTGAAAACACTTTATTAATAAGTAGAGTGGCCAGCAGAGGGTAGCAGAAGACCACTTATTGGCTCACTCTCATTTTGACAGACTTGATGTTCAGCAGTAGTCTGCACTAAAGCAAACCAGTTTTTCCATGTTAACTATTATAACAATCATTTTTTGTCAGAGTTTATCACTTCGTTTTTATTCACACTTCACATCAATGCAGCAATGTGGTAAATCATGGCAAATCAAGATAGAAACATGGTAAATCATAGTAAAAAATACTATTACATGGAGTATCATGGTAAATCATGCTAGCAATGTGATGAATCATGGTAAATAATGCTATAACATGGTAAATCATTCTAGAATATGGTATTTCATGGTAAATCATCCTATAACATGGTAAATCATGGTAAACTATGGTAAATCATGCTAGAATCATATTATAATGTGTTCAATTGTGGTAAACCATGCAAGAACAGGGTAAATCATGGTGAATCATACTAGAACTTGGTATATCATGGTAAACTATGGTAAATCATGCTAGATTCATGGTAAATCATACTGGAACATGGTAAATCATGAAAAATTACAATGAAATGTGGTATATCATGGTAAATCATGCTAAAACATGGTCTATTCCATCTATGATGTCAATGGTTAAATGCTTGCTACATAAAACTTAATGTCTTTTGATGCTTTTGTGCTTAACGGCCTTAACTGCTTTAACACCGCTAAATGCTGCTTGCAGCTTTAATTACTATTATTTTTGTTATTAGTATTTTTATTATTATTATTATCTAAAATTAATAACCTGCAACATGGGGTTGTTTGACCCAGCACTGATTAAAAAACAACCAAGCAAATGGGTTAATGTATAAATAAAACCCAACCTGCTGCAGGTCAATAACCCAGCATGTGTTCTGTCCAATATTTACCCAGCGCTGGGTTGCCAAATAACCCAAATTGGGTTGTTTTTAGCATTTTTTTATGCAGTGTTGGACGTGACACATTATAAGTAACACATTAAGTTATGTAATCAGATTACTTTTTTCAGGAAACTACCATTATGCATTACTTTTAAATGTACGACAAAATATCTGAGATACTTTCTCAAATAAGTAATGCAACTTACTTTGTCGTCCCACTTTAGTTGACTGACAGCTCCTCTATTCATGTTGAGAGAAATCGTGTTGTGTGTGAACATTATGGTTATTGTAGTTGTAGTCTAATGCAAGCATGCGTTTACTCATCTCACTTGCACAAAAACAGATTCAGTGTTCCTCAAAATGAATAACAACGTTGAATTGAAAACTAGTTATTACGTAAACCTGGAACAATTAAATACACATATAGGCTACTTTATGTAATCTCACTTTATTACCCAATGTCTTTGCTGACCTTCAATGACCCAATTCAACCATACGAATAAGCAAAAATGACTTCAGATAAACATAACATTTTTGTTTCATTTTTTTTGTACTCTTTCCTTCAGTCTGAGGCTTATTCGTTTCACTTTTGGTGTGAAGGGCCTTTACATTTGCACACAAAAAAATTTCATTAAAAAACAAACAAGCAAGCCCAGCACAGGTGAGAAAAAGTAACGCAAACGAATACACATTACTTTCCATAAAAAATAACACATTAGTTACTTTTTAGTGAGTAACGCAATATTATAACTCATTACTTTTAAAAGTAACTTTCCCAGACACTGATCATATGACATGGTACTTCTGGAAGCTTGCTTGGACTGTATAAAACAAATAAAAAATTGCAACTTTTTATCTACCAATTTTGTTTTTTTTCTTGCAATGCCGAGTTTATATCCTGCGATTCATGATTGTGAGATATAAACTCACAATTCTGAGATATAAACTCACAATTCTGAGATATAAACTCACTCATAAACCAACTTTTATATATAAAAAAAAGATGTGAGAAAAAAAGTCGTTCCCTTTTGCATTTTTTTATTCCATGGCAGAAACAAGCCATACTTGTGGCATTGAGTGCAAATACATGACATACAGAACTATTCGGATTGCCAAATAAAAGAAGAATTAAACGTTTAATTTTAGTTCAATTAAATTAAAAGATTTAGAAATTCTGGCATTTGAAGATGTCTAACAACAAGCAGTCTTTTTATACACAGGCTTTTCCCCCGTATGCAGGTCACAGGTGGTTTATAGGTTGGTGTCCCCCTCACAGATACCGTATAAATCTCTGTGGAGTAAGTTTTGGCACGGACACTTATCCTCCACCAGACTCTGACGTAACTCTGCAACCGGAGACAGCTTTCTGCAGGATTATGCCTTACAGAGTCGCCGTTTATATTGGGGCCTATTAACGATAATTACTGCTATAACCAAGAAAATATCCTGTACTGACCTGATAACTCTTTTTAGTTATGTTTGGCTTCAGTTATGTGTTATTTAAGAGTATTTGACTTTTTAAAAGACAATTTAAGAGAAAAGTTTTCTATATGCACGGTTAATTCTATAATCACAAACATGCAAATGCACATTAATGTGAGGTTAAAGGAGACCTCATCAAAGTGAGTGCAGTATTTTTTTGTTATTTAATATGAAACAGGCCAATGCAAATGCTAACAGTTCAATTATGCAAACACATAGACGTTATGTTCACATTTAAGTAAATGAATAAAGAAATTAGCTGAACCAAAATAAGCCAACCTAATAGCCCAACCTATTTCAGACTTATTTTCAAAAATAAGCAAAATCACACAAAATAAGTTCGATCTCATGAACTTTTTCAGAAATTAAAACTCTTGAAGTGTTATATTTTATTCATTTTTATGTTCTAATATTTGTTATTTTAGTATGCTACATAAAGTTAAACCAAATGAAAATGATTAATGTTGCCTTTGCAACCAGCTTAAATAAAATAAGTTTGAGGTGTGTATAAATATATATATATATATATATATATATATATATATATATATATATATATATATATATATATATATATATATATATACTTCAAGTAGCCTATGTTTTAATGGTCTAAGTTAACTAATAACCCTGATTTGAGGCATGTTAACTAAGTTTAGGGGCAATATACAGCATGTTGCAGGTCTATGTCGGTTTCTCTGTGCCCTGTGAGAAAATGTGAAATTCTATGAGTCACTTCCATTGAAATTTCACAGAATGTCACATGTCTCTTCTGGCGGCTCACGCTGGAGTTCAGTAGTGAAAGAGGATGGGCCTGATTTACATACGAACCCAATGGCTTCCAGCCGTGATTGGCCTTTGAGACTTTGAGGCGTTCAAATGTTTAAATGCGTAGAACCCGATGACCAATCAGAGTCCGCCTCCTTCACTCAGTGGGCGTGTCTAAGGACTTTTCTAGACACGATCAGCAGCGTCACCGGCATTTCAGCGTTTCACCGCCGGCAGGCGAAAGTGTTCTTGTGTTATTTATTTATTTATTGCCGAAGACTTTAACTTTTTTGAAGATGTTGTGCCTGTGCCTTTATGTGCCTGTCCATAATTCAGATCATGTCGAG
This sequence comes from Tiaroga cobitis, assembly GCA_030578255.1. Taxonomy (NCBI): domain Eukaryota; kingdom Metazoa; phylum Chordata; class Actinopteri; order Cypriniformes; family Leuciscidae; genus Tiaroga; species Tiaroga cobitis. The sequence goes on along the minus strand of CM060598.1, from coordinate 32,191,063 downwards.
GTGGACTATTTTGAATCGAATGGATTACCGTCCGAGCTGAAGTCGCTCAAGTCTCTCAGCGTCCTTCTGCCGTCGCAGGAATTCTCTACATACCGAAAATGGAAGAAGGTAAAAATGATCAAATCATTTGTACATTCTTTCTAATCTTTCTTTATATATTATTCAATGTAAGCGGACCTTTGAATAAAGTAAAAAGTAGTTGATTTTTTTTCCTCTCCCTTTTTTAAAGAAACTACACATTTTTGACGCATGACGTTTCCGGTGCTCGTTCCTCTTTCCTGCGCGCGCGTTTCCGTGAAAATGACCATATGTGGAGTTTCCCCACAGCGCTTAAAGGGATAGTTCATCCCCCAAAAAATTTAATTCTGTTCTAATTTGCTTACCCTTAAGTTGTTCCAAACCTGTATGAATTTCTTTCATTTGCAGAACACAAAAGAAGAATTGAAAGAATGTTGGTAACCAAACACTTTATGGTCCGCCATTGACTTCCATAGTATGAACAAAATTCTATCGGCAATAAATAAATAATTTCAGCAGATGTAAGAAATTCATACAGGTTTGGAACAATTTGAGGCGGGCAAGTAAATTAGGACAGAATTTAAATTTTTTGGGGGTGAACTATCACTTTAAAACTATTGTCTAAATAAAGTGCATCAATAATGTCTTCAGTGTTATAGCCTCATCAACACCATGGTACTGTAACTTAATAGTTTTATATACTACTTCAAGATTCATACTTTAATGTAGTCTTTTTTTTTTTTTAACTGAAGGCTGTATGGCGCCCCTAGTGGTGCAGTTTCAATGAGACTATCAGAATTGATAGGTCCATAAGTTTATCGATGATGATTGTCTGAGCTGCTGCAATAATCTGGATGAGTGTACAAACATGATTATAATTTCACAAACATATTTTATAGAGAATTCATTCAGTAATTTCAATGACAGGAGACTGAGAGTCTGATCTGATAATGAGTTAACGTTCCCTTGTGAGTCAGTAGTTAATATTATTTAAACTTTTTTTTTTTTTTTGTAGCATCAGTGTAACGCACAGCCACTTTTACCTGGGTTTCACAGATCTTGTATCGTGTCAGGTATATTTTAAGCTTGTAGCTCATTTGATCTGCATAGTTTCCCGTCTAATAACTAAAGACACTCATTCCCTCTGTTCTAGTTTCCCAGCTGTCGGTATTCACACATTAACCTTACTGATTGTGCAATGATTTTCTTCTGGAATGCATTGGATATTTGCAGTCGCACACACTAATTAGATTTGGTTGCACTAAAAATTGACATCCCCCCCCCCACAGAAAACACTGAAAACTGAAGAGAAAGAGCATGATGGGGAGCTGGGCTTTGAAGAGTTTGTTCACTACCTCCAAGACCACGAGAAAGACCTGAAGCTTGTCTTCAAAAGCCTGGATAGAAAGAAAGCTGGTATTATACCTTGATGCATACTTGATTTACAAACTCACAACTTGGTGATTTTTTAAAATGACTGACATTTCTTTTAATTTGTTCCTTGTCAGGTCAAGTGAACGCCAGTGACATTGTGAACTCCTTGCGAGATCTTGGTGTCTATATTTCCCTGCAGCAAGCGGAGAAAGTCCTTAATAGGTGAAATATTGTTTGGATAAAGAATTGGCAATATTGCCATGTTGACTTCGAAGTCTTGCAACTGGTTTCATTTACCTTCCTATGTTTAGCTCATTATATATTTTTTTGTATTTTAGACACTTCCAGTTAGTTTATAACTATATAAATGCATTGATCTCATTTGATCTTTTAATGAACTGAGTCAGAGCTTTGTTAGATTTTATTTTTTATCATCTTAAATTCATTAAGCGCAGCGCTTGTTTCCAGTTTGTAAACGGTCTCTTATTTGTCTTTTTCCTCTTGCAGCATGGACAAAAATGGCACAATGACTATTGACTGGAACGAGTGGAAAAAGTATCCCACGCTGCAACCTGCCGAGAACATTCCCGAAATCATCCTGTACTGGAAACACTCAACTGTAAGTTTCTCCCTCAAACTAATGCTAGTCCAAATCCTCAAATGCTTCAGGATTAAACAACCTGAAAGGCCTGTTTAGTTAAAAAGCTGCTTTATTCCTGATGACTGCAACGCGATTAATATGGGGATCTGATGAATTTAATATGGGGATCTGATGATGAATTTAATATGGGGATCTGATGATGAATTTAATATGGGGATCTGATGGGATCTGATGAATTTAATATGGGGATCTGATGAGATCTGATGAATTTAATATGGGGATCTGATGAATTTAATATGGGGATCTGATGGGATCTGATGAATTTAATATGGGGATCTGATGAATTTAATATGGGGATCTGGGATCTGATTAATATGAGGATCTGGGATCTGATTAATATGGGGATCTGATTAATATGGGGATCTGAGATCTGATTAATATGTGGATCTGATTAATATGGGGATCTGGGATCTGATTAATATGGGGATCTGATTAATATGGGGATCTGGGATCTGATTAATATGGGGATCTGATTAATATGGGGATCTGGGATCTGATTAATATGGGGATCTGATTAATATGGGGATCTGGGATCTGATTAATATGGGGATCTGATTAATATGGGGATCTGGGATCTGATTAATATGGGGATCTGGGATCTGATTAATATGGGGATCTGATTAATATGGGGATCTGATTAATATGGGGATCTGATTAATATGGGGATCTGATTAATATGGGGATCTGATTAATATGGGGATCTGATTAATATGGGGATCTGGGATCTGATTAATATGGGGATCTGGGATCTGATTAATATGGGGATGTGATTAATATGTCTGCAGGGAATTATTCAGGTTTCTTAAAAGGTGTGTAAATTAGGCTGGCTTGAGTTTTAGGATTGCTTTAGGACGTAGGCCTTCTGATATACGGTTGATGACAGTCGTAAAGTGACTGTGCCTAAAATATCGACAGGAACACTGTGATCTAGGACGGGCTCCAGTTTAATAGGTGTAACGTTACAGCTACTAAATCTTAGCTAGTCTGTGTCCTGACTGCTGGAGTTCGTGCATAAATCCATCCATTACATTTTGCAAATCAAATATCAGAGTACTCAAATTAAACCAAGAATATCTGTCCCTTCCTTGTGCAAGTCTTGTTGACATGCACAATTAGCTTTTCAATTTGAGACTTGATCTAGTCGTTTGATTGTTCAATTTCAGTGACCTATTTAATGGCAGTTTAAACTGGACTGCAGCCTTTGTCCTCACAAGTTCAGTGCGCAATAATATGGACTCTGATGCAATGTGCGCAAGTTTACGAGGGTTTCCGAAGTCCACAATGGATTTTTCGATCAAATGGCACCTTGGAGCGTCAAAAACGTTTTGAATGCGTCACCGGTCGGGTCAGAACACACTTGGACAGAACACACACTGTTGCTGCCAAGGTCTTTGCACTTTAGTTCTCTTGAAGTAGCATTAATGCAAAATACTAGTCGTAATTCACTGATTTAATTTCATATTGGTTCATTGTTCAATGTCAGCTGTTTCTAACAGCATCGGGGATCCGTTTCTTTGTTGCTTCGTTTTATTAATGCAAAATAGTAGTCGTCATTCACTGATTTACACACATTGGTTAACAGTATTTGTTTCTTTGTAGATCTTTGATGTGGGAGAGAACCTGATGGTACCAGATGAGTTTACGTCGGAGGAGCACATGACGGGGATGTGGTGGAGACATCTGGTTGCTGGTGGAGGAGCTGGAGCCGTGTCACGAACCTTCACTGCGCCGCTTGACCGACTCAAAGTCCTCATGCAGGTACGAGGATCACGTCATTCTGAGTAGATCTGTGTTACATTTTGTGTGTTTGAATCCTATATTAAAAAGTTACTCCTTCAAGGGCGTAGTCTTTAATAAATCCCAACGTCAGCTTACTCTGTAGACTGATAGAGGTTTCATTTACTCAAGCATTTTCCTTCAAATCCCACCTTCAGACCTCAAGCCCTTAATCATCCTGTATATATTAGATAAAGGGCAAGCAAAATAAGAAGAATGTCAATAATATACTAGGTGTTGTATAGGCCATACAGACTGAAGAACCACCAAAATGTCAATGTTTTTTATCAGGGATAAGGCAAACTTAGTTTGTAAGATTGGCCCAGAAAAACTGGTTTCATAACCATATGGCCAGAACAATTGGTTTTGTTACTCAAGAGTCATAAGTATAGTTAATCAGTATCATAAATGTATGTTCCGGGGAACAGAATAATTATACAGATTATTCCAGCGTCCAATCAGAATGCGAGTGGTCAAGCACACCCTCTGTTTTGCACTCTGATTGGTCCGATACGAGATACGAGTGGACATTGTCATGACTGTGCGATAGTGAAGATCTGTGTCAGCTAGTCATGTTTACGTCAGCCGTTACTCAATTGGACTTTAATCGTTCAGTTGATTCAGTTTAAAACCTTTCACCTACTTTTTTCGACATGCTCAACTTTGCTCCCCCACTTGTGAGGGTCTAAAATCTAAAGTGTTAATTCTGATCACTGAAACCATATAAAGTGTGATATCATCTGTTATTATTTAGACATAACAGGTTGTAATAAACCCATTTTGTTGTCTCAGGTACACGGTACTCATGGCAACAACATGTGTCTCATGAGTGGTCTCGCCCAGATGGTCAAGGAAGGAGGGATGCGCTCGTTATGGAGGGGCAACGGCATCAACATCATCAAAATCGCTCCTGAATCGGCCCTCAAATTCATGGCTTATGAGCAGGTAATAGATGAGAGCTGATCTGGATGTAAATATCCGACCTGAGAAGTATGAAAAAATCAGTGCATGTTTGGAAACGGGGTTATTCTCCGCAACTAAAATCAAACTTTGTGTGTATCATTAAATGCATTAACTGCATGACTTTTCTTTTGTTGACAGATTAAACGGCTGATGGGAAGCAGTGGGGAAACTCTGGGGATCAGTGAGCGTTTTGTAGCAGGTTCCCTAGCAGGAGTCATTGCTCAGAGCTCCATTTACCCAATGGAGGTGAGTCTCGACGCTCCACCTCACAAAACTGCTCATTTTATATATATATATATATATGTACATGCATACATACATACAGTAGTCAACATTTGAAGTGGATCAAAACCTTTCATCAAAGTTATACATGAATTTTGAACAATACCCGTTCTTGTCTTAGGACAACTTTATGAACTTTTTCGATCCACTTCAAATGTTGACTACTGCATTTTGATATATATATATATATATATATATATATATATATGATAGATAGATAGATAGATAGATAGATAGATAGATAGATAGATAGATAGATAGATAGATAGATAGATAGATAGATAGATAGATAGATAGATAGATAGATAGATAGATAGATAGATAGATAGATAGATAGATAGATAGATAGATAGATAGATAGATAGATAGATAGATAGATAGATAGATAGATAGATAGATAGATAGATAGATAGATAGATAGAGAGAGAGAGAATGTATTTATCATAAAGTCTGTTTTTGTAGCATTAAGATATTATGTGCTCTACTTAAATGTCATGGTTGTGCTTCATATGCACACTGTAATTCTCTGTAATGCATCTGGATTTTTGAAAAAAAAAAAAAATAATAATTTTTTTCTCAATTTGTAATCAAACAAGCCAGAGAAGCTGGCATGGCATTCCAAAAAATTTGACAAACAATGCTGAGAAAGTCCGTAATGCTCTTCTGTTCAGGTTCTTAAAACTCGTCTGGCGTTAAGAAAGACCGGCCAGTACAAGGGCATCTCCGACTGTGCCAAACACATCCTGAGGGTGGAGGGAATGTCTGCGTTTTACAAAGGCTACGTACCGAACATGCTGGGCATCATCCCGTACGCTGGCATCGACCTGGCAGTCTATGAGGTGAGCAGAGGAGCGAACACGTCACAGTATTCCTCATTTAAATTATTCACACGCAGAATAAAGGGGCGGGGCCTGGTTGAGTTAGTCAGTAGTGTGTTGGAACTGGCGGGTACGGTAACTTGACCAATCAGAACACACTGATCCAGCCGACCAATCAGAGCACAGTGTGCTTTTCAGAAGGAGGGGCTTCATAGGCCTCGTTTACACTGTCAGTGAAATGTGACCCAATTCCGATTTTTTACTCGTATGCGACACAGATCGGATGTGTTCTATGACAGTGTAAACTGAAAAAAAAACAGGCCTCGTTCATATGTGGATATAAATCAGATATGTGCCAATGCGACTGTCATGTAAGCAGGCAGATCGGATTTTCTGAGGCATTAGGCTACGTCTCCACGGTTTAATGACGAGAGAAACCCAGACGCGCATCTGCAAAGGGACGGATGGCCCGACGAAACATTGTGTTGTCATAGGAGAGGAATGTGGACACACGTTGACACAACATATCAAAGGTTGGCTTGCTCATCCTAAAATTTCAGACCCACTGCGCCTCGTTAAAGCCCGCCACAATCTCATGAAAGTGCGTATGTTGCAAAAAAAAAATTTCACGTGCCGTTTACGCCAAAAATAGTTTTTTTCGTGCATGATACGCACTTTATGGCGTTCAATACGCATGTTTACAGTGCGTATCATATGCAAGCAAAACTATTTTTGGCGTAGCCTATAAATGGCACGAGAAATAAAATTTGTGCTATATTCACTTTCATGAGATCGTGTTGTATGTTCCCACCAGTCCTGAGATCTCGCTGCGCGCTCGTCCATCTGTGCAAGAAGACCCCTTTAAACATGCGCAATGTTTCAGTCAAGTGTAAACATATGACTCGGATATGGGTCACAATTGTGGACGTGTAAACGGACGGTCCAAAAAATTGGATATAGGCAACAAATCAGAATTGGGCATCAAGACCTGCAGTGTAAACGAGGCCATAGAGACTGGAATTAAACCGAGCATTACTGACAGACTGGGAAGAGACGAGCTGCAAATATGGGAAAAATAATGAACATGAAAGCAAAATGAAGACTTTGTAAAGGGCATAATAGCTAGCAATCACTGGAGATGTCATTTATGAACAGAAAATGCTAATTTTTGTTTCCTAATTTTGCTCTTTATAGACATTAAAGAACACTTGGCTTCAGCGCTATGGCACGGATAATGCGAATCCGGGTGTGTTTGTGCTTCTGGCATGTGGTACGGTCTCCAGCACGTGTGGCCAGCTCGCCAGTTACCCACTGGCTCTCGTACGGACACGAATGCAGGCGCAAGGTGAGCTCAGGGTTTATAATGTGCTTTTCTGCATGCGTTTACTGAATGTTGTTTCTCATGGTCAAGTTCCCTTTATTTATATAGCGCTTTTTATAATACAGATTGTTTCAAAGCAGCTTTACAGTGATAAAAAAATAATGCAACAAAGTTTGTTTCTAGAATAAAATGGCATCATAGTCCAGCTTAAATAAGTTAAGAATTGTTTATTTTTGTTGTAATTTAATTTAGTTTTATATATATATATATAAGCGCTGCTCTTAAGAAAACCGTGATGTCATCGTCCAGCTCAGTTCAGTCTAATAATGGTGTCAATATAGGCAGATCAATAATAATGTTGAATATTAAATGTGGTGTTTTTATTCCTACAGCTGCAGTCGAGGGCTCGTGCCAGGTCTCGATGTCGGGACTCTTCAAGCAGATCATGAAGAACGAGGGCCCGATGGGTCTCTATCGGGGTCTGACCCCAAACTTCCTGAAGGTCATCCCAGCGGTCAGCATCAGCTATGTGGTGTACGAGCACATCAAGTCGTCGTTAGGAGTGCAGTCGAGATGAGGCTTGTAAAGGCTTGATGAAAGGACTAAATCTCGGGGTTTTGAACCTTGAGGTGTGGAGGATCTCATTCTGTGAATGTGAGGGTGGAGGGATGACACTGTTAATTAACATCTCCTTATTTAAAAAAAGTTTGAAAGCTGAAATCAGGGACCAACGTATTCGATTACATGTGACCAGTGTGTGTGTGTTTCGATATATATGTGTAAAAATGCATATATATATATATATATTTGATTTCATGTGGTGTTTGTGTGTGTGTGTGTGTGTGTGTGTGTTTCGATATGTGTAAAAATGCATATATAAGTGCCACTGAGAAAGAATCAAGTGCTGTTATGATCCAGTTGGGCAATGCAATTGAATCACTACAAACACAGCATTATTTCATGCTGATTGAAGTTGCACTGCCCACTTTCTTACTAATGCTGCTTTATATTGACTAAAGTATTGTATTTATACATCTTTAACCAGATATTTATTTATATTGTGGCATCTGAGAGTTTAATGAATGTGTTCGTTGCACAGTCTCTGAGTCTCTGTTAAAGCCAGTGTTTTTCAGTAGTTCAACTGTTGTCTAATTTAGTCTTAATTCTGGTTATTTTAAATAGACACAGTGATGTTCGCTTTGCCTTAATATAAGAGAATGTCTGGTTGATTTGAAAACAAATGCACTTTAATTGCTTTAGTCAATTGTGAATATAACACTGTAACGTCAAATCTTGCAACATTGTCAAAGGGTGTGAACGTTTTGTAATGGGGACCAAATGTTGAAGTAATAAATGCACATGATTTGCTTACTTGCAGTATTGAAGGTTTTGAGTTCACTAATTTCAACATAAATGCACAGGTTTGCGTCTGAGACTGTTTGAGGGTTTTTGGAAACCTCTATCCCGAGCACTGGAACGGTTTTTGGGAATTGATGATTTGAGTTCATCAGTTTCATTGTAATGGTATTTGTTTCATGCAAAGTGGCTCTTATTTTAGTTTGTTTTAGAGATTTGTTTTCCCTTAAATGTAATTTTATTTTTTCAATAAAAACGTAATATTCATATGTTGTCTGTGGTGTTTATCTTGATATTCAGTAATGTTTAACATTTGACAAGGTTGGTTTGTTTAACTACATTAGTTTTAACATTGCATTTATTAATTCTAGTTCATATTATGACATTTAGTAATGCATTTTTAAAATCACAAGTTATTTAATGGACCAGAGCTAGCATGAAATAATAAGTTGTGTTTTTATGAACTGACCTTAATGATTAATAAATACTGTAACGTGGTGTTAATGCATTGCAAAGTGTTTCCAATTTTATATAACTTACTAATATGTTGCCATAATGTTTATTAATTATTTAAAAAATACTTTAAATTGAATACATTAAATTTCAAAAGTGGTAAGTTCATATACTAAATTAAAAATGTTTTAAAAACAGGGTAATTGTCTATTTAAAACGGTAACTGTTCTGATTATTTACTTTGGAAATAAATGTTCCAATATTTCACTGTTGAAGCAATTTAAACTACAACATATTACATATTTAAGCTAGGCTGTAAAAGAAAATTCTTTTAAATTCTTTTAAACCATGAAATCATGGTTGATAAAGAATCTGGCGATGCCCTTCTTACATAATGTCTAAAGCCAAAATCATAGTTCAACATCTGACTCCTATTTACACAAGATTACAGGTTTAGTCCTAGTTATATTTGACATGGTCTCTGGACTGTTAGACAGATCATATCTCTGCTTTATCATGCAACTACAGAACTAAATTAAACTGCAGTGGTCATTTCATGTAGGCCTTTGCTTTGTCCTGATAAGTGTTTGAATACTGACATCTGCAGTTCAAATCTTTAGTAGCTCTGGAAACATGCTAGATTGGTATAATTTTCTCCTTAATATCATGCAGTCTATTTCCGTCTCCAAGACATTGGCATTTTAATTTATTTGAACAATTTACAAATTGTTTTGTTTATCACTTTAACCCACAGAGAATTGTTTTGAAATCTAGGCTTCGGGAAATGACTTTTATTTTGAAATCTAGGCGTCGGAAACTGACTTTTATTTTGAAATCTATCCAACCGCTCAAACACGGAAATGTCAGAGCAACAAATCCAGAGAAATAAAAACAAACACACGTCCAGCGATTAGATTTATGAAATTACTTTAGAATCTACCTGAAATGGGTTGCTTTATGTTGGTGTATTTTATTACAAGACTACACACAGAATAGTACTTGTTTATTTAACAGCCATGGCTTGGGTGTTTTTAATATTCCCGTGAGGCAGGATGTTTAAGAACATGTTTAAATCAGGCTGTTTCGTGCGAACTGCTCATGTCATTCTGACCTGGCTCACGACCTTAGTGCTGTTTCTGCACAACACAGGTACATTTGCATTACTGTGATTCCATTGTGTGTGAGTGTGTGAGAGAGAGAGAGAGAGAGAGAGAGAGAGAGAGAGAGAGAGAGTGTTTGTGTGTGTGTGAGAGAGAGAGAGAAAGAGAGAGAGTGTGTGTGTGAGAGAGAGAAAGAGAGAGAGAGAGAGAGAGAGAGAGAGGGTGTTTGTGTGTGTGTGAGAGAGAGAGAGAAAGAGAGAGAGAGTGTGTGTGTGTGAGAGAGAGAGAGAGAGAGAGAGAGAGAGAGTGTGTACGATAGTAAAACAATACTATGGTAAATACTGTGTGTGTGTGTGTGTGAGAGAGAGAGAAAGATAGTAAAAGAATACTATGATAAATACAATGTGTGTGTGTATGGTAACACTTAACAATAACGTTTAATTTGTTACTTGAACTAACAATGAAAAATACTTCTACAGCATTTACTAATCTTAGTTAATGTTAATATCAATATTTACTAAAACATTTTAAGGTCAAAAGCTGTATCTTTTAACATTAGCTAATGCACTGTGAACTAACATGAACAGGACACTTTTATTAATATATATATATATTACAAGAATACACACAGAATAGTACTTGTTTATTTAACAGCCATGGCTTGGGTGTTTTTAATATTCCCGTGAGGCAGGATGGTCCTCAGTCGGAAAAGGGTGGCTTGCTCACTTCAGGTTGGCGGAGAGATCCTTCCTCAAGTGGAGGAGTTTAAGTATCTTGGGGTCTTGTTCACGAGTGAGGGAAGGATGGAACGGGAGATTGACAGACGGATCGGTGCAGCTTCTGCAGTAATGCGGTCGATGTACCGGTCTGTCGGGGTGAAGAAGGAGCTGAGCCGTAAGGCAAAGCTCTCGATTTACCGGTCAATCTACGTTCCTACTCTCACCTATGGTCATGAGCTTTGGGTCATGACTGAAAGGACAAGATCCCGGATACAGGCGGCCGAAATTAGCTTTCTCCGCAGGGCTGGGCGATCCCTTAGAGATAGGGTGAGAAGCTCGGTCACTCGGGAGGAGCTCAGAGTAGAGCCGCTGCTCCTCCACATCGAGAGGGGTCAGCTGAGGTGGCTCGGGGATCTGTTCCGGACGCCTTCCCGGGGAGGTGTTCTGGGCGCGTCCCACCGGGAGGAGACCCCGGGGAACACCTAGGACACGCTGGAGGGACTATGTCTCCCGGCTGGCCTGGGAAGAGCTGGAGGAAGTGTCTAGGGAGAGGGAAGTCTGGGCATCTCTGCTTAGAGACCCGGCCTCGGATAAGCGGAAGAAGATGGATGGATGGATGGATATATATATGTGTGTGTGTGTGTGTGTGTGTAGTCATGTCTCTATGTTCTTGATCTGTCAGTTATGATGTAAATAAGAGATGTTCTGCAGATCTCAGGAGATGTCAGGAGCGAGGAGACCTGTTGCACCCGCTGATGTTCAGCGCTCTCGTTCTGCTCTCCGTTATGCTGTACTTCACCGTGTCTCTGATGGATCCGGGCTTCGTTCTGTCCGACGACGACACAAAGGTAAACAGGAACGTGAAGTCTGTTTTTAGAAAACATCTTGCTGAAGTAATACCAAGAGCGATCTGTGGACTCTTTCAGGGGACGTCAGTGGTCCGTGATGAAGAGCTGGAGAAGATGATTCCTCGAGAGCACGGCTCCGTCAAGCAGCGGCGCTGTGGATTCTGCTTCTTACTGGTGCTGATACACACCGACAGATCTGGGCAATCACAGGAAAATCGTCATAGAAACGTTTATTGTGACCGTCTCCATTGACTTTGCATTGGGTGAAGCTGCATCCGTGTCATTTCTGACTTATAACAAAAAACAAAATGTCTAAAAGCTGCTAAAACAAGCTAAAAAAACAGGAATAAGCTAAATCAGGGACCTACGTATTCAATTTCAAGTGACCAGTGTGTGTGTTTCGATATATATGTATAGAAATGCATATATATTCGATTTCGTGTGTGTGTGTGTGTGTGTGTGTGTGTGTGTGTGTGTGTGTGTGTGTGAGTGAAATAAGCCCAAAAAACGAGCGTTTAAGGAGACAAAAGTGCAATAAGACGTGAAGCGAATGGGTTAATTGTGGGATCCTGACACTCAGTATGCACTAAAATACACTACGTGTGCAGTAAACATTTTGTCACTGGTAAGTCAAATATCCAAATGTCAGTTTTATATATTATATTTCTGTTAGCTATGCTATCCTGTCGCCGATTACATCCCTCTCCAGTGGGCGTAAGTTAGTTCTCAGAGTAATGCGACACGTTGCGTCAATGTCTCAATCCACTTTTATGTCCTTAAACGCTCGTTTTTTGGGCTCGACTGCTTATAAAAACTGAGTTCTGGGGGTTTTTAGCTTGTTTGCTGTACACACAGAGCAGCTTTTAGACATACTTTTGTCTTTTTCAATTGAGACGTTTGCATTGTTTTCAGATTATGACGCTATACTGTGTGATTGAGTTTGCATTCAGATGTTTCTCTTTTTTATGTGGACCAGCAACCGATGAGGGCCCGGCACTGCAGAACGTGCCAGCGCTGTGTGAGGCGTTTCGACCATCATTGCCCCTGGATCGACAACTGTGTCGGCGAGAGAAATCACAGGTGGTTCCTGCTCTACCTGTGTGTCCAGTTTGCTGCTGTGTGTTGGGCTCTACAGGCTGCATGGTGAGTGTGTGTGTGTGACCACAACATGCAATTGCTGTATTGAACCGCCAGCGCATTTAGTATGCTTAGATATACTAAGTGTAATGATGTTTTAACTTCAAATTACCATGACATATTATAAACATTTATTTCCAAAGTAGACCCACTTTGTGGATTAAACAATGTAATGAGGTCATAATAATGCGTAGTTTCTCATTTTTAGGAATAAGTTGCATTGTGCATTTTTAGAAAAATATACAGAAAAAAAAACGGTTAAAAAAGTAGTATTAAATAAATAAAAAAATGAGAAAAATTAGATTACATTTGGTTACAATAAAAGCGATTCAAGTAAATAAATAATTTTAAGTAAATAAATGTGACTAAAGTAACTTAATTATTAAAATAAATAAATCCAAATCATGCAATTATTAAAGAATAGTATGCATTATTAGAAAAGTGTAAAAATAAAAAAAAATTGATTAAAGTAACTAAATACATTTGATTAAAATAAAAAAGATTAAAGTAAATAAATATTTTTTTAAGTAAATGAATAAAGAAATGTGATTAAAATAACTTAAAATTATTGAAATAAATGAGTCCAATTTGATTTGAATAAATAAATAAAATATGATTTTATTAAATAATGCAATCTTTTAAAGAATAGTGTTCGAAAATAGCGTAAACCTGTAATAAGTAGAAAATAAATAAATAATAAGAATAAGATTTAAACTAACTAAACACATTTTTGCCCTAAATAAATATATTTAAATAAATAAATTAAACAAATGATTGAAATAAATATATATATATAAAAAAATGTATTTAAATAAATAAATTTGATCTAAATAAATAAATAATACATCTAACAGTACAGTACTATAGTAAGTAGAAAAAATACATAATAATGCAACATAATTGGAAACTTTTTTCACATATTTATAATATTTTTTTCACAGTATTAGTGGTTTCTTCATACATGAAAATATATTTCAGGTCCTTCGCATGACAATGATCATATTTGGTGTCTGTGGCATGTAAAGGTGACGCAGTAATACTGTACAGAGGATCCCAGAGGAGCAATGACTCAAACGTTCCCCTCATTACACACTGTACTCTATTGATCAGAGTAAGATGTTTTATCAGTCAACACCAAGATGCTGTGAAATACTAATTATTCACAGTCCAGAAGGAAGAGTTACAAGTCAAACCAAAAATTATTCAGACCAGATATCATTTTTGTTATTTTTTTCCTAGTGTGTGCAGGACACTATAGTTCAGTTAGCAAAATAAAGTAAACTGTGACATATTATTCCCAATAATTCTTCATACAGTGACTACCAGTCAAATGTATAAAAATTTGGGACCAAAAATTACTCAGACACTTTGACCTGATCATGTTTTGCTGAAGTGTGTTTTCTTTAATTGCTAATGCAGCTTTCTACACCACAGACTGAACAACATGAAGCATTGCTTGGTAATAGTTTGAGCTAAACTGGTATTATCTAATTGTGTAGTTAAATTTAACAGCTGACAGATATTCAACATAATTCATGTGTGAGAGTCTAACAGAAGGACGGACAAAACCACTGAAATATCAACTGAGTTATTGTCATATTTCATTATTATTTTCTAAACTATGTTGAAATGTTGAAGGTGTCTGAATAATTTTTGGCTTGACTGTGTGTGTGTATATATTATATATATATATATATATATATATATATATTCACATAGAAAACAGTTATTTTAAATTGTAATAATTTTGAACGGTAGTGTATGTTGACTATTTGTGCAAGGTTAGGGTTAGTCATAATTTATTACCATTCTTTAAACTATAGCGAATAAACTGTCCGAATAAACTTTGGTGTGACTGTATAATGCATCAAAGCAACTACGATTGAGCTGAAGTGTGTGTCTCCAGGTCTGGCGTGGTGTTCGCCTCCTCCTGGCAGCAGTGGTTCAGTCGGAACGGGTTCTTGCTCGGGGCGATCGGTGTGACGGGGGTGTTTTCCGTGGTCGTGTTGCTCCTGCTGTGCGTTCACCTGTACCTGGCCTCCGCTAACACCACAACATGGGAGTTCATGTCACGCCACCGCATCGCCTACCTCAAACACCGCGACTCTGAGGAGAACCCGTTCGACAGAGGAGTCGTCTGCAACCTGTGGGACTTCTTCTGCGTCTGTGGGACGGTAGCGTGGGAGAGGATCTACAGCAGACACGCCAACGGGACTGTATGACTGATGTTCATGAGGGAGAAGTGTAGCGCTTTTTAGCTCTTCAACATTGATTGTGTTTTATTAATACTAATGTGATGTTGTGATTTACTTTATGTAGTAAACCTGCAGGGAACATGTACTGTATCTACTTGATGAATGAAGAATCATTATGTGGCACAATTACTGGTTGTTCATTCATGCTAGCAACGAGCTAATTCGAGCTAGCAACATATTAACAAAAGCTGCGTCCGAATTCGAATAGTTCCCTACTATATAGTATGCCAAAAGAGTAGTATGTCAGAATACTTAGTATTCGTAAAACAGTAGGCGAAAAGTCCCTGGATGAAGTACTTCTTCTGAAGTGCGCATATGATGGACACTTTACTATCCCATGAGGCCACAGGAGAGGATTTATGTAACTGAGCTAGTAGGTCACATGATAATGACAACATGGCGGATGTAGTACGTCCGGATTACATCCATGCTACACACACTCATATTTTATAGAACGTATTTTTTAACGCTTGTGAAGTTTAAATTCAAATGTAGTTCCTATTTAGACATTACATGATTTCGGATGTGTTAAAACATGCTAGCAATGTGCTAATTCGTTAACAACATGCTAATTAATTTAGCAATATGTTAAATAATGCTAGCAACGTGTTAGCAACATGCTAATAAATTGTAGCAACATGTTAATTAATGGTAGCAACATGCTAATTAATGGTAGCAACATGTTAATAAATGGTAGCAACATGTTAATTAATGGTAGCAACATGCTAATAAATGGTAGCAACATGTTAATTAATGGTAGCAACATGCTAAATTATGCTGGCAGCGTGTTAAAAACATGTTAGCAACGTACTCATTCATGTTAACGTCTAAACATTAGCAATGTGTTAAAACATGCTAGCAACGTGATAAAACATTAAATGTTAATGTTTAAAGTGTGTTAACACATACTGGCAAACTTGTTAATTCATGTTAGCTACATGTTAAGCAAAGTGAAAACAGTAAAATGTTACTTCATGTTAGCAATGTGCTAAAACATACTAGCAACATGCTAATTCATGTTAGCAACATGTTAAATCATGCTAGTAATATGTTATAACATGTTAACGTACTCATTCATGCTAGCAACATGTTAGAATATATTAGCAAAGTGTTAAAACATGTTAATTCGTGCTAGCAACATGTTAAAATGCCTGTAACATGTTAATTCATCCTAGAAGTGTACTCAAACATGTTAGCAACATGCAAAAATAATGCTTGACACAAACTAAGACATGCTAACTAACAATATGAAAAAACATGCTAGGAAGCTTATAAAGCTTTCAAACTTTGAGATGAGCATTTGTCAAGCCAACATAAAAATTTCAGTCAGTTTTTTGTTCTTAAAAAAGCCAACTATTTTCTACTCATTTGTTGCATGTTGTACATCTGTGACATGATTCTTTTCACATAACAAGGTACAGTTTGTATAGTTCTCAAGAGTTTTAATTGGTTTGTGAGGTTAATTTTATATGTGACAAAATAAACTTTTGCACACAATGTCTATCGACTCACAAATGAACGATTCTTCTAAGCCAGAAAAAATGCTTCAGAACATCAATGCCTGAGTTCATTCACCCCGTCATTATTAGGTAGAAATTGTGAGTTAAGATATTTTTCAAAATCCTCATCCAGTAAATCACAAACGACTGGCAAAGTCATGCAAATTCATTGGGGCAAGAGGCCTTTGAAAATGGGAGGGCCTTTAGGTCAAAGGTTAAAAACCAGTTTTGTGGCTTTGTAGTCCATTTCTATCTACACTAGTGTAAAAAAACTACACTCCCTAAAATGTCACACCATAAAAACGTATAAACTTCAGCTTCTCATTGTATTCATCAGAAAGGTCATGATGTTTTTATTGACCTTTTGCCTTTATTTGACATGACAGTGATAGAGAGAGAAGTTACAGGACTGAAATATGACCATGAGCACGTAATTATAAGTTATTATATGCACTATATCCTGTGAAACACACTGGCAGACACTAATTAATGCGTTCATATAAATCTAACCCATATGACCTTGGCATTCCTTGTGCCAGTCTATTGTTAAAGCTACAGGAATTAGGGGTCATTTACATATTTTTAAACAACCAACAACATTATTTAAACAATGTCATGTGTGTTTATTTGCAGTGTTGTGTTGTGGCAGAACCATTTTAAATACATTCGGATGACATGTTATGAGAGCTTCGAGTTCGTTCAAATCCCGCCCTTTTTGTGGCGGTTCCACTCAAATCCCCGCCCCCCATTCCACCGTCCAATTAGAACGCAGATCCGGGGACTCACGTCGAGCTCGGCGGGTTGTTCTGGAAGGGGCGGAGTTCATTTTTCGAGCTCGTGAGGGGCGCGTTCTGTCCGAAAGAGAGCGCGTGAGAATCTGCGTTCGTTCCCTCGCCGTAAGTTTGTGTGTGTGGAGCAGCGCGGGCTCACTCAGTTCTGTTCCTGTCCTATCATAGTCTCCAGAAACCGACTTCAAGGAGGACGATCTTCTACCTCAACGAGTTTAAAAATCGCTTGATTCTCACTGAAAACTCCTCTCGTCGTGATCAGTGAAATCATGTCTGCTTCAGCGGCTAAAGTCAGTAAAAAGGAACTGAACTCGAACCACGACGGAGGCGACGAGACCTCGGGTAAGAAAGAACGATCGGCGGCCATTTTCACTTTCTCTTCTCTCCGCAAAGGGGTTTTATTCGCTATTTTCGCTAGTTTATTAGCAGCGGCTCGCGTATGACTCGTTTATGTAGACAGTGCGGGGTGCAGTGCTTGTGATTGGCCGTGGGTCTGGTTGGATGTTCTCGGAGGAACGGCAGCAGCCGGTAGCGGAGGCCATGTTTGATTTCTGGCCGTGCGCGAGCTAAGCGCGCCACAAAGCCCCATTTGAACACAAACAAAAACCGTTATTTTAAAAATCAAATTCTAAGCGCGGGAGCTTATTTGTATCACTCGCGAATGGAATTTTCGAAGAAACGTGTGCAGTTGAACAGCGTGGAACATGCGGAACGGAAGCGTCCGCGCGCTGCTTTATTGTTGTTGTGCTTTAGCTTAGCCTAGCCACGTCTCCGCCATGATGTAGCACAGACTAATGGTTGTTTGTGGACTTTAAATGGTGAATGATAATGGAAATGAACGCAGAAGCGACTTTACACGCTCATCGAGCGCTCGTCTGATTTTGGGCTCGCGACGGAAGCAGGTGCAGCGCGAGCGATTCTGTGCACATTTAAACCACGCGGCTTCTGCGCGGCTCCCTCCGAGTTCAATGCATCGGATTGTGTTCGCGTCACTGAAAATGTACCGTTAATAATACTTTTGTTTTTAAGAAATAATGCACAGGTGTGTTTTTATCACACTCTTTTTTTGTATTAATCTTTACCTAATTACATTTTTTTTTCTTCAATTTTGTTTAGAAAAAGAACAACAAGAAGCCATCGAGCACATTGATGAAGTACAGAATGAAATTGACAGGTATGTTGAGCTTCATTGAACGCATTATCTACGCTTTAACAAATACCGCGGTACAAATCATTATTCAGTGCGGTAACGTTAACGCTTGTGAATGGATATAACTTTTTTTCTTTTTCTGATCTTGTCCAGACTTAATGAGCAGGCGAGTGAGGAAATTCTCAAAGTTGAACAGAAATACAACAAACTTCGCCAGCCGTTCTTCCAGAAGAGGTCAGAACTCATCGCCAAAATCCCCAACTTTTGGGTCACAACATTTGTCAACCACCCTCAAGGTAAGATCCCGCGCAAACTCTTGAACTTGGTTTACACTGTGTATCCAAGCTGTTGACTGTAATATCGCTTGATTTCTGTAGTCTCCGCTCTTCTTGGGGAGGAGGACGAGGAGGCGCTTCATTATCTGACCAGAGTAGAGGTGACAGAGTTTGAAGACATCAAATCCGGCTACAGAATAGATTTTGTGAGTGGTTAAGAAAAAAAGTTTAATTTTTTGTGGCTTAGAGCTTTTGTTTTCATAACTCACCATTTCTTTGCCGTTTTGTTATAGTATTTCGATGAAAACATGTATTTCGAGAACAAAGTCCTCTCCAAAGAAATTCACCTGAACGAAAGCGGAGACCCAACCTCAAAGTCAACAGAGATCAAATGGAAACCAGGAAAAGTATGGATGGATGTTTGTTTGATAACTCAGAATTGTACAACTCTTTGACAAAGAATCCAGAGTTTTTATGTGAAACCTTTCTTCTTTCGCAGGACCTCACAAGTCGGGCCAGTCAGACACAGAGTAAAGCGGGCAAGAAGAGGCAACACGAAGAGCCTGAGAGTTTCTTCACCTGGTTCACCGATCACGCTGATTCAGGGGCGGACGAGTTGGGCGAAGTCATTAAAGACGACATCTGGCCGAACCCCCTACAGTACTATTTGGTGAGACTGGAACAACAGCCACATACTGATGGAAAAATGCAATTATTTTTGCCTAAAACTTTCCATTCCAGCTGGTTAAATTATGCGACTGGACAGTTCCTCCTTTTTATTGCAGCTGAATGGAAATTATGAGTAAATGATTTGCATTTCAAATCTTAACTTATCTGATCAACTTTATGCAGGTCCCAGACATGGAGGATGAGGAGGGAGAGGATGAGGAGGAAGATGAGGAAGGCCTGGATGATATTGATGAAGAGGGGGAAGATGACGGAGAGGAAGATGATGATGATGATGGAGAGGTACGCAACCAAACTTTTTTTTCTTTTTTTTTTTTTAGGTTTAAAGAAATAATAAAAAAAGTTTGTTACATGTTCTTAAGTTATTTATTTAAAAAAATAACAAACTTTTTTTCAAGTATTGTTCAACAAACTTATAATTTAGATGATTATGTCTTACAGCTTATAAAAACCCCAAATTCAAAATCTCAGAAAATTTTAACATTACATGAAATCAGTCAAAAAAATAAAAATGTTAAATACAGAAATGTCGGCCCTCTGAAAAGTATAATCATGCATATGTAAATAGTTATATATACTAAATATATTAGTTTCACCTTTTGATTTGAATTACTGAAATTAACTTTTGCATGATATTCTAATTTTGAGTTTCACCTGTATACACTCCCCAAATTAAAAGCCTCTAATTCATCTATTGTCGTGTTTCAGGACGATGACGGCGAGGATGACTGAAGCTGAATTAGAGGAATATTATCCACATTTCCCAGTCCTGTTTCCAAATTGCTTCTTTGGCTTTTTTGTTATTTTTGGGGAGCAAGATGCTTCTTTTTCCTCTTCAGATTGTTTTTTGGTTTTGAGCTCCATCTTTCCTCTATCCTGAACTTTCCATGTTGAAGTCCCAGACTCACAATAAAATGACTGCAAAACCTTGCCGACATGGCATCTACCATCTCAATTTCCAAATGCATTTCGAGGTAAAAAGCAAAACACTGTAGTTATTGGCTGCACGCCGTCTGGAGTAGACTTGCGTATAGTGTTTTCTGTTTGTTTTTTTTATAAATGTATATGTACAAATATGTATTATTTTTCTTCCTGTTAAAGTTTTGTGTGGTTAATTGAACAGAAGCCATGGTGCGCAGTGATCTGCTAGCTCTAGCGTTCTCCACCGTTTTGTTACTTTATTCTCGGTGTTTAAACCCTTCACGTTTAGACATCAGTAGTTCATCCTCTTGTAACCGTGTCAGTTCAGGAAGGCTGAGGAAAGAGGGGATGTGGACACCATCATTGAGTCTTTGATTTTTATCTTGTCTTGTTTTACAGACGTTCACCAGATTTGAAATGGATTACATTTTTGATAAAGAAAATAAAATCTTCCAAAAAAAAAATAAAAAAATGAAATCATGCTTGTAACTTTTTCCCCTTCTGACTCGCATAATTTGTGTAGTGGTTGTATTACCGTAAGACACACTTTTAACTGTTCAGTTGGTTTTGCTCAATAAAACACTGTTTGGGATGCATCCAGTTGCAAAGAAACTGCAATAAAGGTTGTTTTTTTTTATGTTTTAAAAGTCAATAGGTACTTTAATTTCACACGGGTCAAAAACAAAACCAGACTTTCTAGTCATAAAAATCTCTTTATTAAAACGCATAAATTGTGGTCTGGCTAATGGTCAACTTCTGAAGGATTTGGGTGTCATTAGAAGTGTCGATGCGAAGTGTTCCTGCAGAAGTCTGTCGACGATGAGCGCCACAAACGTCTGGTCCGACGCTTCGAACTCTTCTCGGTTCACCGTCCTGGGCCAGTCGCTGGGCTGAAACGCCCAACCTTATCCAAGAGGAGAGATCACGTTATTACACCACTTACACAGAGATTTCAGGTTAAATGTATAAGGGAAGTTGTTTACTTCTTGTTTTAAAGTTACTTAGTGTAAAAATAATAATCATGTTGCCTTAAATGTGTCATTTGGAATCAGGAATCATGATTATGGCTTACAGATATGAAAACCCCAAAGTCAAAATTAGAATATTGTGAAAAGGTTTTCATATCTGTAAGCCATAATCACAATTATAACAAATAAAGGCTTGAAATATCTCACTTTGCATGTAATGAGTCTATATAATATATTAGTTTCACCTTTTAAGATGAATTACTGAAATAAATGAACTTTTGCACCATATTCTAATTTTCAGAATTTCACTTATATAAACCCATGATATAAACGTGTGTGTGTGTATGTATGTATGTACATATATATGCATAAAAAACTGCTGGGTAGTAAATGATTACATGTAATCTGGATTACATAATCAGATTACAAAAATAATTAGATCAGTTACTACAGTTTTTCAATAGACGGTTAGATGTTACTCACAATGGCAGTAAATTATTCATTGATTCTACTTTATCTTTAACATTTTCCTTTTTAAAAATGTCGCTTATATCTGTGTGTTCAGAAGCTCTTCCAGGTTTGTGGAGTTGCACACACAGACCACGTGACTAGTCACTGAAAACAGACTGCATTGCATTTGAACACTGGATTTACACATTTCACTTTTAACCACATTAATCATCTCCTGACAAATACATTAAATACTATTTGAATTATCACACAGTAATTTAACCATGTTTCACTCTTTTTTCTTTCAAACACATTACGAACATGAAACATGTACAAACTCAAGTTGATTTAATATTTATATGCAATGCAGGGATTCCCAAACTTGAAGTAAGCCCTTAGATTTTAAGTTAAAAACAGGTCAATAATACATTTACGTCAGTAATAATAATAATAAAATTAAGTTCACAATATTCTGTTGTTAGTTAATGGTCACATATAAACATTTTTTTTAAAGTACAGTCTGCGAAACCCTGCCTTAATGTAATATTTAATGCACTTCATGTTATTGATAATTTTTTTAAATATATATTTTCGGTTACACTTTATTTGGTAACCCTTTATTTTAAGATGCCCTTGTTACAGTGTAATTATACATTTAAGTACTGAGTAACTACATGTATTTAATAGGGTTAGGATTAGGGTGTGATTTGGTTGCCATGAAATTATGCGTAACTTATAGTTATTACTATAGTAACTGTACCATAAGGATGCAGTCAAATAAAGTTACCATAATTTCTTATATCAATATGGTACAATATTATATCCTATTCAAATCAATGTGCTAAACAAGGTCACAAGTCATCTAAAAGAAATCAGACTACACTAGCCTACATAAAACGAGTAATCTAGATTACTAACTACAATTTTTGCCATGTAATCGGTTACCGACTACAGTTAGTAAGTAATCTACTCAACAAACCACAATCTCACAGAACAAAACTACTTAGGCTGTTTCATTTATACTGAATAATTTATAAAGACGTTTATACACAACATAATTTGTAAGTAATCTACTAAAAAAAAAAACAGTCTACTTAGGCTAGGTTTCATTTATACGGAATTAAATGTATACAGAATTATTTATAAATATGTTTGTACATGTGATAATTAGTAAGTAATCGACTAAAAAAAAAATCTCACAGAACAAAACTACTTAGGCTGTTTAATTTATACTGAATTATTTATAAAGATGTTTATACACGTGATAATTTGTAAGTAATCTACAATAGAAAAAAAATATATATATATAAAAAAGAAATCTCATAGAACAAAACTACTTAGATAACTTAGTAAAGATGTATATACGCAAGGGTGACCATATTTTGATTATCGAAAACCAGGACACTCGGCACAATTTAGTTTTCTTCTTCCTCTTTATCCTGTTTTTCTTTCTTAACGGCCCAATGAAATATAATGGAAACCAGGACATTTTCATCACTTTATAAAAAACAGCCAGGACGGCCAGGAAGGCACGTGAAAACAGGACATGTCTTGGGAAAACAGGACCGTATACATAATTTTTAACCCGGAACACGCACCTAGGTGTGTTTTGCACCGCGGGCAGGAGGCGACGGTCCACGAGTGACCGGGGAACCAGGAGAAGTGGCTGTCCGCCGGCCAGTGCTTCAGAACATCTGCTCGCTTAAAAGTCACGACTTCAAACTGGAAGCCTTGCGGATTCTCGAAGAGCTGAACCGAGACGCGCTTCCCTGCGATCACCGTGTCGTTCCGGTGTGACAGAGCCAGGCGACTGGGCTCGAACCTCAGATCCGTGTCTTCCGCCACCTCGTGCCCGCAGGATCGGCACAGCATCAGCCCCGAACACCCGAGACCGAACCGAACCCACGCACACAACAACAGCGACACAACAACAACATCAACACACCGCGCGGCGGGAAACATGACTAGAAGCAACATCCTCAGAGAGAACTGAAGACTTCCCGCCACTGACACGAGCGAAAATAACACGTGTTTCTCGCTTTAAAACACGTTTATTTATAACATGGAATAAGAAATGTTTTTTAAAAGCGAATTAGCAAACTATATTGCTAAGTGCCTACAGCTGAAATAGACACGCAAACTATTGGAGCGTCACTGGGAAATCACTGCGTAAACGACAGCGCACTCTAAAGGCGGGATGAATTAGTTAATTATTAAATTAGCTATATGAATTATGAAAGCGCTATATAAATTAGCAATGTATGCTATATTATGAAAGCGCTATATAAATGCCTCATTCATTCATTCGGCACGTTTTAACGGCCACCATCATGTGTCTTGATAAAATACAATGGATACAATATACAACTTTATTATTTTTTTAAAGGTGGTCGCTAATCAAACGAAGTTAAATTGAAATAATGGCTTTGTTTGGGGGTTTTTGGTTGCACTTGACTTTACTTTTGGTTTGGGGGTTTTTGGTTGCACTTTGAATATACTTGACTTTATATTTTTTATGAGATTGTTTATAAGTTAATAAATGAAAAACATTAGACACGTATCTACACCTTAGATTAAACCTTAAGGTGTAGACGCGTGTCTAATGTTTTTCATTTATTTATTGTCATGTTGTTTATAAGTTGTGCTACAAAAGCTCAACTTATAAACAATCTCATACAAAATATAAAGTCAAGTATTAAAAACAAGGTAAAAAAAAAGGTAATTGTGACTTTTTCCTTAGAAAATGTGCAATTCTGACTTTAGGGCCTATAACTATAAGTCAGTTTGTATTTAACTATTCTGAGAAAAAAAGAGAATAGAATGAGATGATATATAAATAATTTTGAGGATAAAATAGCAGAATTGAGAGATTTAAAAATAAATGCAATTACCTTTTTTTATTCCCTTGCGGAAAACAATCCTCCATTGAGCTGACGTAATAGAAATGGATCTGATGAACTTTGTGATGTTTTGTGGTATTAATTGGTACTTTTACTGATCCATTAGATTTGAAAACACACTTGAAAAGAATCATAATACACTTGGTGTACTTCTTTAATCCTAATGCCATATAAATTCATAAATATCCACATCAATATACAGTACATTTCCTCCTAGATTACACTCCATCATAGTCCAAAAATTAGTTGTATGCTTCGGGGAAAGTGATTACAGTTAACAATCATTAGTCTAAAACAGATAATAAACTTGGGTTGGGGGATAATTTTCGTGAATTTGAGATTGACTGGATATATTAAGACACCCACATGTATTTAAACCATATATTTACATGCTCAGATAAATGAAAACAAACTTAAACTTAAGATGGCATGATGCTCTATTAAATGAATCCTCTACTCTTACATGAACACATGTGTCCATTGCTTGTACTTCGCTTCAGTGTTAGCGTTAGAATAGTTAGGGTTAGAATATTTCCACACACTTCCATCCCTCAGGACCTGAAGAAGGCAGAGCCCAGCTCGCTCTTGGGAGGCGAAATCTGCTTGGTTCGTAAAGACGTCTGGGTAAGAGAAAGAACAGAAGCAGTGAGTATTCAGTGTGCATTAGTTATTAAAGGGATAGTTCACCCCAAAATGAAAATTCTGTCAGTAATTACTCTCCCTCGTGTTGTTCCAACCCCGTAAGACTTTCATTCATCTTCGGAACACAAATTAGTGAGTCATTAGTGAGACACAACTATTCATTTCCTTCTCTGTGGGCCTCGAGTGAGTTCACGTAGTGTAACAGCGCAGCGCTTCTGGGTTGTACGTCACACACACATCACACACATGACCAGCGTCGGCCAATAGTGAGCCTACGTGTGACGTACAACCCAGAAGCGCTGCGCTGTTACACTACGTGAACTCACTCGAGGCCCACAGAGAAGGAAATGAATAGTTGAATAAAGTCGTTATTTTTGTTTGTTTTCTGCGCACAAACAGTATTCTCGTCGCTTGATAAACTTAATATTGACTCACTGTAGTCACTCGGACTATTTTAACGATGTCTTTAATAACTTTTCTGGGCCGGTCAGTTTCAATCCCATAGAAGCCTATGGAGGAGTGATCCAGCTCTCAGATTTAATCAGAAATATCTTCATTTGTGTTCCAAAGATGAACGAAAGTCTTACGGGGAACAACATGAGGGAGAGTCATTACTGACAGAATTTTCATTTTGGGGTGAACTAACCCTTTAAAGATCTAGAAAATGACGCTCACCTCTAGAAACTGTTTGAGTCTGGTTACCGAGCCCATCTGACCAGTGCTGGTGACCGCTTCAATTCTGAGGGAATAAAAAGGTTTGGTTTAATCAATAAGTGAGCAGTTTACACCAGGGGCCAGTTGCATAAACATAGCCATTATGTTAAGACAGTGTCTTAAGAACTAGTACGACCAACTAGCAGTTAGTTAGGGGTAATCAGTCTTACTGTTCGGTATCAAATTAGACCAATGTACGTTTTTATGTAACTAACTTAAAAAAGTTATGAACAGTCTTGAAGAAAAAAAAATTGGATGACTAACTTGTAAGACTAGTCTTAGCAGTTTATGCAACTCGCCCCTGGTATTAATATTTCTTTTTGATGATTTAATAATCACTGAGACACATTCCTGTTTACACCTGATCAGGGCCTAAAATTAACATTCGGCCAAGCGCCAAATGAGAGTAAAAATGGGCGTTGGTGAGTATATGAAACGGTGTCACTCGCCAGTGACATTTTTATGAATTCTAGCAATGCATAAACGTGAACAGATGTGAATGACGCCCGGGACAGTTGACGGGCTAGCGCTGGCGTCACGAATGTTTAAGCCTTGACAATTTAAATATTCAAGCGCAAGAAGACGCAAAAGGCTCGTTTCGCTAATCACGCGCTGTGTGGAAAGTTTTAACAAAGGATTGTTCCAAAGCAGCTACACATTCAAAGTATAATATGGAAAAGTCTAAAAACACAGGTGTAAATACCTTGGGAAGTATTCCTCGATAATAAGCAATATAAGTTTCCAGAACTGGCCGCGATATTGTTTCATTAGGGCATTTCCACAGACCTAAAGAGATGCACATGCCAAAAAATATTGAGTGTGAACGATAATTAAAAACAATCCGTTTGCAATAGGAAGACAAATTTACCTCCAGGAAGTCGAAGAGAATAGTGGCTGTGATGTCAGCGATCGGCTCCATGTTGAGGATTTGGGCCAGCCAGCGCCAGCCGTGACTCAAGCCATGAGGATGAGGCTGTCAGCAGAGACATGCTTATATTAGATATTCAGATTCATACATATGACAGTCGCATCCAGAATGATTCTCTATGTTAACCCAAAAAGCATATTCATAATTCTAAAGCCTCTAAATGATCAACTTGATCAGAACTTTACTGATAAACCAGTCGTCTGATTGATTGATTGATTGGACTTTTTTTTTTTAGCAAATAAATGTATTTTGTTATGATTGTACAAACGCTTACTGGACTGAAGCAACTTAGGTTTAATTTATTATCCATGCATGATTTATTAGAAAAGTCATGAGTATCAAATATGATCATCAGGCTTTTGAGGAAAGTTTATTAGTTCATCTCTCAATCATCATTGTATTGCATTGCATTATAAGATTTAAATCTACAGAGCTTTGATCAGAAACTAAACATTTAAATATATTCTTACTAAGACATATTACTGGCAGATATATGTATGTGCATTTTACATAAGTATCTGCTATACTGTTATAAAGACATCATTGATTTGTGCCAAATTGCATATTTTTGCTCAGTTTGGGCCTCTGAATAAAACGGAGCTGTTTTTTGTCCTCTTCGAGTGCGAGCTTAATATTCTCACTAGCTCGTAATATACGAGCCATAAAAGCCTGATGTATCAAATATGATACTCAACAAAAAATACATATGCAGACTTTTTAAAAAATATTTGTCTAAAGGTTCAATAAACTGTTCCATTTGAAAAAAAGATTTTTTTCTGACTATTATTTCATAATTGAAGCTTTAGAGAGTTAATGCATGTAAATGAATATTACTAACCCCTTGTTTGCCAGTGTAAGGCCATCTCATCTGGATTATCGCCGCATAGAGACGAATCATTCCTGACATTCTCTTCAGGAAGCTGTCCTGCCCTTCCACTTTGGAGTCATCCACACGGTATCCCAGAATCCTGATGGGCAAGGTACATTCAAAATGCTTTACACTTAAAAAAAAATATTAAGATTTAGATATTATATATTTACAATTTCCATCCATTTGGACACAGTTTTAACAAACAAACTGTAAACCTTAATATGATGCATATTTGTCAGTCATACAAAAATGAAATTTCTGTAATAGTTTCAATTGATTTAATCTAACACATTTAAACTAATTATATATTTTGCTTGTTCCACAGCTAGCAAGTTAATATTTTTATTAATTGTTTTCCACAATAAACTGATTTATGCAGAATTCTGAGCAAAAACATGATTTATTAAATAAAAACAAATGCAAAAAGTTAATAATACACTATGCCATGACATTTGTGAGTGCAGAAATTTTAACTGTTTCTTACTCGTTTCGTTTATGTATTACTGAAAAATATGCATCATAAAGTTTATGTTGAAACTGTGATCCAAATGGATGGAAAAACCAACAAAGACATTTCTTTTCCTCTTCCAACCCCCTCTTTTTTTACCAAAAGGGCCATTTGTGATTCCTGAAAGCTCAGAGGTGCCGATGGTGATCAAGACCTGCTAATTATCACACCTTTTGAACAGTGGGGGAGATGTAATCTGCTGATTGGTCGGTTTGAATGTCTTTAAAACACCAGGTGTGAACGGGTATGCGTCTCCCTCGTCTACTTGTGATTCGAGAGAAAACGCATCTTAATACCAGGTGTAAACGGCCTAGACATTGCTCTCAAGGGTCAGGATGTTCACTAACAGTATATCGTCAAGCATTTCAAATGTCTTTTTACCCATAAGCAAAGAACAAAATAAAACTTCGCCGTGATTACATCGGGGTCTTTAGTCATTCGGCCTGAACCACTGTAGTGAAACCGCCCGTACAATATGCAACTCAAATACAGAAATCAAAGTTTAAGGTTTGGCTGTCTTCATACAGGAACCGTTCTTGTATTTTAAAGAGAAAAAAAAGGAGTGCATGATGCATGGACAAACAACTAAAGACCAATGCAGATGCAAAAACACATTCTGTGTGAACGGCCCCTTAATTTTATTCTAAAACATTTTTAGCCACAAGTTTCAGTAGATCCAGGTGATCAAGCAATCCTCTTACCTCTGGTAATCCTCCACAGATGTGCCTCGTTCCATCGGTGGGTAGTGTGGCACAGCATACGGGCACTTCTTGTGGAGGTGGGCGAGTATAAGGTCTCCAATTTTAGGATGCATTTCCATTATTCCTGACGCCACAGCGGCGATGGGGAACGCTGCCGAATGATTAGACGCCACCTCCTCTTCTCCTTGTTTCTGCAAATGCATTATTAAAATAATGCAACTTCATTTGCCTTCAAAAATCTACTCGTTTTGTGTAAAAACCTGCCTTACCACAAACTTTTCGGCCAGTCTATAACTGACAAACTCCAGACCCTGCGGATGCTGCGACGTCGACACACTCTTTCCAGCCGACATCACTGGACGTCCCGACAACAGCTTATCGATCTTCTCAAAGGCCTCCTTCAGCGGGGAACCTACGTACATGCAAACCACGTTTAAAGAAAAGTAACAGGTGTAGTTTATAAAATATTCAGTGGAAACCGCAAACAAATGATTTTGGTTTTCCTTGAAAATAACTGCACACCTTAGAACATTCGTCAGCCAATCAGATTCAAGCATTTAAAAGCCCAGTAGAATAATTAGCACTTAACATTCTCCATTGGCACATTTTGACTGCGTATTTCAACATGGAGAAGCTAGAATAGATAAACATGTCAGCTGTGTGTGTGGATGCTAGAGCTGCGATCTCCCGTTTTAATCGATTTTCAGGTAGATTAACCAATATCGATTCTTTACTCTTTACACGGCGTTGACAGAAATTTCCGTCTTTCACTGTTATGCGGTAGGGGGCGCTATGACATCTTCTGAAAGAGTGAAAGAGTACCGAAGCAACAAACAGGCAAAAAAGAAGCAGAAACAAGCGATAAAAGCATTGCTTATGCACTTTGTAGCCTTTGAAAACAAAAAAACATGATTTTTGGTTCAAAATGTTGCTTTTTGTATTAAACTCACCCACAATTCAAGTGTTGATAATAAAAAAAAAATGCATGAAGTTAGAATAAGATGGGTTTGTTTAAAAGCAGAGCCTTCTTTCTTTTGATATATTGTATGTTCAGATATTAATCACACAACAAAATATTCTGGGGGACATGACATTTTTTGTGAAAATGATCAAAAACGCTGGCGTTTTTTTTTTTTTTTTTTAAATGCTGGCGATGAAAGAGTTCAATCTCAAAATATCAATCTTACTATCTAATGTTTTCAGTTGATGCATGAACAAAACTTCACTAAACTTTATTTGAAATGCACCTTCCATCAAATAGAAACATATTATATAATTCAAAAGATATGTTTGTAACTATGTTGATTATTAAATCAATTTGATTAATAAATAAACATTATTTTCAGCTAAATGAAAACTGTCGGCTTTGCTGTTTTCAGTAAAAAATGTATAATCTGTGTGTGTCATTGCTCACCTGAGCTGTTTGCGATCTGGCTCACAGGTGTGGTTGCAGCCTTTTGGAGCTCCATTTTTAATTTCTTCATCTGCACACATTCATAATATTAAACCCAGAAGGGGAAGATAGTTATTCAGTACAACAGCATACAGTATCCAATGAGATGCTCCTGTGAGCTGCCGGGTGTCTGACCTGCGTGTCTTTGGCTTTGCTGAGGTCTTCAGAAGCCTGAGCGCACTGGTTGGCCGAATCCTGCAACGCGTTGTACCATTTTAAAGTGCTGTTATCTGCTCCTGTCTGCAAACCTGCAGAGGAGAGCAAAAACCAGTCAAATTTATTTGCATAGTCCTTTCCACAATACACAGTCTCAAAATAGATTTACAGAAAGTCATACTTTTATGTCTATAAAATAATAATAAATCATATAGAGGCCGTGTATAATGATGGTATAAATTAACCCCTGGATAGAAATCTAGCCATA
The DNA here is from genome assembly GCA_030578255.1 of Tiaroga cobitis. Classification (NCBI taxonomy): domain Eukaryota; kingdom Metazoa; phylum Chordata; class Actinopteri; order Cypriniformes; family Leuciscidae; genus Tiaroga; species Tiaroga cobitis. Next base: position 32,160,103 of record CM060598.1, on the reverse strand, counting down.
TTGTATTTGTTATTTTGTCTAGTATATATATATATAAAATATAGTGTTATATATATTATAATAATATAATATATAATGTATATATATAAGTGCCACAGTTTTGCGGGCACACACCTCAGCGTTTAAATGCTATTAAAGGAGGTAGCATCTCTCATTTTTATTTGAAGATCAAGTTTGATTAAACATTACAAGGTCTAAAAATTAAAAAAAAAATGAAACAGACATGGATGATTCATTATCTATAACGTACAAAATAGATAAGTTTGCATTTCATTTCATGTCCACTTGAAGAAATAAAAATATTCGTCGGTTTTGTTCAAAGCGAGAATAAGCTGTTCTCAAAAAATATGGTCATTTGTCCTAAAGTGGTGAGAGTTTAACATTTTATGAAAGTCAATTTACAGTTATTTAAGCAATGATGTTGAGTGATATAGGATATGGCTTATTTTTCAATTCGTAACATTTCGATATAGAGACCAAACAATTTTCAGACAGAATTGCTGGTCCATCCTAAAATGACTCATATGGTGGTTTAGAGAGGTATTTAAAAAAACTTCAGATGCTTTTAAAGTTGGAATTAAATGAAAATTAACACTATTTTCTAAATGTAAATTGTAATTTTTACGTGCCTATGTTTCATTTTTTAAATAGTTTTTAATCAAAATGTCATAACTGGCCCTTCTGGTGCGCTTAAACTCCGCCCACGCAAGCTCACGCTCAGCCCCGCCTCCACTTTTGAGTGCCACACCCACTTTTCAACATCCAATCAATAACCAATGCATAGAGCCATGCATTTTTTGATAACGCAATGCACTCGGATGCACATTAAAATCCGGAAGAAAAGATTGTGACTTTAAATGAAATTCTGTCTACATTTTCTGACACTAATGTTGATCCAAACGTGTATTTTTTCCATACGTTTTCCAAGAGTTTATAGTGACTTGAAGCTGACAACCTCAAGCAAAAGAGCAATAGAAAAGCACCATAACATTATACTTTGTGCACTATATTTCTGAGTCTGAAGTCACTGCAGCTCTCCAATCAAATGTTGGTGCAGACGTCAATAGCATCATTCCTTCTAAAGTGTTACACATCCAAACATCATGATGTCAAACCTGCGGCCACCGCATTCAAAGGAGCAGCATGAACATTCTTTAAAACATCTCTAACACTTTTAGACATTAACTATCTCTAAAACATTAACCATGAGACCTTATTGTAAAGTTTGACCGAAACATCTACTGTGCTCCACAGAAGAAAGAAAACCATAGGTTAGGAATGACATGAGCATGAACTTTCATTTTTGGCCGAACTTTTACATGCATGTTCTCTTGCTCCCTCACCTTCTCTTTTGGTTTTCTCTATAGTGGACATTGCAGCATTTTTCTTTTGCTCCTCTTGCTGGGCTTTCAGCTCAGCCTGCCTCTTCTTCTCCTCCTCCTCCTCTTCCTCCTGTTCTCTCTTCTTCCTCTCAGCAGCCTGTGTCACCTCTTCCTGCAGGCCTCGGACCAATGACCTCATTTCCTGTAGCGCTCGCTCCGCCACAATCAAATCCTCCACGCTCAGAAACTGACCCTGAGAACAATTTACATGTTACATTGATGCATTTAGCAGACACTGTTATCCAAAGCGACTGGAATTGCATGCAAGACATATATATTAGCAAGTGTTGGGGTAACTCATTACAAATAACTTGAGTTAGGTAATCAGATGACTTTTTCAAGTAACTAGTAAAGTAACGCATTACTTTTTCAATTTACAATAAAATATCTAAGTTACTTTTTCAAATAAGTAACGGTAGCTACTGTTTCACTTTTATTGACTGACAGCTCTCCTGTCAACATTTTGAGAGAAATAAAGTGAGGAGGTGTTGTGTGTGTGTGTGTGTGTGTAAACATGATGGTTATTTTAATTCTAGACTAAATGTGAACATGCATTTACTCATCTCACTGCCACAAAAACATTCAGCATTCCTCAAAATGAATAAAAACAGTAAAATGCAATCTCAGAATTGTATTAACTATATTAAATTACACAAATATACTTTATGTATTTAATCTCACTTTATTAACCAATGTCTTTGCTGCTGACCTTCGATGATCTAATTCAACCATACTAATAAGCAAAAATGACTTTAGATTTGATTTAGAAATAAGAGAGTTGAACTTCCTTCTCCTGTATCCTATTGTTCTAGAATGGCTGAAAGGTTTGTTTGAGCGGCGCCCTCTACTGTACAGGTCGTAATCATATATTTCCTTCAGCCTGAGGCTTATTCATTCCACTTTTGATGTGAAAGGGCCTTAACATTTGCCAAAAACATAACTTTCTTTGTTGTTATTAAAAAACAAACAAGCAAGCCCAGCCCAGGTGAGAATTTAACGCATAACTTTTCATAAAAAGTAACTGAGGGTGCTTTCACACTGGGCTTGTTTGCTGCGGTCCGAGGCCGAGTGCGATTGTTCCCGGCGCCCCCCGCAGCGCTGGTCTGGTTTCACACTCAACTTGATTCTATCGAACCCTGGTGCGTTTGCGTGCATCTTACGTCATCGCAAACGTGCACGGCGCATGATAGAAAACAGAACGCGGGTCAATATATTGTTTTTTTATTAATTCGGTGCCATTATGCACAGCTGAGTGAGCAACACAAGTTTACTGTGTATGTGTTTCTCAGACTCTTTGGAGGAGACAGTGGATTTCCATTAATTTGTTGCCCTGCTTGCACGCGCTACATTGTATGCGAATACACTGCAGGCTCACTCTCGCTCGTATATCCAAGGTCAACACTATCATCCCTTACATGCGTTTTATTTAACTAAATCCATCACAATAAGCTAAAATGCATGCGCAGATTACTTTACTTCCTGAACAAGTGCGCACCCGAGTCCATGTTGCTTTCACATTCACGCGAACCGCGCCACGGTTCGAGTGCAACTGAACTCAGACCACCTCCTCCAGGTAGTCTCGGGTTCGGTACCCCAGTGCGCACCTGAGTCCCGAGTCATGCGAACCGTGCCCCGTTCCGAGCTAAACTGCCAGTGTGAAAGCACCCTAAGTAACGCAATTAGTTACTTTTTCTGGGAGTAACGCAATATTGTAATACATTACTTTTAAAAAGTAACTTTCCCCAACACTGATTAGCGCTGTATGTCGACTCACGTCTGCGGAGGCCGGCACCACATCTGACACCTGCGAGCACAGCTGGTTGCCGCGGGTGATGTAGGGGGCGTGGTCAAGGGCGGAGTCTGTGTGTGTGGAGGGGCGTGGCTGTAGGAGCTGGTTGAGTTGTAGCACTTCCTCCTGGATTGCATTAATGGCTCTGTGACGCTCTCTGCCCTCCACCTGCCGCTGGCGCTCGAGCTCCGCCTCACGCAGACGCTGCTGCTCCATCTCACGCAGCCGCAGGTTCAGGATCTGCAACACAAAAAACAAGGTTTTTACCCGAAATAGATCTAATATTCCAGGTATTGCTATTTACTAGCGGTGTAACAATATATCGTTTCACAATATATCGCAAAGCAAAAATGCAACAATATGTATCGTGGATAGTAGCAATATGCATGTATAGTTCACCCAAAATAAAAAAATCTAGTTTTCAGAGTTTTACTGTCAGTACTACATTAAACTACTATACATAATGTTGAATATAATGTATAATAATGCAATGGGGGAATATTTGTGGCTCCTGATAATGCCAAATGTCTGATGTTACCAGTAAAAAGTGGCCCACATTATTTTAAATATATCTGAGTGACAGAGTGCAAGCATATTTGTCTAAAATAATTCTGTATTTTCAGCTTCAGAATCATGAATATTTTTATTCTGGTGTCTCTATTGTCCTGTGCTTTGGGTTTCCAGCACCAAGTCCAAACCTATTCATTTACACACACAATGGAATACCAAATTTAGCATTTTAATCAACTACATTTTTTGTTAACCTTTTACCTCATGTCTTGGAGTATCGCAATAATATCGTATGGTGAGTTCAGTATCGTGATATGTATCGAATCGTGACAAGTGGGTATCGTTACACCCCTAGTATTTACACTTGTCTTTATTTATTATATAAGCAAAGCTTTTTTTCCTGTTAAAACCTGCAGTCAAACCTAACTGATGCAAAATGTTACAGAGATCACAGCCAAAAATTAAACGGACATATAGTAAAACATAAGGGGTCAATGCTGCTGGGACAACTATGATATGTTGATTATACTACACTATATATTATAGCTGCTGTTTCTAAATTCAGTATAATCTCAATCAACATGTTTGTCCACTGTAAAAAAAATCCACCTTATTCAACTAAATGTTTAAGTATAATCAAACTGGTTGTACAAGTCATTTCAACTCATTTTTTTTTAATCTTGCCAAGTGGAATATCTTATAGGCCTGGTTTCACAGATCAGGCTTAGTTTAAGCCAGGATTAGGCCTTAGTTCAATTAGGACATTTAAGTAGCTTTTATAAACATGCATTAGAAAAAAAAAACATTACTGGTGTGCATTGAGTCAAAACAATGGCACTGATATATTTTAAGATAAGTCAGTGCAAGTTGCTTTCAGTTAAAACAGCTCAATAATGTATTTTAGTCGGGGACTAGGCTTAAACCTTGTCCGTGAAACTAGGGGTTAATGTTTTAAAGTTGAAATGTATGAAATGATTTTTTTAAAGTATAGGTTGCTATGACTTATTGATCATATAATTTTGTTTATTTGAAAACGGAAGTCTAAATTATTTCCTGTGGTAATGGACTTTATGTCACAGATGCTGTTGATAGAGCTTAGCTAACTGAATCGGGAAGATTTCTGTAATATCAAATCCTAATAATCTTACTTTCATTCTGTGTCTGTGTTCCTCTCGCAGCTTCTCTTGCCGGCCGATGCTCTCCTGCGTCCTTCGAACACAAAACGCCAATTAAAATGAATCCTGTACATGATTCAAACACATGGACTAAATAAGTAATGAATGCATCAGTGTGAGTGACAGATCAGGGGTCACATACTCTTTCTCCATCATATCTCTCATACTCTGGTAATCCTGTCTCTGTTTGAGCTCCATGAACTCCTCGAAGCGCTTGAGCTGCTCAGACTCCCGGTTGGCGACTGTGGCCACCAGCCGCTCCTGTTGCTCCTGTCTGAGGCTCAGCTCCATCTGTGAGAGAAAACACACACACACCACCATCAGAGACCCCTCATTCACTATTCCCTCCATTATCAACAAATCCAATCAGTGACTGTATTTTTTAAGACGGCTGAAAAAGTTTGGAGTATCTAAAGTTGGTGAAAGAAAGCGACTTTCTTTTTTTGGACTTTCTCAATAGTCCTTTCACACCTACCTTGTTTGGTCCGGACTTTCAGTTTGGTCCGAATCAAAATTACAGGTGTGACCACGGCCGGGACCAAACAGATGAAATTTGGTCCGACGAAAAGAGGTAGTCTCAGTCCGGATCAAACTGAACAAAGGTTTGGTTCGTTTCTAGTGTGAAAGCCGTTTCTGTGTGGTTCGGACTTTCGGACCTTTTACAGGAAGTTCTGGTGGTTCCCGCATAGCCGAAAAACAGAAGGTGACAGGAAAAATGAGGCGTGTAGCACATGGGGAGAGGAGGAGACGAGGTGTTTAATTGAAGTATGGTCTGATGACATAATAAGAAGTCAACTTGCTGTCTTCTCCTCCTTTCCTGCCGGCGACGATAAAATGGTCGCACGACGAGGACGTTCATATGGCGAATTTGAACTAGCCTTGTGTATAGTTGGTGCTGCAGGTAATTATGCCATAAAAATAACAATATAGTTGCAACGATATGCGTCTGTTCATTCATGTTGTCAAAGTTACCCGCCGAATTGACAACACGCTGACGTCAGACGCACGTCCATTTACAAACCAATCAATGTCAGGATGCAGCCCACATAGATGATGACGACAGGACGCAAGTGTGTCACGTACAGTTCTTTAGTGCGCTCGCATAATTGCAGTGTGAAACCAAACCAAAACTTTCTGAAAGTATAAAATGCATCAAAACGTGAACTTTGGTTCGGACCTTGGTGCGGACTTTCAGGTGTGAAAACGCCATCTGAAAGTGACTTTCTTTTTTGGACTTTCTCAATAGTAACTGCACGTTTCTTGAACAGCACTTATTGTAGGATGGTTCATGCTCTTAACTCTTCTGGTATTTATGCATCAGTATTTCATTCTTTGTAACGCTTGGGTTATATACAGTATGTCTCCATGTATGTATGTTTTTTGTTTTGTTTTTTGTCTTTGTGTTATAATTGTGGTTGAGCTCACCAAGAAAAATCCCAGACAACCTGTTTGTTATGGCAATAAATAAATAAATAAAAATTACTCGACTCATTTCGTCCACTTGAAGGAGTGAATTCGGACACTGAGCGTGTCGCTTTTGCATATTTTGTGCTTGCCGTTTAATAATCATTTGATTAATTTGCAAACTGGCAGATCCAGTAGAAATTAAAATATTTATCTTGAACTCTGTCATGGAAACTATGTATAAATCTCAATTGATTAAAAAATGTGATAATCAGTTTAAAAAGAATTTATAGCAGTTTGGAAAAATGGATGGATGATGGATTACTTACTTACTTACTTACTTACTTATTCAGCTGCGGCGCCATCTTCTGGCAAGTCGCGGGAAATCATTTACAGTGCATTATGGGTATTATCTAGCCCTTGAGCGTACATCGGTTGTACACTCGTTTTGCAGTGCATTGTGGGATTGAATGAGTGCACCCGATAACATTCACTATGGTTTCGGACACCACAACAAATGGCTGTTCCCTCAAATAGTGCCCTATTTAAAGGTATAGTTCACTTTAAAAATATCTTCCTTTGTGTTCAGCAGATCAAAGAAACTCATTCAGGTTTGATACAACTTGAGGGTGAGCAAATGATGACAAATTTTTCATTTTTAAGTGAACTATTCCTTTAAGTCTGGTTAGTTATTCCTACATTTACACTGCTGTTAAAAAGTTTGGGGTCGGTAATATTTTTTTATGTTTTGAATGAAAGAAGTGTCTTATGCTCACCAAAGCTGCATTTATTTGATCAAAAATACAGTAATATTGTGATTTTGTGAAAAGTGCAGAGAGAGCGTGTGTTGTACCTTTGCTCTGGCCTTGTGTTTCTGCTCACACATGCGGATGCAGCCGGCCATCTGTGTGGCTCTGGGTGACAGGACGGAGATCGACGGGGTTGAGCTGACACTTGCTTCAGGACTGACAACAGGAGCCTCCTTTATTTCCTCCCCTTTCTGACATGAAAAGTAAACAGAAGCAGGAACCATCAGCATTGCAGTCCTACAATCTTAATATGTCTCAATATGACCAGCAACAGCACAAAATATTCTTTCACTCAAGCATGTAAGAGAACAATATGTATTTATAAGAAAAAATTAGGGATGCATGATATCGGTATCGGCTGATATATGCGTACATAGGTTGTGCACTCGTTATTGCGGTGCATTGTGGGATTGAATGAGTGCACTCGATAACGTCCACTATGGTTTCGGACACCATTTCAAATGGCTGTTCCCTCAAATAATGCTCTATTTAAGGTTATAGGGGGTGATTTCGGACAAAACGGACAGAGGGTGATAACAGGTGCTGCAGCAATGTAAATTATAAGAAAATAAAGAGTTTTTTGAACAATAAATGGTGTAAATGTATTCTAGTAGACCCCATAAACAAAATTATAAACCTGTAAATGAGCATAATAGGATTATTATTCCACTGTTGTTTCATAGTGTCAACTTTTTTCCCTACTGAAAGAAATATCACCACTGGTCTTACAATCTGCATTTAGCTTGTATTGTTATAATTTGCATTTAGTCCCTGTGAAAACAGATTAATTTAGCGGTTTTCCCTTGTAAAGCAGTGACAACGGGCACATGTCACTCAAAATGAGTCTCCAGCAGTCACAAAAATATAACTTTGTTCCACATATTTCCATATTAGTGAGTTAATGTGAGAAATATTAACACGTAGAGTTCTGAAGAACAAACAAAACCTTTAGGAATCGCAGATAAACTTCAATTGGCTAAACTAAACGATAGACATGACTGAATCCTTGCTTACATTAGCAAGGGTCAGACTATCATGTGGTTTTACACCGGCACTGGTTTTGCATCTGCCAATTTTACAAATCAACTTAAACCACAAATTATGTTGCAGTTCCTAATTAAGCTAGTATTAGTTGCATTTAGTGCTCAATGAAATTCGGACCCCGGTTCCAGCTGATTTTTGTATTGCAAAGTCATGTTACTGTCTCTTTAAGATAAATCATTTATGTAAACCTGACAAATAAATGTAAAAGCAACTTGAGTCATGCATTTCGTGGGCCTAATAAGCAAAGACGTCACCTTCTCCTCATCCTCAGCCGCCTCAGTGAAGATGGAGACCGGAGGTGGAGAGCTGGGGGATGAAACCTGCCTGGGGCTGATGGGAAGCGAACCGCAGGCGGCAGCATCTTCAGAAAGACCAGGACTCGTGTCACGAACACATGAGGTCAGAGAGCAGGTCTTGAGCAGCGGGCGAGGACTCATTCTCTTCAGAATCTGTCCTGACAGAGGAGACAGACTGGACACCTCAATACAGCCAGCCAGAACATCCTGCAAAACAACAGATGGGGAATGAAATAAAGATCACAGGACGAAACGGAAATATAAGAGTCGCCCAATGAGACTTTAGTGATGGTTCGTATACATTTATTTAACATTTATATCCTTTATGAAATATTTCTAAACAACAACTTAAGGTTTTACTTAGTCGAGTAAAACTCACTTTTCTCTTTAGTCGAGTCTTGTTTCCACTGTGGATTTAAAAATAAAGAAGCTCTTTTCTCACAATTCCTACTTTTATTTTCAGAATGTGAGTTTAATATATCTTGTGATTATTTATTTTGCTAAAAATCTGAATTGTGAGATAAAAATGTGCAATTCACTTTTTATTTATTATTCCTGTGGTGGAAATACTTTTCCATAAGTAAACGCTAAAATGTCAAACAAATGGGTAACACTTTGAAATAAGGTTTCATTATTTAACATTAGTTAACTAGAACTAAGAATGAACAATACTTCTACAGCATTTATTAATCTTAGTTTTAATTTAAACATTTACTAATACATTATTAAAATCAAAAGTTGTATTTGTTAACACTGGTTAATGCACTGTGAACTAACATGAACAAACAATGAACGGCTGGATTTTTATTAACTAACATTAACATATATTAATAAACATAGTAATAAATACATTGCTCATTGTTAGTTCATGTTAGCTAATAACACATTAACTAATGTTAACAAATGAGACCTTATATTGTAAAGCGTTACCAACTAATGTTATCCTTATATCATAAAATGTTATAATAGTGAATAATGACGTACATTTCTTAAAAAAAAAATTTTAACTTTACTTTAAAAAGCCACTTTAAAAAGCGAAAGCTAAAGCTACTTTAAAAAGCTACTACATTTATGAAAAGAGCTTGATAAATGTTGAATTATGATATCTGACATGTATTTTTTGGCTCTAGCAGACCAAGAACTATAATTTAGATCCTTTACAACAAGTTACTGTGGGTGTACAGTGATAGTATCATATAATAATATCAATTTACAGTGATAGTATCATATAATAATAACATGGTACAGTGATAGTATCATATAACAATTTCATGGTACAGTGATAGTATCATAATAATATCATGGTATTCTGATACATATGATTACCATATTTATGCCATGGTATCATAAAGGTACTTCACAGAGTAACGTTACCAAGACATACAAAAAATGTAAGCACCATGGTTCATTTTTGTTAGTATTAAATGTTATTAAACCATCATAATGCTAAGATATGAGCTAAATAACACAATTTTGAAATTGTCAGCATGTTTACCTCCCCTTTTTCCAGCCAGTCTGGACTGTATTTGAGCTTCCCCTTCGGAGAGTTTTTCAGGGCCACTAAAGTTTCAAAGCGTAGATTTTCAGAAGGCATTTTGGGACATTAGGGAGTGTTTACCCCTCACTGATTTACTTTGCGTGAAGCAATAACTAAAAATACCGATGTAGCCTGAACAAACCGCCGGTGACACTACCACTTCCGCTTCCGCCTGCTGATGACTACAAATTAAAAGTCTGGATGACTAATTAAATAGATGTATCGATAATTATCATACAATACACATATAATACAGACGTATAAACGGAATAAGAACATAATAAAAAAAAGTATTATTTTTTTAATGTAATAATATATTAAATTTTAAGGCCACTATCAGTTTATTTCACATTGTCAATAGATGGCAGTAGAGTAAACTAAAACGCTAACAAAAGTCACCAGAGAAGAGCGCGCGCAGTATGGCAGGGTCACAGTGGAGGGTCAGTCTAATATCAGTTTATCTCTATATTTTCTTTGGAAATGTTGAGTAACTCGTTTTCCGTTTGTTTTGTACATATAGTAAATATTGTATACTATCAGTGTATTTGCATAATGAAGTGTACTACCGGTACTTAACCCAGTAAAGTCATTAATGCATACCAAATACAATGGTACTACTATGCTTTTGGTGTGAATTACCATGTTATTCTTCATAAATATTGTACCTTTACTGTGGCAGTACCACTAAATAGTTCATTTTGTAAGTGCTCTGTACTAAATAGTACCATTATTGTTATCACCATTTTGTAGTTCTGCCAGTTATACTGCATGACTTTTTTTTTGGCCCTAAAATATTTGTATGTACCTGGGTTTTTTTTTTTAATGAGTGTATTTTTAATTCTTGGCCACAGCCACCACGTTCCTGTGACGTCTACTGGAGTGAATTCAAGCACTGCAAGAGTTTATTCAACAGATTCCATGAATACTACACCTACGGCAAAGTACCAGACTGCCAACAGTGGAAACAAGACTATTACACCTGCAAAGAGTGGGAGAAAAACCAAAGCACACACGCCAAGGTGAGTCTAGAGACAGATGTGGGTTTTAGCTTACACTATCAGTCAAAAGTATGGAAATAGTATGGAAATAAGTCTCTTCTGCTCACCATGGCTGCGTTTATGTGATCAAAAATATAGTAAAAATGTGAAATATTTTTACAATGTAAAATAGCTGTTTTCTATTTTAATATATTGTAAAATGTAATTTATTCCTGTGATCAAAGCTGAATTTTCAGCGTCATTACTCCAGTCTTCAGTGTCACATGATCCTTCAGAAATCACTCTAATATGATGATTTGACGCTCAAGAAACATTTCTGATTATTTTCATTGTTGAAAACAGTTGTCCTGCTTCATGTTTTATGTTTTATGCAGCAAAAATGCATTAAATTGGTCGAAATAAGATTTTTACTTCAAATAAACGCTGTTCTTTTGAACTTTGAACCTTGTAACAAGGTTTCCACAAAAAAATATTAAGCAGTAAAAATGTATCATTATCATCAATAATAATTGATAATAACTGTGCAGCAAATCAGAATATTAGAATGATTTCTGAAGGATCATGTGACATTAAAGAATGGAAAATTTGTTTCTGCCACTGAATAAAACAATTTAAAAGGTAATTGCGACTTTTTTTCTCACAATTCTGACTTGTTCTTGCAATTGCATGATAATAAAGTCAAAATTACGAGATAAAAATTCGCAATTACCTTTTTTAATTTGTATTCTGTGGTGGAAACAAGCTACCATACTAAACACTGGAGTAATGATGCTGACAATTCAGCTTTGATCACATAAATTAATTACATTTTAACATATAGTTGCATAGAAAACAGTTAGTTTAAATTGTAATATTTCACAATATTTCTGTATTATTCGACCAAATAAATGCGGCCTTGGTGAGACGTCTTTCTAAAACATTACAAAAATCTAAACTTTTGACCATTTGTAACCAGCTGTCACATTGCTGTTTTTCCTGGTCGACGAGTTACCGATATGCCACTCTTCTCTTAAACTTTGTGTTCATCGTCTCATACACATCATCAGGAATCCCTCCAGGAGAGTGAGAGGAGACGGGTCGCTGAGCAGAGAAAGTTCACTCCGGTCTGGGAGCTTCGGCAAACCCCTCCGGCTGACTGGGATCTCCCGCTCAACCAGGACAAACCACAGGACTCTTAAACACACACATGCAGATCATACAGGACTATTGATGGTGCAAGAACCTAGCACTTCAGTCGCATGAACTTCCCGCTGGGAATCTCCTCACACTACCTCTCCTGGACCCGCGCGTTTCTGATCTGATTTTCCCAGTGCTCACTGGGAAATGCAAAGCAGCTTAAAAAGTCTTGATCAAGTTAATATGTAACTGAATAAAATGAACATTCAAGCATTTCATGAAAGAGTAAATATATCATATCTGTAATTAAAGAATAGCCTTTATATCCAGGAAGCCCAATTTTGTCTTTAACTCTTTTAGTCCAAACGCCATAATTTTGCAGGTTTAAAGTTTTTTAATTCTATAAATGCGTTTATAAATGAAGACATGAACTGTTTCTGTTTTAACAAGAGTTTGGCATTTAATCTTTTACTCGAGACCTTATTTATTGTGCTGCAGAAATCAGAAATTAATATGTAAATGGGTAATTAAATTAAATGTAGTATCTGTATTCTGACACTGACCACTTAAAAGTCACTGCCATAAAGCTAAATATCCCAATAAAGGTATTAATAATTTAACAAACCCTAGTGTTATGTTGCGGGTCAATTTGACCCATTTTGATTTTTGAGTTGTCGGAAATACCGGTTAACCTATGTTTCTTTTGTTTGTTTTTTGACATTTTGTGACTTTTTCTCATTTTGGGTCATGAACGTGCATGGAAAGTTTCAAGAATCTGGTGTTTTGACATATACACATCATTTCTATTACGTTTGTGATGTTCGGGGGTCAGTTTGATCAAGTTAGTGCAACTCTTAAATATGTAACTAATAAAATGAACATTCAAGCATTTCATGAAAGAGTCAATATGGCACAAAAATATTAGATAATGTCCTATGTTTTGATTATTTTCCATTTAAACTCTAATCTGTGGTGAAAATCAAGGTGTTTTTAATTCTCTTTAAGACAAACCATGTGTAAGTTCATAAGTCGACAGCATTGCTGAGTATTTTCTGCTTAAAACTGCAGTGATCCAAAAGACAGTCTCAAAAACACGGTTTGAAATCGCTGGTGTTTCTGACGTCACAAACGACCTTGTAACCAATCAGATCAACGTGTGATCGTCAACCAGTGGATCTCTGAGCTGAGTGAGTGGAGGCGGGGCTCATTTGCATATTCATAGAACCACGTATACTAAATTAGGCAAGGGTGTCGAGTTACATTCAAGATATTTTAAGGCATGAAGAATTTTTTTCCAAGAAAGAAAAACTTTAAAAATGTTGTTTAGGTGATCAAAGATGAGTTTTATGGGATAAAAAGATTGACTACAGGGGGATTGACTACTGACTCTTTCAGTCCATTTGGCATTTATTGTTTCACTGAAGACCTTATTTATTTCGCTACAGAAATCAATATGTAAATTGATAATTATGTATCTCTGACACTGACCACCTAAAAGTCACTGGCATAAAGCTAAATATCCCAATAAAGGTATGAAACGGCAACACTTGGTCCATTAATACTAACACTTTATTTTCTCTTCTATTCTATATCTATTTTAAAAAAAATACACTGTGTTGTTAGACTAAACTGGGAAGGGTCACAGCACTTGCATATTGTTAGTTTGATTGCTTCTATTGCTCTCCTCATTTGTAAGTCGCTTTGGATAAAAGCGTCTGCTAAATTGATTAAAGGGGTGGTATAATGCCCTTTTCACAAGATATAAAATAAACCTCTGATGTCCCCAGAGTGTGTATGGGAAGTTTTAGCTAAAAATACCCCACAGATATTTTTATATAACCTGTTAAAGTTGTCACTTTTTGAGGGTTAGCAAAAACGCATCATTTTGTGTCTGGCCCTTTAAATGCAAATGAGCTGCTGCTCCCGGCACAGGGGGCGGAGCTTCAAGAGTGCGCGTTAGCAGCTTCGATTACCTCACGCAGACTCACGCTAAAATGTCAGAAACTGTTCTGCCTTTTATGTTTAAACCGGAGTCAGACAAAGATGGAGAGACTAAGAAGAAGTGACAACATGTAGAATGCAACAGGACATCTCTGAATGGTTAGTTGATGAATTTATGTTGCTGATGTGGAGTTAACTATCTTCAATTAGGATATTCTGTCATGATAATCTATAAATCGCTCGTATAGGAACTGTTGTGAGATGCACACAGAGTGACTTTCTATTGCATGTGAAAAGATGGATGCTACAGTTTGAGCTGACTCACAAATGTGCTCAGCTCTTCCGCTTCTCAACATGGACTGCGTGTTCCCGGGGGCGGGGTTTATGTAAATTTTAGGGTTAGTGATGTCACTAACCCGGGAGGAAGCTCGTGTAGTTCCTACCAGCCGTTTGTTGTAGTCCTTAAAAAACGATTTCTTTAAAAGCAAATATCTCCCATTGCTTTGAACTTTGAGCGTCGTAACTTTGCAGATGTTGTTTATGCTCAAACAGCAACATCACACACTAACTAAAGTTAGAAAAGTGAAATCATAATCAACCACCCCTTTAAATGTAAATGAAAGAAATGATTTAAAGACCACATCAAGGCTTGCAAAAACTTTATTCTTTGTCCTCGTGTTTGTCCCGTTAATGGAGCAGATGAAGAACAACACATTATAATAAAGATAATTTAGCTCTTCATTCTCACAGTCCGTTTCTCTGATGTGTTTGACATCAGTCATGATCCAGAAAACAACACTTGTATCCCTTCTCAGAGCCGTGACTCGACCTCACTGCGTGTACACTCGCGTAATGTCGTTATATTTGCCTTCTGGAGCCTCGTAGTTTGTAACCGGCGGCGTGTAACAGGGGCCGTCGTGCTGGAAAGGGAAGATGTCAGTATCGGGACTAACGGCTGCTTTATAAAGCTCTTCTGACTCCAGTTTCAGCTCCTCCAGCGCTTGTCTCTGCGCCTCCAGCGCCTCCTGCATCTCGTGCATCTCCGTCAGGTGCTGCGAACGCTTGTATCGGGACCATTCCTTCAGCAGAAGAGCTCTGCGCTCGCTCTCCTCAAAGCTCAGTTCAGGAGCCTCACGGATCCTGGAGCAAACGGGAATCAGACTCATTCAAATCACAATGTATATAACGCTTATTCTACTGTCTGTTTTCCCTCCCTTTTTAATGCCATGTATGTAAAAGCATATTCTTAAAAAGTCAGTCATTAAAAAGTTAGTAATATAAGAAGTTTGTTTGATGTTTTTGGTGTCTACAGAACACTACTGGTCAAAAGTTTGGAGAATTACGATTTTTTTAATGTTTTTGGTTTGTGTTCATCAAGGTTGCATTCATTGTAAATATTGTAAAACAGTAATAATGTGAAATGTCATTATAATTTCAATGTGAATATATTGTGAAATGTAATTTATTCCTGCGATCAAAGCGGAATTTTCAGCATCATTACTCCAGTCTTCAGTGTCACATGATATAATACTAATAATTATAATAAGACTATATTATTGTATATATTATTATTTATTATATTATTTTATTATTATTATCTTAATTATTAATGTTGAAAATAGTTTTTGCTGCCTAATTTTTTTGAGGAAACCATGATACTTTTTTCCACGATTCTTTGAATCAGAAAAATTCAGCTTTGTCAGGAGATGAATAAAATTCATTTTCAAATACATTAAAATAGAAAACAGTTATTTTAACCCCTTAACTGACAATATCCCAGACGCTTGGCGCTCTTTTTTCAATAGCCTTTTTTCCTATCACATATTTTATTAATCATCATAAATTAGGTATCATTTGAACGCTTACACCCTCAGTATTCATCCAGTGAAACCATTTTAAAATCAGACACCATGGCATTTACCTTGGAAATGGTACTTTAATTTCTTTAAGCGGGCGGTGTTGTGTTTTATATTACAAAACTTACAGCACAATTATTTTTCTAATCTTAATAAAACACATATAGTTGGAAAGGTCTGAGACTCAAGGCTCCATATTTGGTGACTGTGATAGAAATTATATTGTGATTTGTGATAGAAATTTATTCATTTGTTACAGGAGAACGTAATGTGGGTGTCACCTGGTGGCTATTTTTAGTAAAGCGCCTAAACAAAATCTCATATGAACTTAAGTTTTTGTGATATCAACTTCAAATTTGGAACAAATTTGATTAGACAACTTGGACAGCAAAAAAAAAACGTGGTTAGACATACAGCTTTGATTTTATAGCATTTTTAGAGTCCAAATTACTTTCTAAAAATATATATTTGTATAAAATAAAAAATCTTTAGTACAGTACATTTGCTTTAAAGTACATTTTTATTTTTTTAATACCAACCTTTGGTCTGTATTAAGTTTGGATTTTGCATTTTCGCATCTATGCGCAATAAGGGGGGTGACAGTGAACATTTCACAATATTACTGTTTTTACTGTATTTTTGATCAAATAAATAACCTCCTACCAGTACTAAACAAAATTCCCATATTATCTCAATATGTGTCATTTAATAGACTTCACTAGTCCTCTAAACATGTAGAGAACAGGAAAATAAAGGATAAAGTATGTGTGTCCAGTTCATTTACCTGGTCTCGTCGAAGCTCTTGGCTGATGTAATGAAGTCTTCAATGGGAATCAGTTCTGGTGGAACTTTCTCCAGCTTTTTAAGCTTCTTCTTTAGACGTTCTTTCATCATTATCTCTCGCCGCGGGTCCACCTTCTTCTTCTTCTTGGGCTCTGCTCTGTTGGATAAGACAGAAATCTCAACATTTCCTAAAGTGAAACACCCTTACAAAACTTTCCGATGGTAAGTTCACAGTTTTCAGGCCAAAGCGCTGTATTTTCTACAGTTAAAATCACAATAAACTGATATGGAAACTCTATGAAACAGTATTAGAAGATTAATTTCTGTTTTATAATAACACATGGTTACACAGTTTTTAACACATAACAAAAAAAAAGCAGTTAAATGTCCTATGGTATTATTTTAAGTAACTTGTAGTACCATTCAAATCATGATTACATGGTACATGAAATATGGCAGTCCCATGGTATTTCCATATATGCAAGGGAACTCCAGTAAATATATTTAGGAAGAAACTATGGTGATTTACATAAGGGAATAGTGTATTTGCACTGACCTTAATGGCACTGAGGTTTTCAGGGAAAGCATTGACGTGAACCAGTGACTGTGTCTGACAGCAACCACAGAACTGCTACTGTAAAATAGGGATTTATCATCATCATCATGACCTCTATAAAAGAAATACTGCTATTATCAGATGCACGTGGATTTCTACAGTCAAATACATACCATGATGCTTGACTCGATATAATCCGGCTTGCAGTGCGACACACAATCCCCGCCATAATTCACAGGAATATCGACTTTACAAACATCAATGATGAAAAATTAAAACTGTTTTACACCTTCCGGTGGCCAATGCGAATCTGTAGGTCATGGTAAAAACACGTCCGTTTTACATACGCACTTTGCGCATTACTACTATATCTTCATCTTCGACCCATATCACCAATAATAAATATCATACTTGTTACATAGATAATTTAATGTAAGTTTACGTGTAAAATGTGCATTATTTAGCGTAGTGTAATATTTAACAGGTTTGTCGAATGTTGTGAAGTGAATGTTGAGGGTAAGTGGGTGAAAGGTCGGCGCGGTGTGTGTGTGTGTTTGTGTGTGTCGCTCAAACGGTCAATAACACCATCTCAACTACAATCACTATCATGTCTCTCCTGAGAGGTAAGTAAACTTTATAAATGTTACTTTGAATTAAGTGCATTATATTGAAACTACGCGAATGATTTGTTTGTTTTGTCCGCTTTTGCTCTTATACAAACTGCACTTGAATTTCAATGTCACATACTTTCCTTCTGTTTCCTATTTGAATTTATTTTTTCGTTTTATTTTCCTCACCAGTTAAAACAGATCTGAAATATTCATGGGTGTGCAGTGAATTTACGGTTTATTTAAAGGGATTTTGTCTTCAGCTAATTATTGAGAGATTCAAAGCTTCATTTTGAATCATCACTATCATCATCATTATCAAATCTGAAATAAATATAAGTAAAAAAATAAGAGTGACCTGTTTTGTAGGAAAATCAAGCATCAGATCAAACTATATCTAACTGTCATTACTAAAAGAATTAGGTTAAAGGTGAGGTCAGTGACACATTAAAAGTCTTGTTTGCTTTTGTAATGTTTACTGATGTATGTTAATGTATAAAATGTGTATCATGGTTACAATGCATTTATACATTTTGCATATTGTAAAGTATTGATTTTCTTGATATTAACTGCAGAAAACTACTGACCAGGGCTGCGTTCCCCAAAAGCATTTAAGCCAACAATTGCCACCAATAGGTCTCTACCATCAACTTAGGCTTGCGATGCTTTTGGGAAACGCAGCCCAGATATAAGCAGATCTCTCTTGTCTGTTTCTGTCTAGGTGTGTTCATAGTCTCGGCCAAGAGAACGCCGTTCGGCACGTATGGAGGCGTTCTGAAGGACCACAGCGCTACGGATCTGGCTGAACACGCGGCTAAAGCTGCTCTCGCTGCTGGGAATGTGGCGCCGGAGCTGGTCAACAGTATCATCATAGGAAATGTCATGCAGGTGGGATATGATATTCAGTACATTTCAATTTTAAGACACTACAGGTGAAACTTGAACAATTAGAATATCGTGCAAAAGTTATCATTTTGATTATTATGTCTTACAGCTTATGAAAACCCCAAATTCCAAATCCCAGAAAATTTGAATATTACATGAAATCAATTAAAAAAAAGGATTTTAAATGGAGAAATGTCGGCCCTCTGAAAAGTATAATCATGCATATAGTTATATATAGTAAATATATTAGTTTCACCTTTTAATTTGAATTACTGAAATACATGAACTTTTGCACGATATTCTAATTTTTCGAGTTTCACCTGTACATGCACTGGTCAAATTTGAGATTTTGGATTATTTTGCTTCCATAAGTTGTCCTCTTTCAGACTAGTGGAAAGAAAACATCCCAGTTACTTATTTAAAGGGTTAGTTCACCCAAAAATGAAAATTATCCCATAATTTACTCGCCCTCAAGCCATCCTAGGTGTATGACTTTCTTCTTTCAGCCGAACACAATCAGAGTTATATTAAAAAATATCCTGTCTCTTCCAAGTTTTGTAATGGGAGTGAATGGTAACTGAGATTTTTAAGCTCAAAAAAGTGCATCCATAAATGTAACTCATGAGCATTGGTGGGTTAATAAAGGCCTTCTGAAGCGAAGCCATGCATTTGTGTAAGAAAAATATCCATATTTATAACTTTATAAAGTATAATCACTGGTTTCTGGTAACTTCTGTATGTGAGTCTAGTTCCAGTGGAAGAGTGACCTCTGACCCGAAGCGTGACGAGTGACCTCTGACCCGTTTTACTTTAAAGTTTTACTTTATCTGTTTGCATTTGCAGATTTCATCTACTAAACATATCTTTTAAAGCTGTGAGTCAGAAATCTCCACTTCAGCAGCTTTACACACACCAAACTTTACAATTTCTTATCTATATTCTGAAGGCTTTTACAGAGGTTTATATGACATTTTACTCCTGTAAATATGGTAAAACTTTTTTTTTCTGACTGTTGACATAAAAATAGAAATCAAAAATCTGTAAAAAAAATAAAAAAAAATAATAATAATAAAAAGAACTTTTACTCTAATGTCAACAAAATGAAAAAAAAAAATATATATATATGTATAAGACAAGTAAAATCGAGCATCAAATATTATAACTGATTGAATGAATGACTGTTTGATTATTTTGTAACATGCCATGGAAAAGGAGTATTTCAATATTGGTCTATTCAGATTTATTATTAATCCAGACTAATTTGACAATACTGACTGTATAAGCTCACCAGTATACCATATATTTCAACTTATTACAGCTCAGCAACTTTACACTTGATCACAGTATTTCGATACCACTGATCCATGATAAAGTTATTTGCACAAATCAAACTGATAACGCAGGGGAGAAGGTCTTAAGGTCTTAAAAAATATTAAAAAAGTAGAACAATTAATCAACATTTCAGAATTCTATGAACAATTTAGAATTCACTGTGTGTGAGTGTTTGTGTGCGTGCGAGTGTGTGTGTGAGTGCATCACTGATTAGTCGACTCCTCCCTCTTTTTGTGATCAATGTATCTTGCTGCTAGTAGGATACAATCTGTTTTTTCACCTAATAAATGTTGAAGATGTGTTTTATTGTTTAATTTTCTCTCTCTCCGTCATTCAGAGCTCTGCTGACGCTCCCTACATCGCGCGCCACGTGGGTCTGCGGTGTGGCGTTCCCATCCCAGTGCCGGCGCTGACTGTCAACCGCCTCTGCGGGTCTGGATTCCAGTCTATAATCAATGGAGCACAGGTATGATCCCCAATGAAACCGAAACGCCTCAGTCATTTCCTCACAGGAGATGCTGATCAGTGTGTGTTGTGCTGTAGGAGATCTACCTGAAAGAGTCAGAGGTGGTCCTGTGTGGCGGCTCAGAGAGCATGAGTCAAGCTCCTTACGCTGTCAGGAACATCCGCTTCGGGACAAAGTTTGGAGTTGATTTGAAGGTAAAGATCATCATGGTGTTCAATGATTCTGAATTTAAAGGGGTCGTGACATGGATAAAAAAAAAAAAAAAAAAAATTATGTTCCTTGAGGTTCACTTATAATGTTAAGAAAGTTTTTGCACAAAAAAACAAATACGAGTGAAACTCGAAAAATTAGAATATCGTGCAAAAGTTATAATTTTGATGATTATGTCTTCCAGCTTATGAAAGCCCCAAATTCAAAATCTCAGAAAATTAGAATATTACATGAAATCAATAAAAAAAAGGATTTTAAATACAGAAATGTCGGCCCTCTGAAAAGTATAATCATGCATATGTATATAGTTATATATACTAAATATATTAGTTTCACCTTTTAATTTGAATTACTGAACATGAACTTTTGCACAATATTCACATTTTTCGAGTTTCACCTGTATATATGCTGAAACACAATTATTTACAACCTTCATTCTTAACCTCTGTCTGAAATGAACCGTTTTTAAGGTCCTTTAAGGCGTGTCAGTAAACGCCCACTGTTATGATTGGCTAAAGTCATTGCATAGGAAACAGATTCAACGCCACTCGCTATTGCATGCGAGTAAGAGTTTTGTAAACATTATCCATATAAAACAGTTCAGTCCATCCAATACAGTCGCTGCTGCTTCATTTTCAACAAAAGTTTATTTGCAAACTATCAATTACACTGTGCCTCATTTACAAAACAAAATGCTCCGGACAAATATATAATCCTCCGACGCAATCCGGGACGCCATTAATATAAACCATGCACTTGGTTCTGATGCTGCAATCCTTCTGAAGTCTGAAAGAGATGCAAACGAGCTGTTTAAACTGGACGCGTCAAATCGAACGTTCTTTCACTATTCGTTTCGTCCTGTTGTCGACAGACTCAAGTATGTGAAGCATGTCAGAAACTTAACTCGCATCTGTATACTGGATCAGTGTAGACAGTGTCAACGATTATAATGGCTTCTACTCACATTCAGTGTAGTAAGAGTTAGCCACTGAATGCTATGGTGTGATGATGTATAAACTATTCGTTGATGTCATATGCAAATGTGTTTGCCCGTGTGACATCACAGACCCCGCAATATCAAAACGAGCCATTTTTGGAGCTTGATTAAATAAATGCTTTTTTATTAAATCAATTTTTATGCTGTTTTAATGGTACAAAGACCTCTTATATGTCAAAAGATCAAGGCCAATTTGATTTCTCATGCCATCACCCCTTTAATTTTGAGGCTCCAATAATGAATTAATTTTTCTAGTTATGCTCCGATCAAAATATTTAATTGGTTCTTAGTGAGTGCAATAAAATTATTTTTATCTAGTATTGATAAATTTGGAGGTCATGGAAATTCATTGGTCAGAAGGTGTTAAAACGCTGAATATCATGAACATTCAAACGAACATTAAAGAGCATTTACAGAAAACTGTCAAAAAAAGAAAAGAAAAAGAAAACATGCATATAATAAATGAAAAAAAACCAGCAATACATAAGCTAAATAAATTAATACAATTATAAATACACATATTTTAAAAAATACCAATACAAAAATAATAAATACAATTAAAAAGACGACATTAACAAGCAGTGGAAATCAGACTAAACCTTTTTAAGCTTTAAAGATCTCTCATACTGCTGCTGTAGTCTGTCACATTTTCTTTATTACTAGTTAAAGAGATTTGAGAAGTGAGTCTGCCTCAATCAGAAAATGTAAGAACGTAAGAAGTGATGATAAATTTACCAAACAAAATAAAGAAATTAAGGATATATTCCAAAGACAATGTTGGTAGTGTCAGAATAATAATAAAAACATATCTTTTAAATGAAAGGATTGGACAACGATAGCTAAACGAGAGCATAAATTAGACCAAAACTCCAGAATAATTTCACAATTAAAAAAATAAATGTATTAACGTTTCATCCTAAAAACCAGTGCTCAGGACACCTGCATATTAAGACAGTGAAATTTACAGGGTACATTTAGTGTAAGATTTTGTAGTACAGTACTTATAAAGCTCTGAATAACGTGTGTGTGTGTGTGTGTGTCAGCTGGAAGACACGCTGTGGGCAGGACTGACAGATCTGCACATAAAGCTCCCCATGGGCATCACAGCAGAAAACCTGGCAGAGAAATACCAGATCACACGCGACGACTGCGACCAGTTCTCCTATGGGACGCAGCAGAGGTGGAAAGCAGGTGAGCGACTCCATCGATCTCCCAGCACTGCATCGCTTTACACACACACACACACACACACATGTCTGGTTTACTATCTTTGTGGGGACTCTCCATAGACGTAATGGTTTTTATACTGTACAAACTGTATATTCTATCCCCTTACACTAACCCTACCCCTAAACCTACCCATCACACACACACACACACACTAACCCTATCGCTAACCCTACCCATCACACACACACACACACACACACACTAACCCTATCCCTAACCCTACCCATCACACACACTAACCCTATCCCTAAACTTACCCATCACACACACACACTAACCCTATCCCTAACCCTACCCATCACACACAAACACACACACACACACACACACACACTAACCCTACCCATCACACACACTAACCCTATCCCTAAACCTATCCATCACACACACTAACCCTATCCCTAAACTTACCCATCACACACACACACTAACCCTATCCCTAACCCTACCCATCACACACACACACACTAACCCTATCCCTAACCCTACCCATCACACACACACACACTAACCCTATCCCTAACCCTACCCATCACACACACTAACCCTATCCCTAAACCTACCCATCACACACACACACTAACCCTATCCCTAACCCTACCCATCACACACACACACTAACCCTATCCCTAACCCTACCCATCACACACACACACTAACCCTATCCCTAACCCTACCCATCACACACACACACACACTCATTCTGTATGATTTATAAGCGTGTTTACCCATGGGCACTTCAATTTAGGTCCCCACAGTGACACGAGTCCCCATGAGTCTGTGTGCATTCAGGTTTAAGTCCCCACCGGGATAGAAAAACATGTACACACACACGCTCACACGCATCTCTCTCTCTCTGCTGCAGCTCACGAGGCTGGGTATTACAACGCTGAGATCGCACCCATCGATGTGAAAGCCAAGAAGGGAAAAGTGTCCATGACGGCTGACGAACACCCCCGTCCACAGACCACGCTGGAGCAGATGGCCAAGCTGCCCACCGTCTTCAAGAAAGGAGGAACCGTCACTGCAGCCAACGCTTCGGTGCGCAGAACTGAACAAAAGAGCATGTGCTTCTAAAACAGCATTTCAATTGAATTTTAATAATTCTAATATGCTGATTTGCTGCTCAAGAAACGGTTGTGCTGCTTTATTTTTTTTGGAGGAAACTAAAATATTCTTTTCACGATTCTTTGATGAATAGAAAGTTCAAAAGAACAGCATTTATTTTATTTGAATAGAAATCTTTTGTAGTATTATACACTTTTGATCGATTTAATTATCAAATTGGTCCTTGCTGAATATAAATATTAATTTATTTTTCTCTCTTGATATCTTCCCCTGATAATAATCAGAAATGTTTCTTGAGCAGCAAATCATCAATTAGAATGATTTCTGAAGGATCATGTGACACTGAAGACTGGAGTAATGATGCTGAGAATTCAGCTTTGATCACAGGAATAAATTACACTTTACTATATATTCACATAGAAAACAGTTGTTTCACAATATTACAATTTTTATTGTATTTATGATCAAATAAATGGGTCTGGGTGAGCAGAAGAGACTTAAAAAAAATCTTATCAACAACCATATATTCTGTGTATATTTATATATATATATATATATATATATATATATATATATACACACATTTTTTAAATGGTACTCAGCCGTGCCACTAGTGATTTTGTGTTTTGCAGTGTATTTGCATGTTTTATGATGTCACTGGCTCCACCCACAGGGCGTGTCTGATGGAGCTGCTGCTGTGGTCATAGCCAGTGAGGACGCTCTGAAGGCTCACAAACTCACACCATTGGCTAGAATTGTGGCCTATCACATCTCAGGCTGTGATCCCACCATCATGGGAATTGGTGAGTCCGATATCCACCAACGTATTCTTCTATACTTAGTAGGGGGCAAAAAATTTATAACTATATAATATTTTTGTAAATACAACAGGGCCTGTACCTGCCATCACAGAAGCCCTGAAGAAGGCTGGTCTTTCACTCAAAGACATGGACCTGGTGGAGGTAGAATAATATTTACATACTCTAGGTTTCTAAATGGGCTCATCATACTATGCATGAGCTGACGTCTTTTTTAACTTCACAGAGAATACCCACTTAAATGTTAACTAGAGTGATGAAGAGTGGGTTTAGTTTGGTGTTTTTCAAAGATGGTCAAGCAGGGTTTCATATACAGTCAAACCAAAATATATTCAGACACCTTCAACATTTCTCACATTATCAGTTTATTCGCTATAGTTTAGAAAATGGTATTGAAATATGAGCAGAACTCAGTTGATATTTCACTGGTTTTGTCCGTCCTTCTGTTAGACTCTCACACATGAATTATGTTGAATATCTGTCAGCTGTTAAATTTAACTTCACAATTAGATAATACCAGTTTAGCTCAAACTATTACCAAGCAATGCTTCATGTTGTTCAGTCTGTGGTGTAGAAAGCTGCATTAGCAATTAAAGAAAAAACTTCAGCAAATCATAGTCAGGTCAAAGTGTCTGAATAATTTTTGGTCCCAAATTTTTATAAATTTTACTGGTAGTCACTGTATGAATAATTATTGGGTATAATATGTCACAGTTTACTTTATTTTGCTCTCCTCATATAAATGAACTATAGTGTCCTGCACCCACTAGTAAAAAAATATCAAAAATTATATCTGGTTTCTGAATAATTTTTGGTTTGACTGTATCTGTTTTATGTATCTGTCAGGTCAATGAAGCGTTTGCTGCTCAGTATCTGTCAGTGGCTAAAGCTTTGGGCTTGGACCCTGAGAAGACCAATGTAAACGGAGGAGCCATCGCCATCGGACACCCGCTCGGAGCCTCTGGGACCAGAATCACTGCGCACCTCGTGCACGAGCTCAGGTAAAGACACTCACGATAGCAATCTTTACATCCAAAGGGCTGAATTTAAAGGGTTAGTTCACCCAAAAATTAAAATGATGTCATTAGTGACTCTCCCTCATGTCGTTCCAAGCCCGTAAGACCTCCGTTCATCTTCGGAACACAGTTTAAGATATTTTAGATTTAGTCCGAGAGCTTTCTGTCCCTCCATTGTAAATGTATGTCCGGTATACTGTTCTTGTCCAGAAAGGAAATAAAGACATCATCAAAGTAGTCCATGTGACATCAGTGGGTTAGTTAGAATGTTTTGAAGCATCGAAAATACATTTTGGTCCAAAAATAACAAAAACTAGCACTTTATTCAGCATTGTATTGTCTTCCGGTTCTGTTGTGGATCCGCGTTCAGTGACGCCGCTGACGTAAGACGCTGCTGACGTGTGTCTGGTGCGCCCGAGCTTCGTTTACAGTCTGAGGGAGACGCACGCTGGAAACAAAACAATCTTCGCAAACATGTCTAAGGATTTCCACACAGAGGAAGACTTGCAGTTTTTTGCCCAGCCATATTTATTTGATCCCGAATACACGGGCGCACCAGACACACGTCAGCAGCGTCACTGCGGACTCGTGAACGCGGATCCACAACAGAACCGGAAGACAATACAATGCTGAATAAAGGCGTAGTTTTGTTATTTTTGGACCAAAATATATTTTCGATGCTTCAAAACATTCTAACTAACCCACTGATGTCACATGGACTACTTTGATGATGTCTTTATTTCCTTTCTGGACAAGGACAGTATACCGTACATACATGTTCAATGGAGAGACAGAAAGCTCTCGATCTAAATCTAAAATATCTTATATCTTATGTCTATATGTGTGTGTATGTCTATGTCTTATATCTAAAATATGTGTTCCGAAGATGAACGGAGGTCTTACGGGCTTGGGACGTCATGAGGGAGAGTCATTAATGACATAATTTTCATTTTTGACTGAACTAACCCTTTAACTTGGAATATCGCATAAAACATTTGCAAATAAAGCAACGTTTCCATCCCATGTGTTCAAGAGCACAAAATCATCACTTCCTGGGAAACTGACACAAAATATCTGTAAGAAAAATGGAAGTTGTGGCTCTTTTTTCCAGTCGAAATGTAATAAACGCTGTAATGTTCTTGCGTTTGGATGCTGGTGTTTGGGAACGTGGACCCTGTTCAAAGTCAACATGAAATGACTTTCTGAATGCACATTTCTGATCTAACTGTACATCATTCATTAATGCATGTTATCATGAAGAAAACAAATGTAAAATGTAATGCTACTTGCCCGTGAAATTACTTTTTTGTCTCCATGAGTCAAATATATATTTAGCCAAGCCATTGTTTATGCAATGCTGCCTGCAAGTGGGTAACATAGGAATTTAATGCTAGTTAACAATAATGATTATTGCAGTTATAGAAAATGACACATTTGAAAAATAAGCCTTCCTCCATTTTTTTTTTTTATTAATCAAGAATATAGAGCACTATTTAAAACAACACTTGTTGAATCATTGTGCTATACATCATCCTCAATGTGCATTAATAAAACCATACATCTAAAACACACTGGACCATACATTAATAATCAGAAAAGAATAATAATCAATAATGGTGTTTATAGTTTATAAGCAAAATAAAATACGAAGGTTTTAATTTACAATTGAATATCCTGTTGTTTCACTCCGAAATAGTCACATTATGGCTGTAAAATGGGTTTTGAGTGCCATTTTTAGGTTGTGTAATCCGATCATGCATTGCTGATTTATATTACATGAAGTCATGTGTTGTATTCTCTGTTCACAGGAGACGCGGTGGGAAGTATGCGGTCGGCTCTGCCTGCATTGGTGGCGGTCAGGGAATCGCAATTGTCCTGGAAAACACAAACTGAGAACATCACACACACGTTGCTGCAAACAAATCAAGTCAAATTCAAAACCTAATTCACACCGTCTGTGCAGGAGTTCCCGTTTGGTTACGGTTCAGTGATGCTGGAAGTAACGTGCCTTGCTGTACTTTTGTCTCTGTGCCTAATTCAACATCCGGCTGCACTGAACATCTCCATGCACTTCTGCTGCTTCCCAGAAATGTTATATATTTAGTCTGTTGTGATTTAACTCTTGATTATAGACTTTACTAAATGGTTTTGTATAGAATGTTGACTAAACATGTTCACCGACCAGAGCCCTGACTGTTCTTATCAATAAACAATGAGCTGTATGATACAACATTGTGTAATTTCCCTCTTGGCATGCAGATTTATTCATATATAGGTGGAGTTATACATACTAAAATAACAAAGCCGTAGCACATAGATTCACATGGATGTGTGAAGGATGACCTTTGGATGCACTTCCAGTCTTTAAATAATAACTAATAAATGTTCTTATTCTAAATCAGTTTTCTGTTCAGTTAGAGTAAATAAATGGAGCGTTGTCTTGTTTTAGACTGTTAATATGTAGAAATATACAAACATTATAAACCCTTTTCAAAATTGCATGTGTGAAATATTGTACATAGGATTTAAAATGTTAAAAAAAGTGGTGTACATTTATATATAATATATATATATATTCATGTATATATATACACACACTTAAAAAAAATATATACTTAAATAATATATAGGGCATACATAGATATATATATAAAGTATACAGTATACTATATATATATGTATGTAATAAAAAGAATGTGTGTGTGTGTATGTATGTATATATATATATATATATATATATATATATATACACACTTTTTAAACATTTTAAATCCCATATACAATATGTATGCATGTACATTCTTTATATTACATTCTATATAGGGTAAAATGATTACAAAGCCTACATTCTTTAACTGTACAACATTAGAATTTACAAAACTTTGCATTGACACCCGCAAAATAAACATGAAGTATTGTGTGCAATTTGACCTTCCGTTTTTAAAGCTGCTTTATTTCTTTAATTCACTTCTGCAATACAAAAGTACAATTTGCGACAATTTCACAAAAGACAAGAACATTACAATCAAAGGTTTTTATGTATTTACCTTTCTCAGCCGAATAGCGGCAATCGCGCGCCCGTCAGTGTGGCCAAAAGAAGCGCGTGTGCCTTTAAGAGCGGAAGCAAAACCCCGAGCGTATCACGTGATGACTATATATACGTCAAATGCCCGGATGTCGGTCTTTTTTTTTCTAGCTGAAGGTAATTGTGGCTTTCGTGTCTGTTTTGTCCAAGTACAATCGGCATTAATCTGGTTCATCGGCTCGTAAAATTTCACTCCTGTTCATATATGAATGTTTTAATACACATATAGCGCTAGTAGCTGTGAATATTAGTGTGATGTGATGTATGTTTTAACGTACGTTATGAATGTTCGGCGCGCTGAGGCCTGACACTGGCTGCATGTGAACTAAAACGGGATTTGTGTGTTTATATTACTATTAAAAACCATAAAGTCATATGTGACGGCATGTCATGTGAACGAGAGCGTTAAATAGACTATAATGACGCTTGTTCGTCTAGACATAGGTTTATGTGTGTACTTCAGTTGTAGCATTGCTAACAGGCTAGTCACGTTGAGAAACTATAGTAACACCAATGTTATACATGTACACACACATGTGTATATGTTGAAGCTGAGGGTTCTTTATCACTGTGGTGTATCCATTCATTTAACAAGTTGCACGATCAACAGTCAATATGCAGTAGTTCAGATATGCTTCATGTTAATTACTGTCTAAATTAGGGTTCTACTCCATTGTGAATAGTATTAGTAAAATAGCTAAGCTAATGTTGAGATGTCATGTGAAAAATACTACACATAAAATCTAAATTGACTTTCAGAGCAGCGTTACTATTGGTTGATGCATGTTATTAATGTCTAAAATCTTTGTATGCATGCATATTTTAATAAGTGTCTTATTTTCTCAGATGGCTGAGGGCGATAAGAAGAAGGTTGTCCGAAGACACACCAGCCGTAACCCTGTGCTGGTCCGGGGCATCGGCCGCTACTCCCGCTCTGCCATGTCCGCTCGCAGAGCCATGTACAAGAGGAAGACCAAAGCTCCCGTGACGAAGGTGAGGATTGACCGCAACTCTCTGATCCAGGATCAGTCTCACCCCTTCATCAGCTGTTTTCTGATGCCCTATCTTTGATGTTTCAGGTTGAAAAGAAAATCAGGGAGAAGAAAATCAAGGAAAAGAAGAATTCCACCACAGTCACCAAATCTGTCGGCGGAGACAAAAATGGAGGCACCCGTGCAGTAAAACGCCGCAAGATGGTGAGAAAAAGACGTTTACCACCAGATCCCTGAGATTTGGGACCAGAATTGTTCTTTTTTTTTATGAGCCTAACCATTTTAAAATAGGTTTAACATTCAGGGCCATTTTGACCCTGATGTAAACATGTTTAGCCTTATATTTAGTCCTATGGAAGACTTTCCTCCACAAAATAAAAAGGTAATTGCGGCTTTTTATCTCGCAATTCTGACTCTTTATCTCAGAATTGTGTGATATAAACTAATGTTTATGTAATATGTTTTGTAAATTTGGTTTTAATTTCAAAGTTAGTTAATGCACTCAAAGCAATTTAATTCCATACATGGATTAAAAAGTTTGTTAGGAATTCTCCGATTTTACGCTTTTATAAATTTCATATGATATATTCAACACATTTCTCTTGAATATTTAGAAAAATATCTGTTTTCTTGCATCAGTGTTTTTATGCAATGCATGTAAAATGAGATTTTAAAGAATTTGAATAAGCACAAGGGTGTTAAATGTAATAACATGTTAATAGCACTTAAACATTTAAAACTTATTTAATTTTTTTTGTGCATTCAGTCCTTGAAGTTTTAAATCCGATACAATATTGTTTTAGTTCAATGTTACCTTATGACCACTTTTCATAATGCAAAAAAATGCAGATTTGGAGGCTTTGGCCAATTCAATCATAGCAGCCGAATAGACCTTAATCAGAGTAATGGCAGATTTGATTTCTGACACAAACTAGAACAAGGCTGTGAGGGATAGAGTAACAATATACACTTTTCAGCTGATGAAACGTCTTTTTGGAAAACTAGTCAAAAACTCCATGAGCTGTGAAAGTTATGTGATCTAGGACCTTTATACTGTGTATAAAGCCTTGTTTCATCTGTGTTAAATTCAGTAGGGCGTCTGACCTGACGAAGGTCTACTGCATTCGACATTGTGTCCTTTACCACGTTCATGTTCACATCTCTCTCTCTCTCTCTCTCTCTCTCTCTCTCTCTCTCTCTCTCTCTCTCTCTCTCTCTCTCTCTCTCTCTCTCTCTCTCTCTCTCTCTCTCTCTCTCTCTCTCTCTCTCTCTCTCTCTCTCTCTCTCTCTCTCTCTCTCTCTCTCTCTCTCTCTCTCTCTCTCTCTCTCCCCCGTTTCTGTGTCCAGCCCCGTTATTACCCCACAGAAGACGTGCGCCGTAAGCTGCGGAGTCATGGCATCAAGCCCTTCTGTCAGCACCGTAGAAAACTGCGCAAGTCCATCACCCCTGGAACAGTCCTGATCCTGCTGACCGGACGCCACCGTGGGAAGGTACATGCGCCGTGTCGAGCTCAGTGCGTCATTAAAACTAGTCTCTTGCTTCCCACTCGGAGCAGGGAAATCTTAGGGGTGTAACAATATATCGTGTGACAATTAGAGATGCACCGATTACAATTTTCTAGGCCGATCCAGATTCCGATTTTTCCTTGAGTTTGACCTGCCGATGCCGATTTTATTTTTTCAAACCACTTTACAGCACACACAAATATTTATTTTCTATCTTCTCTTTAATAGAACATTTTGCATAGAACATTTTTTGAACAGATAATCGCTATAAAATAGAACTATATAAATTACTCCTAGTGTGGGAAATTCACACACATCTAAAGTGCAGTGTTATGGAAGAACCATTTCCTTTTCACATCCAATATCCAATTAATTTTTTTTGTATATTTAGCAAACTAAACTTTTGTATGAAAAAAGGTAATGGCAATCAAATAAAAATTAAATAAATATAGCCTTGCAGTATAAAGATATTTCTCTCTCTCTCACACACACACACAGGCCTATTGCAATCACTTGTTGTATATCAATGGCAAGTTATATTTCTCAAACAGTTCTTCTCTTATCTGACACATGTCCAGCCAAGCTAAACAGGACAAGTGGAGCATGTGCAGGGAAACAATTAAATAATAATAAAAACAAGTTTAAATGGGTAAATTTTCTATAAATATTTTTGAGTCTTCATTTTCTTTCTGACATAGCCTAGCCTACTTCAGTTCTTGTTAAACACACACCAGACATGCAAATTCTTTGCATTTTGGGCAATTTTTGGATGAAATCATATTTATTTTGTCCATTAAAAGTGTGCTTTCACTTAAATTGATCGCAGCAAAAATAGATTCTGCGCCGAAACCCGCGCTTCACTGTTGGTCACGCGACGCTCCTGCTCGACGCTCACGCGCTGCTCCGGCTCGCGGTGTGAATGCACTCATTGATTAGCATGCACGCCAAACAAAAAAAAAACGCGCTGCACCTTGCGGTGTGAAACGGCCGTAATTCACGAGGTTTCCTACATGTGCGTTCCGTGTGCACGCGTTCTTAATCATGCAATATATTTTCTATATACAGTGCATTTGACCGGCATAAAATCGGATTATGTCAGACTGACCGGCCGGTGGCCAATCACATGAAAATTGTCCAATTCCGGTCACCAGCCGATCAATCGGTGCATCTCTAGTGACAATATATCGCAATGCAACGATATGTATCGTGGATGGTGACAAAATATATTGTGAAAAGTTCACCCAAAATAAAATTTCTGTGTGAGGAACAAAAATCAAGTTTTAGTGTCAGTACTACACTAAACTACTATAATGTTGAATATAATGTATAATAATGCAATGGTGGAATATTTGTGGCTCCTGATAATGCCAAATGCATATTCGTCTGCATCTTTCCAGCACCAAGTCTAAGCCTATTCATTTACACACACAATGGAATACCGAATGTAGCATTTTAATCAACAGTGCATTTTTTGTTAAAGGGTTAGTTCACCCAAAAATGAAAATTGTCATTAATGACT
This sequence comes from Tiaroga cobitis, assembly GCA_030578255.1. Lineage (NCBI taxonomy): Eukaryota > Metazoa > Chordata > Actinopteri > Cypriniformes > Leuciscidae > Tiaroga > Tiaroga cobitis. Next base: position 32,127,175 of record CM060598.1, on the reverse strand, counting down.
CTCCCTCATGTCGTTTCAAACCCGTAAGACCTCCGTTCATCTTCAGAACACAGTTTAAGATATTTTAGATTTAGTCTGAGAGCTTTCTATCCCTCCATTGTAAATGTGTGTACGGTATACTGTCCTTGTCCAGAAAGGAAATAAAGACATCATCAAAGTAGTCCATGTTAGGGCTGTGCTCAGAATATCGATACAACGATATATCGTCATGAACTCCTGGCGATACGCGTATTTATACAGCAGCTGCCGTATCGATACTTTTGTGCTTTTGAATGTAGCCAATTCAGGGCTCCAATTTCGGCGCGGGATTGCGCATAATTTGAATAATTCCCGCAGTTTATAATGCGGGAAATTCCCGGAAACATTGATTCACTTTAGCATGTAGGTTGTAGTATTAGTAAATGAATCCACACAGATTATAAAATCAAATCAGTCATTTTAAAACTTTCTGTGAGACGCAATTTCACAAACAGCGTGAGTTCAATGCAGTGCTGCGTCTCTCTCTCTCTCTCGTCTCGGGCAAGCGTCCAGCGCTGCAGCCGGTGAAACTACACGCTCACGGTTAGGAGTCGGGACATGACGGAATATTCACTTGCATAATCGGGCCATCGTGACTAAAGTTGACCATTTGCATGTCTTTAAGTCTTACCAGTTTAAACATTCAAACGATTTTAAACTATTCAGTAGGCCTACTTGCGCGCTCTCTGAGAGTTGGTTTTCTCTGCGTGCATACATAGACTAGAGTAAAGCCGCCTCACATACAGCTCGCGAGATTATATCGCTTTAACAGACTAAAACACGCAAAATGATGGAAAAAATTTCGTTCTTGGTACGTATCCTCTAAACACAGTTGGTTATGTCTTAAATAAGCATAAAGATTTTTAACAGAAACGGCATTTCCCGGTTGTATGATGAAGTTAAGCGAGATATTCTGCTGTCACTCTCTTAACCCTGAGCATGTCAATCAATTGTTGTTTCTGCATAAAAATTTGAAAATGTAATCATTTAAAATGATTTCAACGTAGAAGAAATGACTTTGTTTGGTGCACATTCCAACACTTAAGACCTGTTAAATACTAGGTGTTTAAAAGAGTTTGAGAAAACTAAGTTAAATTTAAGTTGTTACCGTTTTTGCTTTTATTAATGTTTTAAGTTTTGTTTAGTCATTGAGCAGTGTAGACATGCTTCAGTGTCACTATAATTGTCATTTCAGTTATTGAGGCAGACTTTAAAAGCATTTAAAAGCAGACTTTAAAAGGAAGAGCCATTCTAAGCTTTTTTTATTCATTTAACTCATTGTTTTTCAGTTATCACAACTGTTATAACACTGGTTATTCAATAAGCAGATATTACTGTTACTAAACTCAACTCAAAAGAAATTTAAATTCCAAATTGATCCATATCGTGATACATATCGTATCGTGGCTTTAGTATCGTGATACGTATCGTATCGTGACATTGTTGGTGATACACAGCCCTAATCCACGTGACATCAGTGGGTTAGTTAGTGTTTTGAAGCATCGAAAATACATTTTGGTCCAAAAATAACAAACTAGGACTTTATTCAGCATTGTATTGTCGTCCGGTTCTGTTACCTCATGTTTTGGAGTATCGCAATAATATTGAATCGTGATAGGTATCAAATCGTGACATGAAGGTCTTGTTACAGCCCTATCAAATATCATCAGACTTTGGGTTTTAAATCTCAGAAGTTAATATCCAAACATAGCTATTGTTCTTTGCATGTATAGCAAATCAATGGATGAAACGCCTACATGCAAAGCAGCGACCTGCACAGATACTCACTCCCACACAAACACTTGTTAACTTTATTCTGCTGAATTGGGGTGACAAGTTGCATTTGATATTTGCATTGCAAAAGAGGTTGAGATGAGGATTGCAGCAAACGTCACAGGCTGTTAACCGTGAATGTGTTTCTTCTCCAGCGTGTGGTCTTCCTCAAGCAGCTGGACAGCGGCCTCCTCCTCGTCACCGGTGAGTGAGAGAACATCTGTCTGTTCAATGGATGGAGATTTTCTCTAGGGCTTGAAATAAAATACAGTAGTCAACGTTTGAAGTGGATCAAAACCTTTCATCAGAGTTATACGTGAATTTTGAACAATACCCGTTCTTGTCTTAGGACAACTTTGAACTTTTTTTAATCCACTTCAAATGTTGACTACTGTAAATGGATAGGTGTGTCAATTTGTGCAGGCTGTGATTTAAGTAAATGTGTTAGCACTTTCAGAGAGAGAGAGAGAGTGTGTGTGTGGTTCATTGCATTGAGTCTGTTAATTTACTGTGATTGAAGCTGCTCTGAAACGCTGAGCTGCACGCGTGTAAATGATGAACATGCAAGGATCTTCACTCTGAAACCAGCAGCAAAGTTATTCATTTGCCAGCAATCTGTCAAAAATAAAAGCTTGATACTAAACAGTTCGAAAATAGACTAATCCTAGTATATGAATATTAGTATTGTATTTAGTAAAAGTATTAGTCAATTTTATCCCTTAAAACGCATGTTTAATCGCCAGAATGACACATTTAAACGTTTTTTTCTTTGAGAAAAAATTCTTGATGCCTTAAAATAGCTTGAATGTAACTCGACACCCTTGCCTTATTTAGTATGTGGTTCTATGAATATGCAAATGATCTCTGGTCTCTCTCAGGTCCTCTGGCTCTGAACCGAGTGCCTCTGCGTAGAGCTCACCAGAAGTTCTGCATCGCCACCAACACCAAAGTGGACATCTCTGGCATCAAGATCCCCAGTACTCTGGTCGATTCCTACTTCAAGAAGAAGAAGATGAGGAAACCCAAGCACCAGGAGGGAGAAATCTTTGACACAGAGAAGGAGGTAAAACACGATCAATTCCAGTGAACCGAATGCTTGTGCAGGAATCTGGATGGAAGACTCTTTACACAGATTTGCGCAAAACTTTTGCATTTTTATTTTTTTAAATATCGATAAAAAGCTATTGTGAAATGACGGTGTTTCCATTGACCGATGTTATGTGACTAAAACGTTATTTTTTACTCTCACGATAAGTCATTTCAAAAATCATGGCAATGGATTTTGGTGGGATTATATATATCAGAGCCACCGCACTAGACATTATTATTATTATTATTATTAATGGAAGATGTGTGTGTTATCCAAACATTAATGGCCAGGAAAGACTCTTATACTGTGAACTAGAGGTCTTCACGGGTCCACTTGGATCCGAAAACCCGAGGTCCGACCCGAGACCCGAGCGGGTTCGGGTCCAAAACTCCGAGTGTCTGGGACACGGGTCGGGTTCGGTATTAGTGGCCTCGGGTAATTTAAAAAAAATACGCTTTTTCCAAATGGACCCGAGAAGACCCGAATTCTTTTAAACTATGTTGGGCATTTAAGAAAATTGCAGTATTTAAAACAACTCTATGACACCGTTCTCTCACTTTTTCTAAGTGAGAGAGCGAACCCGCGCTTCTACGTGCAAATGGCTATAAGCATAAGCACGGTTGCCTCCGCATTTATTTACTCAGTCGCTCGCTCCACATAAACCAACCCCTTCCTTTGCCAAGAAGAACTAGTGCGCCATCATGTGGATGGATGTTTGACTAAATGCAAGTATTTGAATTGTCGTTAAGCCAGGCCTGTCAATCAATTTTAAAAATACGCGACACTGTCAGAAAAGCATGGAGGCGATAACAGAAATTGCGAAAAATGTCAGGGAAAACGAATGGTGGTTCTAATCATCATATGGTCCGGTAAATAACATTATGCCAAATTTTATAGGACGTAATGGGTTACAGTGATGTGCACAATGTAAATGACGTTTACGTTCGGGTCCAGACGGGTTCTAAAGGAAATGGCGTCGGGTCGGACTCGGGTCTAATTTTATCGGGTCTGTCTCGGGTCGGGTTTTTCTTAAAAAAAAAAAATTTATGCATGTCGGGTTTGGGGTAAGTAGTGATTCGGGTCGATTCGGGTCGGGTACAGCTTTTAGGACCCGAGAACACCTCTGCTGTGAACGGCACATATGAGGAGTTTCTGTGTTTCTCCCTCATTTGGTCTTGATTGTGGCATTTCTTTGAGGTTTAGAATCCAGTATTCCTGTAATTCTTTTGTCTTTTATGAATTTAATGAAGAACTGTCTCGTATTCTGTCCAAACACACCGCGTCGTCTAAGTCAGGTGACCTGTAAATGCGCAAAAACTGTTTCCATTGCAGTTTTCCGAAATATTCCTTTCGAATTGCCTGAAAAACCGCCTCATGCGAGCGTAAAAACGCTTTTGCGGTAAACGGGAGTTAGCGGCTAGTGACAGCAAATGAGTTTTCTGATGTTTTTTTTGTTTCTGCAGAAGTACCAGTTGACGGAGCAGCGCAAGGCGGACCAGAAAGCAGTGGATTCTCTTCTGCTTCCTCTGATCAAGAAGGTTCCCGAGCTCAAGGGATACCTGCGCTCCACATTCTCCCTGTCTAATGGAGTCTATCCGCACAAACTGGTTTTCTAAACTGCAAATAAAGTCTCGACCCATATCACTCTCGGCCTCTTTTTTTTTTTTTTTGCATACCAAATTATTCTGCATGTTAGTCAGATTGTGTGAACGCAACTTTGCTGTTGGACCATGTTTGAAATTTGTCTGTACAAGGTAGTATTTTAAAAATAGCTTTGCAAATGTTCCATTGCAGTCAGATTAAAATAAGTATTAAATTGTTATGAGCAATGGCACTTTACATTTCTAAATCAGTCTGCTCTGAGCATTCATCTCTAGTGGCTATTTTTAGGTTTAATGATCTGTTGTGTGTGTGTGTACACCACTATTGTTAGAAATGTTTTTATATTAACGTAATGTACAAGTTAATGTTCCCATCAACCTATTTTGCCTAATACGAGTTATGCATAGCTTGTATTCTTAGATGCACATCTTGAATCAAATGTGACTGAAGTTAAAGTTTGTTGGATACGAGTCCATCCATGATCACAGTGGCTGCAAGATGATTGGAACTTATTAAAATGAATATAAGCATAAAAATCAATATTAATTTGAAATGCTCAATTGAAACCAAAGTATAACCCTGTTCATATTCGATTTCAACCAATATTACTCAAATTCATACTTGCATAACTTTCATGTTGCAATGCTTCATCAATAGGTGAACAAAACTCAGGCCTGAAAGTTTGTGAGATGTGGGAAAGATTATGGACGCTTACTTTCACCACAGAGTAAAAATCCTTTTAATTTTGACTTGTAATTATTAAGAATTACGTGATAACACACAATTCTGACTTTTTCTCCCTCGCAATTGACTTTTCCCTCAGAATTGCAGGTTTTTACCACAAATTCTGAGGAAAAAGTCAATTACTAAAAAAAAAAGTTATTTCTCGTTTACCTTCTCGAAAATGATTGCTCCTATTACCATCATAAGATGTTGCACAATAAACCTTCAGGCACAAAATTCCAGGCAAACGGCCAAACCATTTTGCTTTAATTAAAAAAAACGCAGGTGACATAAAACGCTGTATAGAAAACAAGAATAAATACAGTTGTTTCTTTATGGCATTTCCCTCCCAAATGGCCGTTTTCTAAACAATAATCAGAATGAAAGGAGAAGAGAAGCAGCCGAGAGAAGGCAGGTCCCAGTACAGGAATGGTTCGCCTCGTCAGTACAGTCAGTTCATTGCGGTCTGTTGAATCGTGTTGCGTCGCTCAGCCCGATTTGAAGAGCAGGATGGCCACCTGACCCAGGTAGAAGTAGATGAAGTGTTTAGTCTCGTGAGTCACGTAGCTGCCGAAGTTCCTTCCCACGATGCAATGCCAGGTGGGGTTGTACTTTTTGTCAAACTCCTGTATGGAAAGAATACATTTAAAGTCAATCAATATGAAATGCTGTTTTCAAGTCAAAGCGAAATGCGTGACTTCATTAAAAATTCATCAGGAACCAGTTTCTTTAGAAGGGAGGGGTTGAAAAAGAAAAATGCAAAGATGCATTGCAACTTGGAATAAGCAATGAATCATGCACAATAAGACCAGAAACATTCAGTAGATGTTGGGTTGACTTCACCAATCACCTGACAATAAAGTATTCATGAGATCTTCACTGCTAAATAGAAACCTTACAAAGAAAATGGACGCCCATAAAGTGTTCAGTCCAACTAGTGTTGTCAAAAATATCGATATTTAGATATGCATCGATAGTGAAATATCGGAACCGGTTCCAATACTCATTTTCTGCAGTATCGATACACTGATACAAGCGGCGCGTTCTCCCTCTCTTCTTTCCGACGGTGTATTGACACACACACCCTCTCCTCTCACTCACTCGTCTCATTCGCTCCGGTTGAGTAGCCTAGTGCTTGTATTGGGCATAATTTCAATAATTCCCGCAGGTTTTGCGGTCACACCACTGATACTATATAAGCAGAGTGCACATAAAGCCGCCGCTCAAACAGCTCTTGAGAACCAAATTGAGCTCTTTTTTATGGGTTATTACGCGTAAACTGTCAAATACACACAAAATGTTTCCAAAATGGCCGTTTCGGCGTGTATTCAGGTAAACCGTTTTGGAATGTAAACAGTTGAGAAAGCAAACGCATGTTGTGTATCAGTATATTGGATCCGCGCATACGTTTTTAAAGTGACAGGAGCCTAATAAACCTGCTTCTGTCTGTCATTAATGTTAATCAAAGAACAAAATACAAAGAGAAAATCACCCGCTGCTGTTGACTGAATAAGTTTTGTAACTTTAATTGTAAGCATTGATCTGTATTTAATAGGTATGTAACAATTCACTCGCAACTGGTTGAAAATCGATAAAAATGTGTGACGATTCAAGTCGGTTGAAATGTTAAACGAATCGCGATACACGTTTTAAACAGCAGGGGCGTTTACTGTAGCCTATTGTGAAGTTGTGAACCTCGCTTTACAGGCACAATAGCAGCGAGCACACACTGGCGCGAAGCTAGCGAGTGTTTTCACTTCATTCATGGAACTTAAGCTTATGTGAGCCAAGCTCAACTTCCATAGGAATGACCTGAAAACGCTCGGTTTGCTCCGCTCGCACCCGCGCCCAGTGTGTGCAATAGACTGGTGTGCAGCGGCCGTCAAACACATGGACGGCCCCGTCCAAACAGCACGGCAACCGTAAATGTTGACGTTGACTCATTCAAATCGGAGGTGTGGCGGCATTTTGACTTTCCGTAGACTTATAATAATCACCACCGTGACAACCACAAGTCACCTCCGTTTTCATGTAAAAGGCATTAATACGACAGTTGCGAGAGCCACGGAGATCACAAGTGCATCAGTGTTTCCGTGGCAACCAGGTGTTGTATTTATTTTACTATCTCTTTCTCTAAATGTGTACATGGATATATATATTTTTTATATATATATATAATTTATTGATGGTTATGGCATATTTTTCTAAATGTGTGGGGATTTTTTTTTACCTGCTAGTTGCTAGTGTAATGATACAAATTATAACAAAAATTAAAACCCCTCTAAATGTGGTACTAATGTTACATAGTCTTTACTTAGTGTGCGAAGGTACCAGTGCCCACTCTCTTGACCAGACAGACAGAAAGACTCAGTTGAAACAACCTTGAACGGATTTTTTTTTTAATTTCAATGTAGTTTTTTTATTTTACAAATATATTTTAAAATTAAAAAGAATGTGCAGCATTTTGTCTGAGAAATAATAAAAGGGACACTTTTTTATTTATAATTTCTTAAATTATTCACTTGTTAAAAAAATCGTGAGTTAATCATATCGTGAAACCAGTATCGTGAATCATATCGCATTGTGAGTTGAGTGAATCGTTAATCCCTAGTATTTAATATTTACAATGAAGACCATCTGAGGTTATTTTATATCTGATCTGAGTAGTGACGCATTTCCAAGTGAAAGGGAATATTGAATAGAGGGCGTGGGGTTTTATTTTAGCGCACCTCCTCTCAATCCCTCGCTCATAGCAGATGGACGATTTTTAAAGATATTCAACCCAAGCCGTCAAACTGAGAGGGAACGCCATTCCAGAGCGGAATATTTTGAGTAAAGATTCCCACGACAAAACACGTTTTCGGTGTATTAACTTGCCACGGATGAATTGTTCACCACAAGACTAGTAATGTGCGCTAACAAAGTACAGGTGAAACTCAAAAAATTTGAATATGGTGCAAAAGTTTACAGATATGAAAACCTTTTCACAATATTCTAATTTTGAATTTGGGTTTTCATAATCTGTAAGCCATAATCATCAAAACTTAAAAAATAAAGGCTTGAAATATCTCACTTTGCATGTAATGAGTCTATATAATATATTAGTTTCACCTTTTAAGTTGAATTACTGAATTAAATTAACTTTTGCACCATATTCAAATTTTCGAGTTTCACCTGTAAATGGGTCAATTTTGATTTCATGACGACTTCAATTTCTTCGTTTGTAATTATACTTAATTAGTATTTCTTACATGAATACTGCTGTTAGACCCACCTGAACAACTTAAAGCTGTGTTTATTTCATTTGTCATTCCATATGCAATTTGTTCTTTTGTTATTGCTAACTGTTTACTTGTCTTGTTTGCATAAATTTAGTTTAAATCCTCAAATAAAGCCCCCTGTGCTGTGAGAAAGCCATTTCAACAAAATTACCCAAATTATAAAAAAATAAAAATGTCTATATGGCAGTTTTCCCCATGATATCGAATATCGATATTTTCCAAGGTATCGTATCGAAGTTGGATAAAAATATCTATATGGCACTTTCCCCATGATATCAAAAATGGTATCAAATATCGATATTTTCCAAAGTATCGTATCGAAGTTGGAAAGTCCAGCAAACCGGCGTTTACCTTCTTGATATAGGCAGCGATGTCCTCTCGATGTTGTACTTCTCCAGCGCCTGTGTGGCGCACTCCCCACCGCGTCCTGCTGCATCTCCTCGGACATGTCCGCATTCTTGATCACGGCCTTTCTGTCAGACATGGTTGTTCTGTAGCCACAAACAGAGACATTACATGAGGAATGAGTGAATTTAATCAGAGACCGCCCAAACAACACCCTGTGACGCACCCATACTGCTTCTGCCTCCTGCCCCCAAATCAATCCCACAATCCTTAAGCATCTGCTGGTGAAACTGGTGAAGGACTCAGCCATCAGAGTCAGGATGGGCATTATATAAAATCAGCACATCAGATCCTCCACAGCCATTATTCCATCTTTATTACATAACATCACGTGGCGTTTTTCGCCAGGTTACTGTTGCCATGGACACCTGAACTAAATCCTGTACTCAGCAACACAGATTTTCCCAAACTTGTAATTATTTTCAAATAATGTTCATATAACTTCAGACTGAATAAACCAACTAAATAATCTTAACTTATCAAATCAAATGCCTTTTGAGATGCGTATTTTTAAGTGGAATATAAATGAATGGCGCCATGGTTATTTTTAGAAATGAGAAATACTTCGCGCGTTTTTATGTTAAATTAAAGACTTTTGCATATTTATATTCTGATCAGTCTTTGTTATTATTATTTCATTTATGTTTAAGTTCGTAGCTGAGTTAAATATAGATGTGCAGTCAACTAGGTACAGTATCGCTTGCTCTGAACGGAAAAAAACACGAAATACTTAGTTGTACCGACTAATATGCCGTAGAAAAGGATAAATGTAAAAGTTTTTACCTTATTTATGTGCAGATTTCCGTATAAGGAGAGAAAAGAGTCTCACTCGCAGCTTCTGTGATGCTCCCGCTGTGTGCTTGACCAAAGTAATGTAGGTGTGTAACTGCGCGTTGGCTCCTCCCACTCTTGAATCCTATTGGCTGTCGCTGCCATGCCCGGCTCTGTGATTGGTCAGCTAAGCAAGAGTCTCGCTGCAATGTTTCCCTGCATTTTATTTCAGACCGTCATGCCTTGCGTTCAAGACGCTTCGCTGGACTCCATAGCAACAATTAGAGAGGGAATTCTCCGGAAGAAGGGCGGGAGAAATGTGAGATGTTTATTCTTAACCAAGGTTTGAAATCAATTGTTTTTATAAATATATATGTTTTAAAAACAAAACTGAGGTGAAAAGTGCAAAAATGTTGTAGACATCAAGTCTACAAAACTAATGCTAACACGATGACATTTAACCATCAAAACGTCAAATGTTTGGAAACATTACTTTTTTTTATGTTTTATAAAGTCTCTTATGCTCATCAAGCCTGCATTTATTTGATAAAAATACAGAAACATTGTGTACAGTAATATTGTGAAACATTACAATTATATTTATGATATCAGATCATCAGATATATTTATGACATTATTACAAACTAGTTTTCTATGTGAATATATAGTCAAGTGTAATTTATTCCTGTGATCAAAGCTGTATTTTCAGCATCATAACTCCAGTCTTCAGTGTCACATGATCCTTCAGAAATCATTATATTATGCTGATTTATTCAATCAATGTTGGAAACAGTTGTGCTGCTTAATATATATTTTTTGGAACCTGTGATAATTTTTCAGGATTCACTGATGAATAAAAAAAGTAAAAATAACAGCATTTATTAAAAATAGATTTTTTTTCCAACAATACGACATCTTTACTGTCACTTTTTTAAATCAATTTAACACATCCTGCTGAATAAAAGTATTAATTTATTTTCAAAGAAATTTACTGACCCCAAACCTTTGACAGGTAGTGTATATCATTACAAAAGATTTCTACTTGAGATAAATGCTGCTCTTTTAAACTTTTTTCCATCAAAGAATCCAGTAAAAAGTATCACAGGTTATAAAAAAATAGCCTATATATTAGCATAGCTATTCCCAACATTGATCATCATATTAGAATGATTAGGCCTATATTCCTAATTACATTATTAGCCTCCTTGTTAGCGCCTGACTGTCACATCCGAGATCTGGGTTCGAAGCCTGCAGGGGGCGAGTAGGACCCGGGTGGAGGGGTTACACCGGGCTTATAATAAACTTTGTACTTGAACTTGGATAATCAATAACCTACATTTACTACATTAAAAATCAGTGCAGATTTCACAGCAGAAAGACACGAGAAGCACAAGTTAAAGGTGGACATTTTATTAGTTGTGTGGAAAATTTTTTTGTCTGAACTGTTGCTGATCCTCAGCCAGATTTGAAGAGTGTAATTTCATTTTTGCCAACAGAGAAGTTGATAAAACTGTTCTTGTCTGGTCGCAAGCAGTAACTACAGCTCCCCACAATGCAGTGCCAGTAGCGCCCATGCACTCTGTCAAATTCCTATTAGGAAAGACACAATATTAATGTTCCACAAACTCACATCAACAAAAACACTCAATCTCCACCATCAAGCTCCTGACAAAAAAACAAAGCACATTTTCAGAAAACTGTATTTCACTAAGACATTCTAGTCTCAGTAGAACCAACCGCAGTGATGTAGTTAGCAATGCCAAGCCATCTTCATGCATATTCACAGCCAGAAGAGCGACCTGAAGAGCCTCACGCTGCATCTCAGCACTCATCTCTGAATCAAGGATTTTAAAGGGTTAGTTCACCCAAAAATGAAAATTAAGTCATTAATTACTCACCCCCCATGCTGTACCAACCCCGTAAGACCTTCGTTCGTCTTCGGAACACAAATGAAGATAATTTTTGATTAAATGTGACAGCTGGATCACTCCTCATAGGCTCCCTAAGGGAATGAATCCTGACGGCCCAGAAAGTCAATGAAGAAAATGTTTAAATATTCCATGTCACAACAGTGGCTCAACTATAAGTTTATCAAGCGACGAGAATACTTTTTGTGCGGAAATAAAACAAAAATAACGACTTTATTCGACTATTCCTTTTCTTCCTTGTAGGCCTGAAACGAGACTTCAAGAGATTTCCACGACGCATGCGCGAGAACTGAACTGAAGTAGTTGAAGGACCGTTTGACCGACATGTAAAACAACCAATTACAGTTCGTTTCGTTCAGCGTCACGTTTCGGTGCGTGGAAATGTCCCCACAACAACAGACCTGCGTGCAACAAGTCAGTCAGCATAGAAAATCAAAGAAGGAGAAGAAAACTTCAAGAGTCTTTCCCGTGAACCTCGCATACTTTTGAGAATTCTACGTTTAGCTGATCTTGCTAAATGCTCATTGTCACTCATGTAAACACAACAGTTTTTCTTCCGCAATCACACGTCTGCGCTTTGTTTCCCGGCGGACCGAAAATAAACGCGACACTCGCGCCCCCCGGAAATCCGACAAAATTCAACCAATCAGATGACGACTTCGACATTCCTGAAGTGTTTCCAGTTAAGTGTACCATATGCATCAGACGTTTAGCCAACGTTCCGTGGGCGTGATGTCTGAGGCTGAGACTAGGTCAGACCCATCTGATAGCGATGGGGGGCCGAGACCTAGAGAGCTACATGGAGCTATATGGAAAAAATATGCACCAAACAAGCCACTTTGAAATTTAGCTGTTTTGATGAATACAAAAGTTGGGTGACCCTCCCCTATAGACTAAAAAAGTTACTCAGGGGTAGGCCGTCGATTAACAAAATGCTGAAATATATTTTAAAGTATGTCAGTGAGCCTCCGTCTTGCCATTAATCGTCTTATTTTACGTTCAAATATATGCATTATGAACAAAGAACCGCCATTATTTGCAAGCAATAGGGTTTTTTTTGTTGTTAATCCTGTCGACATTTAGTTGTGAATGGGTCTCCCACACTGCTTGATCCACGCCCGGCTTTTCTCCCCTTTGGCTTTTAGGTTTCGGGAAGGGAAAAAATGCCACCCCACCGTCCAAACTTTTAGGATACCGGGTATCAGATTTGCACAATCCATACGCACAACGCGTCGGCATGTTTCCCTCGCTCGAAAGCTTGACAGACCTCCCGCGCCTAGTTATGGTTGCTAAGACACGATTGGCCAGTGGCGGTTTTCGGGCGTGGCTTAGCGAAGGGTCAATTAGAGAATTGAGATGTCCTTCAAGATGGCTGAGCTCGATTGGTTTCCGGGTCATAGGATGGAGGACGGAGGAGCGAGGAGACGAGGAGGGATATTGAGAAGCACCCCAGCTCTTGTAAACTCCTCCTTACCTATATGAGTACGTGGGGTGCTTTTAAGGCCTACCGAATAACATTGTTTTGCAGCACTTGGAATTTGTTTTTAAGTTTAAGGATAATTCCGGTATTTAGCACTTTGAGTCTATGTTCTAGTTTGTTTTGGATGAACTAGAGTGGTGGACACAGAAATGTTGACGATGGGTCCTGTCTCGACTTTTTGACTCTTTAAGAATCGCCACTGACGGCTTCAGAGTGGCTGTCTACCGGCATGCACAAACATGTCCTTAAATGTAAACAACCCTTAACGTTCGTTTTCAAAACTGTGCAACTCACCGAGTGGTTAGTGGTGTTTCGTTGATGTTCCAAAACAATATAATAAACTAAATATAATAAACTTTGTACTTGAACTTGGATAATCAATAAACTACATTTGCTACATTAAAAATCAGTGCAGATTTCACAGCAGAAAGACACGAGAAGCACAAGCTAAAGGTGGACATTTTATTAGTTGTGTGGATAAAATACATTTTGTCTGAACTGTTGCTGATCCTCAGGCAGATTTGAAGAGTGTAATTTTGTTGTCGCCAACATTGAAGTAGATATAACAGTTCCGTTCGTTTCGCACGCAGTAACCACAGTTCCCCACAATGCAGTGCCAGTAGCGCCCATGCCTTCTGCCAAATTCCTATTAGGAAAGACACAATATTAATGTTCCACAAACTCACATCAACAAAAATACTCAATCTCCACCATCAAGCTCCTGACAAAAAAAATTTTTTTTTTAGGAAAACTGTAAGAAAAGACATTCTAGTCTCAGTAGAACCAACCGTCATGATGTAGGTAGCAATGTCTGAGGCATCTTCATGCATATTCACAGCCAGAAGAGCGACCTGAAGAGCCTCACGCTGCATCTCAGCACTCATATCTGATTTATGGATCACAAGCGATGTCTTCGACATGGCTGATCTGCAGTCGTAAGCACAGATTTTGTTTTAATGAGAAAGTATGTGTAAAAAAGGCCCCCTTGTGGAATCTAAACGTCAGATATTTTACTGTGACTTTCTCTCTCCTGCTGGAAGAAGCCTCGCTTCAGTGGCGGTTCTACATTGAATTACACCCTGGGCGAGACCCCCTTCGACCCCCCCCCCCCACCACCACCACCACCACCACCAAAAAAAAACTAACAATAAAATCACATACCGTTTATTTGAAAAACACAGTTAAGAGAATCCAGTTATTTTGCTATAGCTATTAATCTAACTTTCAGGGAGGAACCATTAGCTCATTGGTTACTGCCTCGAATTCTATGCATGCATGGCACACTTTTAGTTATGACTTGTTAAACTATACTATGTCACAAAATAGAGTTTTTAAAAGTGAAAGTGGCCGAGAGCTAGGCTACTTATGTAGTAACACAATACTTATCTCTTAAATCATTTCTAATAACTCTCATATTAACAACTATGCAAACTGTTTTAGACCTAAAATAGCTTTTGTAGGCCTGTCACTCTTAAATGTCAGAGAAAAGGAAAGAATCAGAGATTATTTTTTAATAGAAAATTGTACTTTGCATTTTAGGCTACTGTAAAAACACATAATTACAGTTGATTTTATTTGATCATTATGAAAATTATTTTCCTTTCATGAATATATTGACCAAAATTATCACGGTTAAACACAGAATCTTGTTCAAAAAGTAGGCCTAATACACAATGAAATCAATTCACCAAGTTAATAACATTAAAGATGATGGCCAAATTTTAAAGGAGTGTTTTTTATGTCATAACATGTACACGTTCAAATAAACTTTTGACAAAAAAGGTTTTATAAAAAGATAAACCTCACATATTTCAGCCTTTAAATCATCTTTATAAAAAGAATGAGTCAATAAAGATAAATTCCTGACATTTATAATGCACAGTAGCTTATCTTTTATTATTAATAGTAAAATTCGTTCCGATTTCCCAAGGCTGTCGTTGCTATACAACCATGCACTGCGCTCTCCACAACGACAAAGAAGTTTTAGTATGGATTTCCACCACAGAAAAATATGGAGGGATTATTGGGTCAGATTGAAAACTAAAAGTCTAAAACTAAAAGTCTTAAACGAAAACCAAAAGTCTAAGTCGAAAACTAAAAGTCTAAGTCGAAAACTAAAAGTCTAAGTCGAAAATGAATTTGGTATTTAGGATTGGGCATTTGGTATTTAGGATTGGGCATTTGGTCATTTAGCCATTTAGGATTTAGGATTGGGCATTTAGGGATTTAGGATTGGGCATTTAATCATTTAGCCATTTAGGATTGGTCATTTGAGGATTGAGGATTGAGGAGTGTATGCAAATAAGGAGGCGTGGCCCAAATACTGGAGGCTGGGTTTGAAATGGCTGGTGCAGATTCACCTTATGGACACCAGAGGGAGCTCCAGTGCTAAGGAGCACACTGTAATGAAACCAAACAGAGCGAGTGAGCAGGTCTGGAGCGAGGACTGTGATAATGTGAACTTTATAATGTGACTTTATAATGTGAACGCAGCATAATAAACAGGCTGCGATGTCAAGATTGCAATGCTGGAGTGTGTGTGTGCGGGCGCGAGAGAGAGAGAGAGGGGGGTGGGGGGGGGGGGGGGAGAGAGGGGGGGGGGGGGCGAGGGGGGAAGGCGCGGCCGCGATCGAACTAGGTGTGTGTGTGTGTGTGTGTGTGTGTGTGTGTGTGTGTGCGTGTGTGTGTGTGTGATTTTGGTTGGGTGACAGTTGTAGGTTACAGTTTGACAAGATTTTAGAGTGTGACAAAAGCACAATGTTGTAGTTTATTGCGAGTGTACACAAATATACACACTTTGCAGTTTGAACTTTGTGCATACACTCCAACATTGCAATCTTGACGTCCCAGCCTGTTTATTATGCTGCGTTCACCCCAAACGCGAATAGAGCGAAATGTATCGCTATGTAGAGTTTTATTTATTTTTATACCGTGTATTCTCCGCAGGGCCGGAGTGGGACTCATTTTCAGCCCTGGAGTTTCATGCCTTAGACCGGCCCACTTTAGTTCCCGTCTGACTATATTAAAATAATGTAATTGAAACCTCAGCATATAAGTCTGCAATAGTGCAGTGTTCTGTACAGCCTTGTTAATCGTTGTATTTTAAAAATATATAAATGTCTATTCAGTGCAATAGCCGTATACAGGGTTTTATAAATACAGAGGTCCGAAAAGTGATCTTGGGGGTTCGGGGGCATATGCCCACCCAGACAAGTTAAGTAATACAAACAGAGAAAAGTCCCAGTGTTGATACTGGGGAAATATAAACACATCCGAGGTATATATTTATACAATAACAATGGCAATATATTATATAGGTGCTTGTGTTGTTAAAGTGAGCTTATTTTTACACTGATGATCATCATTGGCAAAGAACATGTCTGTGTTAAATAGGAATCTATTGTAATAAAGTTATTCTCAATCTGGGCACATTATGCAATAGGCTATTCTGCTCTCATTTCTCATCTCCATCTTCTCTCATTCTTCTTTTCTCAGTCTCTTTATCTTTAGGTTACCTGTAAATCTCCCCTTCCCGAAGCTGAGTTTTGATTGATACAGTCTTTACAAACTGATTATTTCTTTCGGTCGTTTAAAACTTATTTCGTAATTAAAACAGCTGTTTACGTAGTTTAGCCACTTGCATCTTATCTCGTGAAGCGTCGCGTTGGGATTCGCGCGCGGCCGCGGCTCGCGCTTCTGTGAACATAAATCCCGCTTGCTTTGATCGGTCATCTCAAACATTTTGCCATTCGCCAAACACCGCCGACGAGCGGTGTTTTAATACTGAAGCAGCTCAGATTATGAGGTCGGTTATCGTCGCGATATGCAAATCATTGCAGCACCAAATTAGAGTTAATATTAGGCAATTATTTCACAACGGTCAATTATACACTCAGAAAAATATACACTCAGAAAGCTGTGACTGGAGCCTATGTAAAGCATTCAACCCAGTGCCATGACAACACCGGGCCTCCTGGCCAATAAAACAGACCGGCCCACCGGGAATTCTCCCGGTGCTCCCGATTAGCCAATCCGGGCCTGATTCTCCGTGTAAATTCGTGCACCGAACCGTGACGCCCGTAGGCTACCGTTTCGCTTCAATAGGAATACATGTACCGTTCCAGTACCCCTATACAACGCTGTCATTAAGTTGAAGTTATCACATTATAAAGGACAGTCCTCGCTCCAGACCTGCTCACTCGCTCTGTTTGGTTTCATTACAATGTGCTCCTTAGCACTGGAGCTCCCTCTGCTGTCCATAAGGTGAATCTGCACCAGCCATTTCAAACCCAGCCTCCAGTATTTGGGCCACGCCTCCTTATTTGCATACACTCCTCAATCATCAATCCTCAATCCTCAAATGACCAATCCTAAATGGCTAAATGATTAAATGCCCAATCCTAAATGGCTAAATGATTAAATGCCCAATCTTAAATCCCTAAATGCCCAATCCTAAATCCTAAATGGCTAAATGACCAAATGCCCAATCCTAAATACCCTATCCTAAATACCAAATGCCCTATCCTAAATACCAAATGCCCAATCCTAAATACCAAATACCCAATCCTAAATACCAAATGCCCAATCCTAAATACCAAATTCATTGTCGACTTAGACTTTTAGTTTTCGACTTAGACTTTTAGTTTCAAACTTAGACTTTTGGTTTTCGTTTAAGACTTTTAGTTTTAGACTTTTAGTTTTCAATCTGACCCAATAATCCCTCCATAGAAAAACGCTTGCTGTAGCTCTGCTAAAAGATTTATTTACGGAGAAGAGAAAAACACCCACGTGTTTGGGTGCGCCCCCATACTGAAAAGTTTCAAAATTTTCACCTCGCTGCTCCTGGAAAAAATGAGCGCGTCGCTTCAATTATGAGCGCGCTTCCCGTGCGCCTACATTTGAAATAACGACCTCGAGCGCGCAAAAGACTATGGAAAGCCGTTAGGGCCAAAAACACGCGAATTTTAACGCGTATTTCACGCGTATTTCACGTGTAAAATACGCGTATTTTACACGTGAAATACGCGTGAAATACGAGTGACATAATCAACGCGTATTTCACGTGTAAAATACGCGTATTTCACGTGTATTTTACACGTAAAATACGCGTGAAATACGCGTTAAAAATCAGTATGAACGGGTCCGTGTCATTGGCTGCTGAAGACTTGGGTCTAACCATTTGTGTGAGCTTAGAGGGGTGTACCTTTCATAGACTAGGCTACCACCAGTTAACATTCTAGATCAGCTTATTCAGGTTTTTCTGTATAACCTATATGAATAATATATTTAAATAGCAGTTTTATGACAATTTAGATAAAAATAAAATTAACTTGTTTTTCTCCACTCATGCCTTTTTGTAAATAAACACATTAGTGGACATTCTAGCTTTAACATCAAAGCATTAACGTGTGTGGGGAAATCAGTTACAGTGGAGGTAACCAATGCAGGTTTATGATCACTGCAGGTTTCAGATACAGACCACTGTAATCAATATCTGTCTTTGGAAAACAACGTGAGCTTTTGTTGTGCTTACATTTACAGCTATAGCAAGCAGGGGGCGCTTTTTCAAACCTTTTTGTTCTGAAATTGGGCACTCAGACAAACTGTAATTAGGTATACAGGTGAGGTGATATTATCAATTTAAAGGAATTTAATGACTTAAAGTATTTAAATATGTTATTTAAGGCTTTCAGGATTAGAATGAGAGCTTGTGCTCAGGTCAGGACCGGTATAAGAACTTGATTTGGCTTTCCTGACAGAAGTATTTTACTGCTACCAAAATTAAATATCCTCCTATTTCTTTTCCTATTTATTTTCTTTTTCTTCGTTTTCTTGTGTAGCCCAAAGAAAATAGATAGATTGCATTTTTATGAACAAATATTTTTACCAAGATTGCCCCCTTTTGCATATTAGTACATTTACATATTATTATTATTATAACAGGGACAATGGACAGTAAAGAACTGTCCCAGAATTAGCTACAGAGCTAAATTTCATCTGCAGTCCCTGGCATTTGGCAGATGCTTTTATCCTAAGTGCCTTACATTGCATTTCAATGTACACATTTACGTTCTTATCAGTTCTTGCTTTCCCTGGGAATCGAACCCTTGCATGAATTTTGCAAGCGCTAACATTCTACTGTTTGAGCTACAGGAAAAGTAGGAATTTATCTGTAAAACAAATCAACCCAACTCAAGATTTCTAATATTAAAAGTTAACATTTGATTGTGGAAAAGTTTACAGCTGTGGTTCTTGATCAATGCAATTGTAATGAATATCTGTTAAAACAACATAACCTTGCTTGCAGGGACCAAATTACAGAAACGTCCTATCTTAAAGGTATTGTTCACTCAATTTAAAATTCTGTCTTCATTAACTCACCCTCATGTTGTTTCAAACATGCATGAGCCTCTTTGAATGTTTGGTTACTAATATTTGAAGATTATTGGTAACCAAACATTGCTGGTCCCCATTGACTTCCATAATATTTTTTTCCATAGTATGGAAGTTCCAGAAAGAAACTTTGGAACAACATAAGGGTGTAAATGGGTGAACTATCCCTTTAAGCCCCAAGTTATAATCTGACAAGTTCAGTGTTTTAAATTGGTTCCAAAATGAAATCACAGTGGTTACTTAAGACAAGATATTACTCTGACTGAAGTTGTTTCTGCAATACAGCCTCAGGAAACCATTCCAGGTCATAATTTCAAGTCCTCCCTCAGTGTCATATATTATTAACTAATATTCAGGGCAATTTGTACTTACCTCAGACTTGTCAGCAGCTTAATATCCTTTTATCTTAGCTCCATATCCTTTATATCTTTAAACATACAATGCTTTAATAGTACAATAATACAAATGCAATAAATTAAACTGTGCAATACTCAAATCTATATTTTCTACTGTTTAGTTTCATAAGTAGAGTATATGTACAAGTAATCTTAATTTTTAAGATTTCACATACGCTTTTATTTCTTTTCTTAAATGTGAGCAATGGTGACATGACCAATTTAAACCTGGGATCAATAAATTATATCTATTATATTCAGTGGTTATGAGGAGCAATGTGAGAGAGAAATTTGGCAATCATTGTCTGACCCAGCAAAAAAAACCCCACTATAATACATTTTTTATTGATTTTTCTGTTCGCATTTATGAGGGAAAAAACAACGTGTCAGTTCTCGTTTACGGACGTGAGCGTTCTGAAAGCGGCACTAAACGACTTCTTTAAAACTTTCACAGAGACCTCAAACAGAACAGCTGCCTTTCTTTACATTTATTTTCGTTTTATATTAATTATATCTTAATTTTAATCAATGTTTCATGAACCAATTGTCTGGATTTATTTAATAAATATAGCAGAATCACGACATGGAGGCGCCGGCGAGTGAATTGGAGTTCGTCTCATAAATTAACCGAAACTCGGCGTATAATGCACATTCACATTCACAGCGTATTTAGACGCATTTATAATCATTACTTTTACCGGTTCTTTGTGGCAAGCTTTATGCGTGCGGTCGTGCGCTTGAGCACAAATTATGAGCATTTGGCAATTTTTTTTTTATAATTATTGACAAAATTAGAATATAGTAAAAGGTTTTTTTTGTGTGTGTGAAAGTTTTGGGTGGGCCTGTTGAAAAGTGGGGCCATGCCTGAGCTACAGGACATCGTCTTTAAAAACATAACCTGCGCGAAAGAGAGAGAAAAAATGAATACGTCATTGTACCCAGCACTTCTGAAAATGCACTTCCGAATGCGTCTCTGTCCCCAGCACATTTCAAACCAAACTGACGCCCATGATAACAAAGATAGATTGACAGGTGACACTGCAATGACTACCCTTTTAAATTGCTAATTTAACCCTTTACACTTTTTTTGTTTTTTTTACATCAGCAGGGTTCACTTGGAATGCTCCGAATGCAATGGGCAAACACGGTCCTCAAGGGTCAATGCCCTCTGCCCTGCAGAGTTCAGCTTCATTTCATTTTTTCTAAATGTAATAAATTTTCAGTGAAATCAATTCTGATTTAAAATAGTAATGCATATGTAAAACAAACTGACCCACTGTGCCTTTTATCATGCAGATGATTTGTATGAATTTATGATCACAAGCTTGGATGTGTTCTGTCAGTGCTTGAGGAAGGTAAAGTAAGTGGGGAACTGAAAAAAAAAAAAACGAGTTGGCTTTATAGCAGTCTTATTTCAGTAAACTGCTGGTTATGAAATATGCCACATGGTGTCCGTAAGAGACTTGGTGAAAATATGTTGGAAATTTGAGAGTAACCTGTTTATTTGTCACCACAACAACTCAGTTATTAACAAGGATTGAATGGTACTTAGTTGTGGGTGTATTAGTGTGTGGTTTTCTATAGAAACAGAAAATGCAGAGTAAATATTCTAACATTAAATATTAGAGACAACACGGCACTGACAACATACATTATACATTATACTTCATCTCATTAAACAACAAATTAAACCCCATGTAGCCTACTATTTAAATCGACTGCTGGACGTCGTAATGTTATTGTAGCATAAATCTGATTTAGCATTTTATTAGTAACCCCCACCCCACCTGTTCCACCCACTTTTTAAAACAAAGTTACGTCACTGATTTTTATGTTTATATGTTTACTTAAATGTTATATGGTGTTTTACCAAAGTGTCTAATAATTTTTACAGATAAATTGCTTTAATACCAATTACCAAGGTGACCTGTAAAATACTTCTGCTGTCAGGAAAGCCAAATCAAGTTCTTATACCGGTCCTGACCTGAGCACAAGCTCTCATTCTAATCCTGAAAGCCTTAAATAACATATTTAAATACTTTAAGTCATTAAATTCCTTTAAATTGATAATATCACCTGTATACCTAATTACAGTTTGTCTGAGTGCCCAATTTCAGAACAAAAAGGTTTGAAAAAGCGCCCCCTGCTTGCTATAGCTGTAAATGTAAGCACAACAAAAGCTCACGTTGTTTTCCAAAGACAGATATTGATTACAGTGGTCTGTATCTGAAACCTGCAGTGATCATAAACCTGCATTGGTTACCTCCACTGTAACTGATTTCCCCACACACGTTAATGCTTTGATGTTAAAGCTAGAATGTCCACTAATGTGTTTATTTACAAAAAGGCATGAGTGGAGAAAAACAAGTTAATTTTATTTTTATCTAAATTGTCATAAAACTGCTATTTAAATATATTATTCATATAGGTTATACAAAAAAACCTGAATAAGCTGATCTAGAATGTTAACTGGTGGTAGCCTAGTCTATGAAAGGTACACCCCTCTAAGCTCACACAAATGGTTAGACCCAAGTCTTCAGCAGCCAATGACACGGACCCGTTCATACTGATTTTTAACGCGTATTTCACGCGTATTTTACGTGTAAAATACACGTGAAATACGCGTATTTTACACGTGAAATACGCGTTGATTATGTCACTCGTATTTCACGCGTATTTCACGTGTAAAATACGCGTATTTTACACGTGAAATACGCGTGAAATACGCGTTAAAATTCGCGTGTTTTTGGCCCTAACGGCTTTCCATAAAAGACGCGATGTGTGAACGGCCCCTTGGTGAGTTGGAGACTTCCTTGACACTTCTGTGCACGGCGCCTTCTCAGCAAGCAGGGGCGCCATTGCCAATAATTGAATTGAAATGATAGAAAATAGAAAACCTTCGCGGGGCAGAGGATTTTTTTAAACTGCTCGTGCCGCCCCCCATGTGACATGAAGAAATGCCGCCCCGGGCAACTGCCCGGTTCGCCCGTGCCTAAAACCGCTACTGCCTCGCTTCACCTGGACTGGGACACACTGGCTGCGTGGCGTGAGCGTGGCGTTTCTGTTGCGTGTCAGCTGCGTCGCGTTTTCTGTGTCTTTGCACACCAGAAATGTGTCTGACGCGGCGCTGCTGCTGCTAGGTGACGTACAGGGAGGACGTATTGTGAAAGCCCTATAGGCTACTTCATGTTATGCATAAATATAAAGCCTATACTACTGATAAAGACACTGTCAGCAGTATTGACAGCAAAATAGACTACATAATATTTCGTTCTGTATTGACAGGTGCAATATTTGAAAATTGATCATTATTTATTTTTTAATTATATGTATATCTGAATTTATGTCAAAACCTAGACTTTCAACCATCAAAATGTAATTTATTAATATGTATTCGTGTACAAAATAACATATAAACATCTTTTCTATTCTATTTTGCCTGGAAACGCTTCCAACACGCTTGCGTGTCGCGTGAAAAATAGGCGTCGGTTCTATTTCTTGCATGCACGCGTTTATGGCGCTTATTCCGTGCCATAATCATATGGCGCTTATTCCGTGCCAAAATCAAACATTCGACCGACCGACCGACCGATCGAACGTCTCTCCGAACGTCTATCCGAACGTCTTGTACTTCTGAGCGTCTTACCGAGCGGGTGACCCACGTGACGACCTGACGTGACGTCAACGTCTTGAAATTAGCAGTTTTTTAACCATGCAAGTATCCAAGCTAATGTGTAAAGACTATAAATGAACATTAAAGGCAATACATATAAATATTGTACCCCTAAAACAACACTAAAACATTTCTCCTGAATCCTGTGCATGTGAGGCTATATGTGTTTTACGTTCAAAGAGCAGAAATACTGTAGGCTAGCCTACAGTCATTCAATAGTCTTAATTTGACCAATATAATCATTTTAACTACTTTTTATTGTTCATTTTATTGCCCAATGTACAATGTTCTCACAGTCCATAAAAGAAAACACTCCAAATTAATCAATGTAGCCTTTCATTTAAAAAAAAAAAAAAAAAAAACAGATCCAGAAAGTTTTCATAAATATATATTATATTTATATATTTGGAAATATAGGTAGACCTAGCCTAAATAGAATATCCATTTATACACACACACACACATTTATATTTTAAACTTTTGTGACCTGTGAATGTACAGTTTAAAATATTTGCAGAACTTAAAAAAAAGCTAAGTACAATTTATTGTAATAATATTGTTACTGAAAGTTTTATATAGCATAATTAAAATAATTTACTTTTCCAACAAATGTTACAAGTCCATACTGTCATGGTGCTCTTCGGTCACTTTTGACCAAACAATTTTCTGTTTTGAATTTTAAAATTCACAATTATACACAAATGAACTGGTAGGGCTATTACCACACAGCATAATTGAGTCAGAAGACTGAAATAAGAGGTTGAAATGAGATCAGATCCAGATGGATTAAGCTGTGATAAAAGATTTGCTGTTTATTTTTTATTTATTGAGTTTTACTGTTATGTGTAACAAAATGCTTTCTCTGTATTCAGGTTTGACTGTAGTAATAATAATGCAAAAACGTGTACACTTCTAATCAAAATGTATTTATTTTTTATCAACTTCGACAAAAAGTATTATTTGAGAATTTAAAAAAAAAAATACATTCAAATCCACACCTTAAAATTAAGTAATTTTGTCCAAAAACTACTAGAGAATTCACGAGCCTCTCCAGAGAGCAATACGGGCATCTAGTGGTAACACCATGAAATTACACGTTTTATTTCATTTTCTCTCAACAGATGGCACTAATCTGATTTAAAAAATAATAATTTAAAAGGCCTAGTTTCTATATTAATCTGAAATACTGCATTAATTGAAAAAATATAAATAAATAAAAAATAGAAAACAATTTTTTGGTATTATTTTTAATGGTAAAAATGAACCATAATTATTGCATAAATATATATATATATATTTTTAAAAGCTGGCTGCCAAAAATATCAATATTGGGAGTTGTCATTGCTGAAAATATGTATTTATTAGTTTGTTCAATATTAAAATAGTTCAACATAAACCTATTTTAGTTAATACTTTGATGTTTAACATTACAATTCAACCTTTACAGTGGACCTTATAAAGACTTTCAATAGGCCTATATGTTCTCAACCGCTAGAATCTGATTTTTCATAGTCAGCTCTGGATGTTTTAATTGAGGTATAAACACATGTTCAGTTTCCATAGAAGCCAAGCTGATTTTGGTGTAAGGTCTTGAATAAAATAAAGAACATCAATTTTATTTGCATTTACAGAGATACTGTATCTACTTGATCAAAGATATCCTCCTGAGATTCAGACATATCTTAACCTCTATAGAGTAGGAATAAACCTTTTTATATTTATCTGAGACCACAATTGTTACATTTGAAATTCCATTTCTCTGATAAATTGTCAGTATATTTTATAGACTAATTCATGGCTAGTCTATTTGATTTGTATTATGCATAAAAAAGCAGATAGGGCTGCAGTTTTCGCTGCATTTGATTCAATGCCCGGTTTTTTTAATAGCCTAGGCTCTGCTATATTTAACTTTAATAATAGGGCCTACACAGCACATAACTTTCTAAATCAGCCAATAATCAAATGTGGACTAGTTAGAGGACACAATAGAAGCACTAGCGGCGCCAGGAATTTGATTGTAGGTGGGCCTCCAGAAAACTGGATGGGCCAGTTAAAATAAGCAAAAAAAAAAACAAAAAAAACCGGGTTCCCCTTCATCTCCTTTTCTGCGGCACTAAGGACAGCGACTCAGTAGCCTACCTGTGTGGCTCTTGTTTCGCTGTCCTCAGCTCAGTGCAGTAACGTTAGCCTAACTGTGGGGTCGCACACTGGACAAGAAGCGCAGCGCTGTGCCGCGTCGCGTCTAGGACAACTCGAGGTATCGCACACTGGACGCGCACTTTCTCAGTTTACGGCCAGCAATACTGTTATGTTTAAGGACATTATGGAATTAAGATAATGTCTGTACTATGTTATGATTGTACTGTACAATTAAATACAATCGTTGCTGACTTTGCAGTCTGAACACTTTACCTCAGAGCGTCCGTTAACTGAATGAATTGAGAATATCAGCTGAAAATTCGAGAACATCAGCAATTTTCATTCAAGCAGCTGATTTCTGTAAATGAATATAAAACTAAATGTATATTGCAACACAGGGTGAAGTCAGTAGCCCTATACATTAACGACGATTTGAGACACAATTTAAATTTAATATAAAACAAATGGCGCTCTGTGGCGCGGCAGGATTTTGAACAAGGTCCAGAGCCGTTGCTGGGCGCTGCAGACAGACGACGAATGGCGCCGCCGGTGTGTACACTCATAGAGAATAACGTGTTTGCATTTCAAAGACGCGGCGCTGCACTTCTCGTCCGGTGTGCGCTACCGCCTTAAGTCACACGTGGGGTAGAAGCCACTGATTGGTTGAGAAGCTTTCACTCAAAGCTTTCCTCGGGCTGCTAGAATGAAAATCACTCATTACTCACAATGGGCGGGCCCGGGCCCAATTGTAGCGCCGCGGGTGAATAGAAGCATAAGAAGTTAAACTAAGGTAAGAAAAACACAAACGTGTTACAACGTGTCTTCACACGTTAACAACACTTTGGGATGACGATCGGTTACTCGCGCTTCCGACCGGTCGCCATGGGAACGCGTTAACAACACGTCAGCACACGTAGGAACGTGTTACATATGATTTTATGAAAATGATCACTAATTTCGTTTTGGCTCATTGTTTATATGTGGCAGACATGAAAATCAATGAACCTTAATTACAAAGTGAAGTATATTCAGCTGATTATGTCTAAATGTAATATTAGAACTCTTATACAATTTTTTTAAATAAACCTTTCCACTTTAACATTTATGATGTCTATTTGTGAAAGATTATGATAATTTAGTAATTTTATTAAGACTGAGATTATGCTTGATTAGATTAACTTTTTATTTTTTTTGTTATCTGTGTGATATGTATAAAAAATAGTATGCATGTTTTTAGCCTACAGGTTTCCTGAATTGCTAACACATTTCTTGGAAACATCATTAATTTTTTTAAACCTTAAACACAAAACCAAATTTTCAAACTACATTCAGAGAACATCTGACTCTTCTTTAAAAAAAGAAGAAGACTCAAAACCATTTTATCTGTGCTCAAAATCAAACAGTGCTTTCAGATCATGCACAAACGAGTCAATAAAAAATATATTTGCATTATTATTACTACAGTCAAACCTGAATACAGAGAAAGCATTTTGTTACACATAACAGTAAAACTCAATAAATAAAAAATAAACAGCAAATCTTTTATCACAGCTTAATCCATCTGGATCTGATCTCATTTCAACCTCTTATTTCAGTCTTCTGACTCAATTATGCTGTGTGGTAATAGCCCTACCAGTTCATTTGCGTATAATTGTGAATTTTAAAATTCAAAACAGAAAATTGTTTGGTCAAAAGTGACCGAAGAGCACCATGACAGTATGGACTTGTAACATTTGTTGGAAAAGTAAATTATTTTAATTATGCTATATAAAACTTTCAGTAACAATATTATTACAATAAATTGTACTTAGCTTTTTTTTAAGTTCTGCAAATATTTTAAACTCTAGATTCACAGGTCACAAAAGTTTAAAATATAAATGTGTGTGTGTGTGTGTGTGTGTGTATAAATGGATATTCTATTTAGGTCTATATAGGTCTACCTATATTTCTGCTCTTTGAACGTAAAACACATATAGCCTCACATGCACAGGATTCAGGAGAAATGTTTTAGTGTTGTTTTAGGGGTACAATATTTATATGTATTGCCTTTAATGTTCATTTATAGTCTTTACACATTAGCTTGGATACTTGCATGGTTAAAAAACTGCTAATTTCAAGACGTTGACGTCACGTCAGGTCGTCACGTGGGTCACCCGCTCGGTAAGACGCTCAAAAGAACAAGACGTTCGGATAGACGTTCGGAGAGACGTTCGATCGGTCGGTCGAATGTTTGATTTTGGCACGGAATAAGCGCCATATAATCAAACATTCGACCGACCGATCGAACGTCTATCCGAACGTCTTGTTCTTTTGAGCGTCTTACCGAGCGGGTGACCCACGTGACGATTTGTGAAAGATTATGATAATTTAGTAATTTTATTAAGACTGAGATTATGCTTGATTAGATTAACTTTTTATTTTTGTTGTTATCTGTGTGATATGTATAAAAAATAGTATGCATGTTTTTAGCCTACAGGTTTCCTGAATTGCTAACACATTTCTTGGAAACATCATTAATTTTTTTAAACCTTAAACACAAAACCAAATTTTCAAACTACATTCAGAGAACATCTGACTCTTCTTTAAAAAAAGAAGAATTGCTCATTTTATTGCCCAATGTACAATGTTCTCACAGTCCATAAAAGAAAACACTCCAAATTAATCAATGTAGCATTTCATTTTAAAAAAAAAAACAGATCCAGAAGGTTTTCATAAATATATATTATATTTATATATTTGGAAATATAGGTAGACCTATATAGACCTAAATAGAATATCCATTTATACACACACACACACACACACACACACACATTTATATTTTAAACTTTTGTGACCTGTGAATCTAGAGTTTAAAATATTTGCAGAACTTAAAAAAAGCTAAGTACAATTTATTGTAATAATATTGTTACTGAAAGTTTTATATAGCATAATTAAAATAATTTACTTTTCCAACAAATGTTAAAAGTCCATACTGTCATGGTGCTCTTCGGTCACTTTTGACCAAACAATTTTCTGTTTTGAATTTTAAAATTCACAATTATACGCAAATGAACTGGTAGGGCTATTACCACACAGCATAATTGAGTCAGAAGACTGAAATAAGAGGTTGAAATGAGATCAGATCCAGATGGATTAAGCTGTGATAAAAGATTTGCTGTTTATTTTTTATTTATTGAGTTTTACTGTTATGTGTAACAAAATGCTAAAGAAATTTGCCTTCTCATAATATGAAGCTTTATTTGTAATACGAAGATACATTTCTATTTCTCTGATTGATTTTAAATTGTAATTTTGGCTGCATTGCTGCTGAAATGGGTCATAGCTGATAGTAGGGCTGTCGCGATAACCGCGCTACTGAGAGGCCAACCGCAGAGGAATGCAAGTAACCGCAGCAACCGCAAACCGCGTTTTCTTTTTTCATAAGGCCACCCTTCGTAGTTCGTACCATGTGTATTGAATGTTAAGTAAGTTAATAATGATAACAAGAGTGTTTATCATGGTGATTTGTACAGAGGCTTCGTGGATTTGCCTAAAGTAACAGACAGTGAATGTGATCGACTGAGCGCGTGCGATTACCTGCGTCTGTCTTTGAGGTCAAGTCATGTATATAGAGGGAATGCATTAACGTCACTTCCCCGCCGGAACACGCCCCCCTCAGCGGGACTGAGTGGCAGAAGAGCTGCTGCGTGGCTGGAGTTAATAGGGGAAACTGCGAAAACGCGAGTAAAACCAACTATTATCAGTTTAAACTAAAAGTTGGACTCGATATAGTGTTCCTTACAACTTATCAAAGATCCAGTGATCCATGGATATTGACATGCAGCCAGGAATCGTGTTTCCTGACATTTATATTTGCCTGATTTCGACGCCGGGGAAATAAATTAAGAAAATTTGCCTGTAAACGTTTTATATAAATACAATATAGGTCTAAATCCGAGTGATCGCTTACATTAATGTTATACTGTATATCATCATATCGTCTATCCCTAAAACTTGTATAGTTTTTTGTCAGTGTTTATTTAAAAACATCCAATTATGCAGAATATAGTCTGTTCTGTAGCTTTTTGCAGTCTGTAAAAACATACAGTACCTCAGATTTCTGGTCAAATCTAGTTGTACAGTCAATCGCAAAGCTCTTTCCCGTTTTAGATGTGTTTTGTGTGTTTTTCACAAATGCTGCCGCTCAGTCTTTTTGCCACTTGTGGGCGTGACCGCATTCACTCCGGCCGACGGTGACGTCATGCGCATACCCTCTATTCGTGAAAAGGTTGCCGTTTCCAAGGAAAGCGAAATATTTGTCGTATCATCCTTTTAACGTGTAAGAGTGTTTCCCATGAATGGCGGCAGCGCTGGTCAGCATTGCACAGTGCGGGGGGGGGGGGGGGGGGGGGGGGGGGGAAGCAGCGAGTCACGCATTGAATCAATGCCATTGGTTTATTAAGTGAAGCATTGCTTCAGCTTTGCCCAAAAGTGAAATGAATGAAACTATTATTTTCTTTAAAGAAATGTACTGACCCCACATTTTTTAAAACATATACATAAACGAAAATGAAAAACTTTCTTACATTGTAAAAATTCTTACATGGTGTCTTACCTTTTTTATGTGATTGATGATTCACTCGGTGTCTGTAATACTTCAGAAGTGTTTTACCGAAACTAATGTAAATGTGTAACGACTCCTCCTGTTCTTGCCTACATCACAACCCCACCACAACTCACTTGACAACATTTGCAAAAATAATGACCGTGTCTAAACATACAGGGTTGGGGGTTCTGAGAAATCGAATGCGAATGTCTGCGATTGTAGATATAATATTATACTGACACTTTGCCTCCTGTGTTTTTTGACCTACCTAACCGTTTGCATTAATTTAATGGATAAATTGAATTATTGAATTATTAAATGAATAAATAGCCTACAGCAAATCACAGAAACTGCCCATTTTAATATCAGTGTCAGGTTAGAGTAAGATACTTGCTTAGATGTCTCTGCTCACTTTGTGGGTTTATTATAATCAGCCAAATTACCAATAACATGATATTTTTCAAACCTGCTCACTGACAAGCTAATTATTCATGAACTGTAACTCACTGTACTGGAAGAGGTACCAGAGATACAAACTGGTTATTGTTACTGTCCTGTGAGTAGATACATGACACTGTGAAACTATGAACTAAAAACAAAAACCCTCACATATCAGTAAGTGTCATCATGGCACAATTACATACTTGAACTGAAACCAAAACCAACTATTATTATACTAAAGAAAAAGCCAGATAAGATTTTAACTTGTCAAAAATAAAGGTGTGTAATAATGTGCGTCACAAAAGCTTGAGTGACAGGACCACATACACGTCAGGTATGAGCCCGATCAGTGTCTGCGATAAACACTTTGAGACAATTCTGTTCACTGTATTCTCAGCAAAACATCTGTATATCATCATACAAGAACACTTGATTATTCAGATGTATTCATTTTGGAAAGAAATCAGAAAACAGACCTGAACTGATGTGTGGGAATTTTAATGCAAAACCAAATTTCCTCACAATCTTTCGTGTCATAATATGGTAGACTATTATCCTAATAAAAAATATCCCGATAACATCACAATGGATCGTTTTCGGACTTTAAATAACACAACCACAGACAATCATCATTCATATATTTTCAGTTCGCTTTCTTTCATAGCAGTGTCAAGTATTTTGAAATAAAGACATGTTTTTGAGAGGATGACAATCTAATAGCTATAGTCAGCATTAATGTCATTTCTCAGTTCACTCAAATAAATTTCTGACCTGGATTTAAAACAATATACATTTTTTTAAAAAGCACCATCGACAACTGTGAAATAGCAGATTTGTGACCTTCAAACACACACACACACCTTTCCCTAAATGTCTCTTCTACTATTAAAATACACTAGTAGAATAGTTGATCACCACACACACAGTTTTTGAGTTTGCAGTTTTGTCTCTCTCATGGTGTCACTCGCTGCGTTCCTTTGGTTCCTTGTATTTCCATTGGATGTAGTCAAAGATGTCCTTCTCACTGTCCACTAGCAGAGGCTCTCCAGCCACACCTGTGTGAAACAGAGCGGTCATGTGACTTCAGATACTACAGATATAATCTCCATTATAGGAAAGAACGAGTCACCAGATCAACAAAGTAAAGACTTTTGGATGGACAGAAACTCAAACTCAACTCATTTTGTAGTATAAATAGTGCGAGTAGTGCATTCACACTGAAAATTCCCAAAAGAAAAAGTGCACTTTAAGAGCCTGGATGATGCACTTATTCAACCAAAAAAAACAAAGTGTGTAACGTTGGACACTTCATGCACTCGGCTGTCACAGCTTTAATAATGCAGCGGAGGGGGAGGGGCTATCAGACTCCAATGTTGAAAGACAAAATAAATGTATAAAGTTCATACACTACACGATTGAGTACATAGGGCATAAGTGTATAGTGCGTCATTTAAGACACAGCTATCTATGGGCTGCATCCGAAATCGCATACTCTCTTGAGTAGGTACTTACTTTGAATTTGAGTAATTACTTCAGGGCTGCTAAAAAAATATGTTCTATATAGTATCAAATGCACACCAGAATCTCACTGGAAGTAGAAGAACTTTTTTGCCTACTCTTTTATCAGTACTGTGAATTTGGACATACTGCTTTTGTCACATACTGTTTTTCGTCTACTATATAGTAGGGAAGTATGCGATTTCGGACGCAGCTAAAGTCTCACAAGCTTCCAGCACACTCTTCTCTGCTGTGATGTGTAAAGGCTGATTTATACTTCTGGGTCGGACCTACGCCGGAGCCTCTACGCTATAGGCTACGCGTTGGTTTTCATTTATATTTCTGCGTCGTTGACGTGCAATTACACATGCAGAGGGAGCATGTGAAACCCGGGGAGCGGTTCTAGCAGACCAATCACAGCGCTTGCGGTACGCGTAGAATTGACGTGTTGTTACATTTTTGGAGAGGTGCACGTCAGCATAGATATCCATAATAAAGGCTAGATCTCTTACGGCGGAGTCTCTATCGTCATCACCGTCGGCCATCTTGTCACAGGCAAGCTTTCTGGCGGGCTCTGTGGTGCCTGATGTAAGATGAGTGATCAGCAAGATTATCTCGTTAATCTTGACGGATTTACAAACGGTTTGGTTCCTTACAAACGTTATTAACGTGGCTGTAATTCTGGATGATTATTTATTGATTCACTTATTGTTCATAAGTGTGCAGTGTCATAACTACATCTCTGACGTTTATAACAAACCAAACCGTTTGAAAATCGGTAGAAAATTGAGCAAGTTATGGTTATTTAAAAAGTACATGCACCATTAAAACACAATGTTACGAGTGAGCGAGCTGCCTGTGGCAAGATGGCCGCCAGGTGCGGACGTCGACCTCCATTGGCCAGCAGCGCGGACGAGACATCTAGCCTTTATTACGGATATCTATGCACGTCAGGGTACGCGTGCTACACACAGCCTACGACGTAGCTACGGCGTGAGTTACATGCAGAAGTATAAATTGGGCTTAAGTGTGTGTTTCTCTCACCAGTGACGCCCAGTGGACGGATGGTGTACTCGTTGAGCGTGAAGCCCTTCTCCAGCGCGTGAGTCCTCATGTTCTTGTTGAATATGTCACTGCCGGTGAAGTACAGCACACCGCAGAAATACTGATCTTTAGGAATGAGCCTGCAGAACCAGAGAGAGAAACACATGAGGAATATTCTGGAAAATATGACATTTGTGTAAGGTCATCAAACTGGACGTTTTTTTCACTACAGATGGCAGGAAAGATTGTGCATTTTAGAATTTAGTTTTGTAAATATGAGACATTAGATTTTATATCACTAATTTCTTTACCGTTTTAGTCCATTTTAAAATGTTGTCTATTTGAAATTAGTACGGATGTTTCCTTGTAACAGTAAAACAATCTAGTTTCTTTAATGACAATTTAAGAGCCGGCAATAAATGCTGAAATGTCAATAAAACAAATACAAGTATATAATGTCATTCCATTTGAATGCTTCTCTGATTTGAACAGCTGAGTTTTTAATATTCCACGTCGTCTCCAAATTAACATACACTGCATGCAAGATATTGATAAAAACTTAAATAGTCACATCACAACGTCCTATATTACATCTGGCAAAAAGAGCAGGGATATTATTGTTAACTAAAACCATTAAAAAAAACATTTTGGTTGTTTGAAATATTATAAATTAATAACTGAAAAAAAAAAATTAAGAGTCTATGATTGGAACATTATTATAGTGATTAGTATGTTTCTAGCATGTTATATGTTTGGCAATAGTTCTTCTAACCCTAATTGATGGAGTGTGTAGCTTTTCATTTATTAAACATCCATGTATGAAGACACATGATGGTCATATTCCAGGATGACAATGTCAAGATTCAGACTCAGATTGTGAGAGAATGCTTGTGAGGAGCTTGAAGAATCATTTTCACGCATGAATCGTCACCTAAACTCACCGAGAGTGTTTGTGATGTGCTGGAGGAGACTTTACACGGTGCTGGACTCTTGCACTGACAATACAACATTTACCTCGTGATGGAAATTAATGTTGTGATGTCATCCATTAAGAGGTGCATCAATTTTTGGTCAAAAAATGTCAACTACCTTTCTCATTTCTGTTTATTTTAACTTGAAGTATTAAAATAAACTAAAACAAAAAATAAAAACTATACAGACATATATATATTTAAAAAAATAAAATAAAAATGACAAAACCCAACAAAAGCATTAAAACTTTAACTAAATTAAAAAAGTTAAATTTCTTAATTCTTAAATAAGAATATACAAATAAAAACTAATTTAAAATATTAATAAAGCTATAATAGTATATCAATGATACTAAAATAACACTGGAAAATACATTATTACACAAATAATTGGTATGAACCTGATGTCAATGCGGCGGTGAAAACATTCTTCCTCATCCTCGTCTTCTCTCTGCAGCTGACACACACCCTGAGGAAATAACACATATTATTTATCATTCATTTATTATTTAAGAGACACAGTGAGGCAGACAGAGACTCACCATGAACTTAGTGTCTCCTTTAGACAGCGTGTCGGTGATGAAGCCGACAGACTCCAGATGATCCACGACAGCATGAAGAAGCTTCGGCTGAAAGACAGAATCCCAGCAGGAGTTACGAGAGGAAAAACCCTTCATGCATTAAAGGGGTGGTATAATGCCATTTTCACAAGATGTGAAATAAGTCTCTAATGTCCCCAGAGTGTGTGTGAAGTTTCAGCTCAAAATACCCCACAGATATTTTTATATAGAATGTTAAAATTTGTCAAACTTATTTGAGGGTGAGAAAAAAGGCACAGTTTTTGTCTGTCCCTTTAAATGCAAATGAGCTGCTGCTCCCGGGACAGGGGGCGGAGCTTCAGGGGCTCTGTGTTATCAGCTCCTATCACCACACACACACTGAAAATTTTGCCTTTTATGTTCAAACCGGATGCAGAAAGATGGAGAGACTCAAGAAGACGTGACATTTAGACAACATTACTGAATGATTAGTTGATGAATGTATGTTGCTTATGTGTAGTTATCTTCTAGTCATTGATTAGCATATTCTGTCTTGATAATCTATAAATCGTGTTCCGGGGGGCGGGGTTTATGTACATTTTAGGGTTAATGATGTCACTAACCCGAGAGGAATATCGTGTAGTCTCTATTTGTCATTTGTTGTAGTCCTTAAAGCAACACCAAGTAACTTTTCCTCTGCGGTCGCCCTACAGGTTGGAAGCGGAATTGTCCATTACCGCTGTGGTAAATAATTTAGCCTAGCGCATCCTACCGTCGCACGCACACTCGCTGTTTATCCAGCGCCGGCTTTGGAATGAACGATGTCCACAGACAAGGTTGAGTATGATGCATGATTTCATGAAAGTATGATGTATTGCGACATCAGAAACGAAGAAAAACAAAATAATGACTATTGTAACGCTGACGTAAAGCAAGTCAAATTTGTAGTTTTCTTATGTCTCATTAGAACTACAGAAACGCGACCCCATCTGGCAATCTTACATAGCGTGGTTATAGCAGATATAGGACCGCAAAGCGAATCCAGAAGTGCCTTTCACCCTGTTACGACTTGATGAACCACTGAAACCATTTTGGAAACATTATTTTAAGGTAAAAAATCTTACTTAGTGTTGCTTTAAAAATATCTCCCTTTGCTTTGAGCTTTGAGCGTCATAATTTTGCAGATGTTGTTTATGCTCAAACAGCAACATTACACACTAACTAAAGTTAGAAAAGTGAAATCAATCAACCACCCCTTTAAATCTTCCTAAAGTCTTCAAAACAGTCCGTTTACCTGTTTCTCAGACTGAGAGGTGAAGTCCGGATGGGTCAGCAGAATATCAATATCACCACTCGACTCGGCTCCTGAACATTCACAAACACAGTTATGGCACATTTAGATGATAACTGATGTCAAATATCTGGATGAGAAGTATGATCACCTCTTCTGTAGCTGCCGCAGATCGTGCCGATGTACACGGGGTCCACCAGATCCAGTTCTTTGAGGATCAGAGTCTGCAAACATCAGTTAACAACATCAATACAGTGAGACTTCACAGATGTGCATCAATGAAAAAACTCCAACCTCCATTTTTTGCATTTCTGCACGAGGGATTCTCTTCTCAAATTCATCAAAGTACCTTTAAGAGACGAAGAGAGGAACACACAAAAAAATACCATCAATAAAGAACAGAATGCATTCATGAGAAATACATATAATTCACAAATCGAATATTTGTCCTCTAGATGAGAGGTTTTCAAACTGGGGTGCGGATCGTGCTAGTCCACGGAAATGTTAAAAATAATAAATATATATATATATATATATATATATATATATATATATATATATATATATATATATATATATATATAAAGATCTAACTAAATAAATTGATTGCAATACATTTAACATTTATTTTACATTTAACATATAAATAAAAAAGAATAAAATAAATTATTTGTTTGAAATTAAAAATTAATTTCATAATAATAATAATTCATCATTCAGTCATAATCATCAGATAAAGTCAAAATTATTAGATTAAAAAGTCAAAATTATGATAAACTAGCTCATAATTATAAAATAAACAGTCAAAATTATGAGATTAAAAATCATAATTATTACATTAAGTCAAGTATTAGATAAAAAAGTCAAAATGAGGCAAAAATAAACTCATGATCATGAAATAAAAGTCAAAACAATGAGATTAAAGTCAAAATTATGATATATTAACTCATAATAATAAAATAAACAGTCAAAATTATGAGATTAAAATCATAATTATTACATGAAGTCATAATTATGAGATAAAAAGCCAAAAATATAATATATATATATTTTCTATAAGATTAAAATCGATACTTACTTTAAGCCGATCTGCTGATGGTGGTTGAGTTTGTGTTCGATCTTCTTCAGATCTAAAACATCAGATGAGAATTAAAACATGCATGTGACGTTAAATGAACACAGTTCTGCAAATGACCACATACAAACCTTCCAAGTTCCTGACGCCCTCGTCAAAAAACTTCCTGGCTGCAGCAGGACTAAAACAGAGAGAATGAGTCTGAATTGAGTTTTACACAACACTAATGTTATTATTACTGACTCTACACTTGAAATCAAGAGCTTCGTACCCGATTCCAGTCACTCTGGTTAAGAAGTTGATGGAGGAGCTTGTGTCGTCATTACGAATCTACAGAACAAACCGAACAAGAGCATGTCACAATCTATACAGACCCATGTATGTATGTATATATATATATATATATATATATATATATATATATATATATATATATATTTGATGATACCAAAACTCAATGTGACAGTCATTCGTTTCTTAAACAGGCCCAAAGATTAAATCATCTATAAAAACATGAACTTCTCCAATACCTTTTCCAGCTTTCGCAGTTTTCCTGTTGTTAAAAACTCATCAATTTTCTCTGCTATCT
The DNA here is from genome assembly GCA_030578255.1 of Tiaroga cobitis. Lineage (NCBI taxonomy): Eukaryota > Metazoa > Chordata > Actinopteri > Cypriniformes > Leuciscidae > Tiaroga > Tiaroga cobitis. The sequence goes on along the minus strand of CM060598.1, from coordinate 32,089,469 downwards.
TTGCACCAACTCCATCCTGAGAGGAAAAAAAGCCATTTTTCATTAAATCAAATATGTGTTACTCACTTTTCCAGACACTAATGCTAGTAAAACCAGAGTCTGTACCAGTTTCTTTGCTTCAGTTCCGTTTTTGATCTTCTGTGGATATTTGGAGATCACAGACGCTGCTTTCCTGAACACAAAACACCAGACGGGATAAATATAGGTTACATGTGTCATATTTCTAGTTATGGTATTATATCTTACATTATTAGACACATTAGATAAAACTATCTTGCCTGTAAGCATTGTATTTATGGATGGCTCTGTTGACATTTCTCTCGTAATTGGCTAACTCTGAAAGAGAAAGACCATTAAGAATTTACATAAATCTCAGTGTATTAGCTGCAAAATCTTACTAATAAACGATTTTTTAGTATACTAGACATTATCTAATAAACAAACAAAACAATCAGGAGAATCAGAAGATGGCTAGCGAGAAAACGAGATTAAAAAAAAAAAGATTTAAAAAAATAAATATAAACACTGTTCTTTTTAGTGGAGCATTAATCTTGAAACTTTGATACCATGTATTAAATGGTAAACAAAAATGGGGATAATTGATGTTTTAATTTCCACTCAGGAGTAAATCCATGTCTAATATCCCACTAAAGTGAAATTTCTTGTTTTAAAAGGACTTTATGTCAACAAAACCGATCTATTTCCATTCATTCAGCATTTAAAGGTCCAGTTAGCTTAGCCACATGCTAACCTGAGCTGTCACAACAAAACTCACCTGTGAGGAAATCTGTGATCCCTTCGTTCAGAGACTCTTGTGGCGCTTTTCGTTTGCTCATAGCTGAGAGTGATTTATAATATTTATGAATATATGTGTTTGTTTTCACTTTCAAGACGACAGCTGAGCAAGTGTTCAACACTACAGGACAAAGCCTTAGCATTAGCACTGTAGCCACGCAAGATGGGGGCGTGGCTCAAAGACGCCCCTCCCATTAAACATTCTTCGCCCAATTAGAGGCCTTTTTAAAATATTTTTAAAACCGTCACGCCCACACTAGCCTCAAAATGTACTTTTTTTCATCTGAATTTATCAATAAGAAAGATAGCATAGGAACACGTTTCAAGCTAAATATATGACCAAAATAAGGTTTTAAATTATCAAAAATATATCTTATGTGAATTGATTTCATACACACACACATTTTTTTTTAAATAACTGCAACACCAGTTGATTAAATGACAATTAGCATTCATTGTTTTTACTTTTATGTAGTGTAATAATGCAATAACATTCAGAAGTTTGATGCAAACATATTTTGGGCCACTTTATGAAACATGTGCATGATAAATCAAACACGGTGTATTTATTAATCTGATCTACAAAGAGTTTTTTTGTGGTTTTTGTGGTTGGTGCAATTACTGAACAGCATGTGTAATGTGATATAACAGTCAAAACAAGCACCACTGTCATAATGAAGCACCACTGTCATAATGCAATACTAAAATTAATTTCAATGAAACATCAAAACTATTGAACAAAGATTTGCTAATACTATATTGACAGCATTCATTTAAAGGTCAGCACCTTGCCATAGTAGACATTCAACAACTGTTACTGTACATGGCAGTAGAAATACTTTAATTACAGTCTAAAAGTATAATTCCCTCATTTACAAAGAATTCTGAACTGTCAAACAAATCCACAGAATACTATGGAAACCAACTTTTGCCACAATAAATCAATGATTCATGCTTTGGTAAATGAAAATTATTACATTCAATGGCAATTATTACATAAAAGGTCAAAATTATGACATATTAAATTGTAATTATGAGATACAATCAAAATTATGAGATTAAAAAGTTAAAATTATGATATAATAGCTCATAATTATGAAATAAAGTCAAAATGATTAGATTAATATAATTTATACATTATTTATAATTAAAAATTTGATAAATAAGATCGCAATTATGAAATAGAAATCGCAATTATGAGATAAAAAGTCAAGATTGTTATATGAACTCATTGTTATGATATAAAAAGTAAAAATTATGTTATACTGATTCATAATAATGCAAAAAAGTCAAAATTATGAGATAATTTGTATGTCATAATTTAGATTTTTTAATCTCATAATTGTGATTTTTTAATCTCATAATTTCGACTGCATTCTCATGATTTTAACGTTTTACGTCATAATTTCAACTTTTTATTTAATAACTCTGACTTTTTAATCTCATAAGTATTATTCACCAACACATGAATGCAGAATAATATGATAGCAAAGGGAAAAAAATCAATGGTTTCTGCCACTAATATGTGTAATATTTAGTCACAAATGACTGTCATGCATTCAAACTCAGGACACTGAAGAACTACTGCAAAATAATAAATACATAAATATAGAAGAAACAGCAAGACACAGATACGAGTGTTGTTTAAGAGTCGACTTTCACATAGACTTTGTCGCGTGAGAAGATTTTAATGGCCTCCTCGACTTCTGAGAGTCGCTGATCGAGTCCAGCGCGCCGAGAGCGAAGACCCAGAGTGTCGGCTTTCATCGAGAGAGACTGCAGCTCACTGACCAGAGACCTGTGAGCTACACACACACACACACACACACATTTGATTATTTTATTTGGAATGACCAATACTGATTAAAACAACACAGCATCCAAATATCCACAAAGAGCCAAATTCACACGCACGCGCGCACACGCACACACACACACGCACACACACACACACACACACACACACAGAGACACACCACACACACACCAAATCATCAATAACTACACACGATAGGTGAAAAGGGACACTGTTGATAAAGACGTACTTTCTTTGAGCGACTGCAGCGTCTCCTGTCTCTCTCTTTCACACATCTGTGTGTGTCCGGCAGGAATGGAGGGATCAGGAGTGTTTCTCCTCTTCTCCTCCTCCTCTTTTTTCCACTGCACCTTCCTCTGCTCCAGACTAACAGACAAAATGAGAGAAGGTCAATGTTTAGCCCAAAACTAAACATTAAACGTACAGTGCATAGCAAGCCGTAAAAATGTGCGTAAAACGGTACAAATTCTACTTTGCATTGAGAAAATGTACTGCACTTATTTTGTTTAAAATAAACAAACAAACAATATTCTCAATATTTAATTACAGTACTAAGAGCCTCCTCTGAGAATAATGAGAAATCACAATCAAACTCCAAGATTATATACTAAATGTTCAAAAGTTTCGGGTCAGTAAGGAATTAAAATTTTTATTCTGCAAGGACGCATTAAATTGATCAGAAAGTGACAGTAAAGATATTTATAATGTTACAAAAGATTCTATTTCAAATAAACGCTGTTCTTTTAAAGTTCTATTCATCAAATAATCATGAAAAATAAAATGCATCACGGTTTCCAGGAAAATATTAACTGTCCTGAACATTGATAATAATCATAAATGATTTCATCATATTAGAGTGATTTCTGAAGGATCATGTGACACTGAAACTGGAGTAATGATGCTGAAAATTCAGCTTTCATCACAGGATATAAATGACACTTTACTATATATTCACATAGAAAACAGCTACTTTAAATTGCAATAATATTTCACTGTTTTTACTGTATTTTTGATCAAATAAACACAGCTTTGGTGAGTAGATAAAGACCTCAAACTTTTGAATGGTAGTGTAAATCAGCGACTCACTATTCCGGCACTTTCCCCTTCACGGCGCTGGGTGGAGCTTTCTCTCTGAGGTTCAGTTCGGACTGAGATCTCCTCAGGTTCGTCTTACTCGCAGCACGAGCGTTATGACTCACAAAGTCCACCGTGTGTCCTCTCACGTGCATCTACACACACACACACACACACACACACGCATCACGAGAGAGAAGCTACTCACGTAATACAGTATTGGACTAATAATGTGTTCTATGTTTGAGTTGAATCAGGCTGATCCGAGTAAGTACTTCAGTTTTGGAATAATATGCGTATGATATATAAAGTGTGAATATTTTAGGCAAGGCAAGTTTATTTATATAGCACATTTCATACACAATGGTAATTCAAAGTGCTTTAAATAGAAGAAATTAAAATAATCAAAAGAAATAAGAATAATTAAAACAGTTTAGAATAAAAAATAATAAATAAATACAGTGACGACAGTGCTCATTCAGTAAATGCACAGCTGAACAGAAGTGTTTTGAGTCTGGATTTGAATGTGACTGTAGGAGCACATCTGATCTCTGGCATAGTAGCATAAAAGCTAAAAGCAGACTCTCCATGTTTAGAGTGAACCCTTGGTATTTCTAGATGATGTGATCCTAATGCTCTGAGTGATCTGTTGGGTTTATATTCAGTGAGCATATCTGCAATGTATTGATTACACACTTCAGAGTCGGCGTCTCCTGCAGCGTCGGTGTGTGACACTGACGGTCCGCTTTCTGAGCGGCGAAGTGAAGGTCGACCTCCAGCGCCACACTGAGAATGAGCCTTCAGGAACTGCTGAAACTCGGCTTTCTTCGAGGGGCTCGTCTCCTACACACACACACACACACAGCTTTAAAACCCTTGTTTTAGTGCACCTGCTGATTGACAAGATCATCAAAAAAAAAAAAAACAAGGAAATCCCACACACTAACAATACTTGCAAACGAGTATCAACATTTTATTAGCAATGTTTCAGTCTCATGACCTTCATCAGGCATATATGCCATATATCATCAGGTAAATGCCTGATTAAAGTCATCAGACCGAAACGCAAATAAAATTTTGATACTCGTTTGCAAGGTTTGATAGTGTGCGGGATTTCCTTGTTTTTGTAGATTTTTGACCTGACTCATTGGGGGATTGCTCATTTGACTCAATGGGGATTGCTCATTTATTTTTATTCATCAAGACTGCATTAAATTGATCAAAAGTGACAGTAAAACGTTTATAATGTTACAAAAGATTCTATTTCAAATAGATGCTGTTCTTTTAAAACTTTCTATTCATCAAATAACCCTGAAAAATAATCCCTTCAGTCTCATCCAGGACACATGAAGACGGGTTAGTGTTTATATTACTAGCACAATATGCTCAAAAATAGTTATGACCGTGTCCAAATGTGGTGGAAAATCTCAAAACGTTTTGGACTCTGATTGCATGTGAATTTTGCATCGTTACATCAAACAGATCAGACATAATAGATGTTAATATCCAAGTGTCAACAGGACCAGAGACGGTTTATGAGGTTGAAATGAGGCACAATTGTCACAATCACAGTCGGTTTATCGACAGTTTTAGTAACACTAAATGTGTTTCTTTTATGAATAGTGAAGACATTCAACGCAAATATACAGTAGCAGTGTTTTTAATATTATTTATATACTATTATACTATCTTATTCATATTCTGAATTAGCTTTTATCATTGTTTTCAGTTTTCATTTTAATTTGAGTTTTTTAATGAAGGGATTTTGTACAAAAAAAATCTAAATATTTCTATTTAAGTTTAATTCATTTTTATTTGAGTTTTTGTTTTAGTCATTTAAGTACTTTCACTTAAACATTTTACTTCAGTTAGTTGTCAAGGCACCATTTCTAATTTCTTAAGTTTTTTCTCAAACAAGTTTTATTTTATTTCAGCTTCATTTCAATTAACAAAAAACCCGATTTGTAATAGTTTAGTTTTCGTTAACAATAACAATACTGTACAGTATCTATACATATATGACAGAAAATTGCAAACAATAAATGAGGTATTGCATGTTTAGACTCTAATATCATTGACTGTCTAATATCAAACTACTAATGAAACTCAATGGAAAGTAACTCACTTCTATTGGACTTTGAAATTACCAGGGGAAGAAAGTGGAAATGAGCTCGCTCACCTGTAACTGGGCCATTACCCTGGACGGGACGTCCTGGTATTTTGGAGAGATCCAGAGTGCTTTAACCGGCATAGGTTTGGCATGTTCCCTCTGCGCCTCCAGCTCTCGAAACCGCTTCTGGACTTCACGCAGTTTGCGGACATTTTCTTTACCGAAGTCCCGTATGACAGGCTCTGTCAAAGAAGAACGGAAATAACTAAGAAGAGGAGAAGGCAGACTAAAAACATACACTAATGTACAAGTTTGGGCTCTGCAAGTTTTTTTTAAAAAGAAATGATTACGTTTATTCGGCAAGGATGCATTAAATTGATCTAAAGTGACAGTAAAGATATTTATAATGTTACAACAGATTGTATTTCAAATAAATGCTGTTCTATGCTTTCTAATGCTTTCTATTCATCAAATAAAATGTATCACGGTTTCCAGAAAAATATTACCTGTTTTCAACATTGATAATAATCATAAATGTTTCTTGAGCAGCAAATCCTCATATTAGAGTGATTTCTGAAGGATCATGTGACACTGAAGACTGGATCACAGGAATAAATTACATTATAACAGTTCTTTTAAATTGAAATAGTTTTTCACTTTTTTTTACTGTATTTTTGATCAAATAAATGCAGCCTTGAGACTCTTACTGAAGCCAAACTTTTGAATTGAAGTGTATAATAAATCATTAGCTGTCTAGAAATTCAACATGAACTCAATTTTAGGGTTCTGCCCATGTGGACGCAGCAAAAACTCATGAACTTTCCAGATGACAGTAACTGTGTTCTGATCTCACTAGGTTTGGCTGGACTGGGGTTCAGCGCCACTCCCTCCAGTCTCAGTAGGTTTCCCACAACCCCCCTCTGCCCTCTCTCTAGGATGTGAACAGCGCTGGCACCGATGCGGGGTCGAGGGGTGGAGCGGGCGCTGTAGCACCCGGGGTGGAGCGTGGGGTCCGGGGCCAACGGGCCCTTCAGAAGAGGAGACGAGCCGCTCCGATCGTTGCCCTCCAGCCGACCTCGAGCTTCACCAAGACAACAGAGAGATCAGATGATCCATCACACATGAAGAACAGAGTGAACACAAGCGGCAACCTTCCCGTCTCTCTTGAATCCAACACTGAAGTGACTTAAAGGGGCATTATGCAGGAATCCCGTTTTTGTCAAACAGCGACCCCTAGAGTTGCTGTGGAGTACTTGAATTTAACGTTACTGTCGTAAATACCAATCACCCAGAGCGTGACATGGCCTATTACATAGTATACAATAGTACATTGTGTTTAATTTGTCGTTTAATGAGATATAATATATGTTGTTAGTGGTGAGAATTTTCACGTGATTAAATACATAGATCCGACAATTATCCCATGAATGGTCCAGAGGCAGAACTTTTGCCAAGTGTGTCAGAGGTTCTGGGTTCTAATCGGTACTAGTAGTATAGTTTATTTTTCTCATCAAAACCGATTGTTTATTAGTGGTTGAATTTCAAGCAGGGACATGTTTTTTGTGCATTAGGTTTTGTGATTTCACCATCGCCTCCGTGTGCAGTCTATGGTGAAGACAGTGCGCGCGTCACTAACAGAACACTGTAACTTATCTGCACCACTGATCGCAGAGGCAACGAGCACTTTGGTCACTTGATTTAAAAAATAACACATTTCAGATCGCCTCTTATTTAACAAACAAACGAAATGAATGCTCTACTAGAGTTACCTGGAGATGTTTTATTTGTTTGTAATGGTACATCCGTGCCGCGAGAGGTTTCAATGGGGACATAACACACCCGCAAATTATGCCTATGCTCGTGTCCGACTCCTCGCTCGGTCAGTCTGCCGTTTCCTCTTTCTCTGTTCCTCCGACAATGCTTTCCTAGCTTTCTGCATATTATATGCCGGCTCAGCCATGACGATAGTGTGACAAACTCCATCCCTCTATACCTTGTTCCTGTGTGTATGTGTGCAGTTGCCGTAAAGGAATATGTTACATCGCGAGAGCTGATATCACGCGATACTTCCTGACACTGAGCACGGCGGCCCGCCGCACCGAAGTTGCAAGTGAGATTCTTGCGCTCACAGGCATCAGGGGGGGTCGAGACGGCCACCATTCAACCCGAAAGAAGTTATATAACCATTTCAATAACTCTGAAGCTGTTCAGTTAAGCTAAAAAAGCTGCATAGTGTCCCTTTAAACTGCAGTTCACCGACTGGCCACTAGAGCCCGGCTGCAAAAGAGAGTCAATCCCATAGACCCCCATGTTAAAACTTTACAACAGAAAAAAAAATGTTTACAGCCTGGTGCAAAAAGTGGTTTTGGTCTGTATAGCTAATTTTGCCCTTCATGACGACTGTGAGGGGCGTGATTTTTTATAACTCATCCGTTTAAATTATAAGCCGTAAAGTTCAGCATAATTAAGGGCGTGGCCGCTTGAGTGACAGGTGGATTGCCGCAGGTGACGTCATGAACACTATATTTTTTTACAGTCTATGAGTGAACATCACAGGTGCAGGCTTACCAGAGGACGGGCGTTTGTAATAATCAGGAAACAGAGTAGGGTCTGGAGGAATGGGACCAGAGATCGTCGACGGTCCTTCACACATGCTGCTGCTACAGGGAGATTTAGGACAAGACTTTCATGCTTTTATTTCTGTAAGACTAGATTATTGCAACTCATTGTATATAGGTGTTAGCCAAGTATTGTTAAACCGTCTTCAATTGGTTCAAAATGCGGCTGCTAGACTTTTAACAGGGACTCGTAAAAAACAGCATGTAACATCAATTATAGCGTCACTTCATTGCTTGCCTGAGCAGTACAGAACTGATTTTAAATGATTGATTTTTGTATATAAAGCAATGCATAACTTGAAATTGAGTGGTGATCGGGCATGTGCAGTAGCAGCTCCGAAGCGCTGGAATAATCTACCTCTACATCTCAGACTGGCTCCTTCTTTAGGTTATTTTAAACGAAACCTGAAATCACATTTACTTGAATTAGCGTTTGGTTCAGTAGGCTAATTGGCAAGATGCTCTTAACAGATGTTGCTGCTAGTCATTGTTTGTCTGAAAGTACATTTTATATGTGTGATTGTACAGCACATTGGTCAACATCACGTTGTTTTAATTGTGCTTTACAAACAAACAAGCAAACTTATTCATCTAGTTTATGCCAACAAATAAAACTTGACAACAAACTTGTTTCCCCTTACAATTAAGAAGTTTATTCGGTAACACTTTATTTTAAGGTGACTTAGTTACATGCTACTACATGCACTTACTATAATAATAATAACAATAATTTATGCATAATTACAAGAAACCCTAAAACAAACCGTAACTCTGTACATGATGTAGTTATTTAATATGATTCAGTAAGAATTTGAGTATTACAATAAAGCTGTCACCTTAAAGTTCAAATGTAACCATTTATTCAAGTGTGCTATTATTGTAAACTAAAAAATAAGAAAGTATACTTTTAGTCTACTTTTTAAGTAGGCTATTTCTCAGAAATATACTTAAAATTGCACTTAAGTATACTTGACTTATACTGACAGAAAAGTCTAAGTATATATGGCCTATATACTTGCACTCAATCTTTTGATCGAGATATACTTAAAAGTAGGTTATAATTATGCAAGTATACTTGGTTTGTAGTTTATTAAGTAGCCTATTAAATAGTTTTTTCACATAGTTTTAAATACTATCGTATAAACTTATAAACAATAGATTTGTTTGAAAATATTGATTTATAAAGAAAACAGATATGTTCCTAATTCCGAGTATGTGATTTTTTTGTAGTCCACTGGATCTGGTACTACATACATGAATTTACTTCATTTAAAATATAAAAATGAATAATACCTAAACAGGAACATAGTATACTACTTAAAGTGCAAAGATAATACAAATGGTAAACTATAAGTATGATGTTATGTTCACTTAAAGAAATCTTACTAGTATACTTGCAGGATAAAACTACTAAACTAGTAGTTTACTGAGAGTATACTTTAAGTAGTACACATTGAAAGTTAAACTAAAGTGCTACAAGTATTAATATTGACTAGTAAACTATCAGTATACCTAAGTTCACTTGTAGTATAGTTGCAGAACAAACGAAAAACATATTTGTAAACTAGTTGTGTACTTAAAGTTTACAACTGTTACACTTAAAGTTAACTTAAAAGTACACTTTCATACACTAAAAAGTGGGGCAGTTTAGTCCCAAGTAGTATTGAACTAGTACACTTACAAGTACACTACTAGTACATTGATATTAGTATACTAACTAATACATTTAAGGATACTTAAAAATATACTTGAACTTTACTTAAGAAGGCTATATTTAACAAAATGAACTTGAATTATACTTATTTTTAGAAAGGGCCATAATGCAGTTTGTATAAGTAAAGAGTTTATAATTATTATCTTTTGTGCAAAATAAAATAAATTAATTTTATTATTTAGATTATATTTATTATCATATATTAGTTATTTTATATTCAGACCTGAACGCTCTTAATATCTGCTCCAATAATGCTCTTATATAATGATCAGCAGGTCAACAGGTAACTAAATTACCAATATAAATAAACATGTATTCATTTATATCAGCTTCTAGCAAGCAGGATTCATTTATATAATGTGCATATTACATTTTCACTAATTTGATCACTCTTGCCGTTAGTAAACACCTGCTGATTCACATAATACCCCGAGTCAGAATTATCAAGCGCCATATTAATCTGTGTGTGAACATAAAAGGTAATATATATAATGAAAATAAGTTCCTGAAGAAACTTACCTTGAATGAAACCCTCAATTATATGATAATTGTGCAGATAAAGCGCGATATCAGCTCTATTTTTCGGTTACACGCAGACTGATGACGCATTAACAACAAGCGCAAAGCTTCACCATGGTAACGTTTTAAAGAGACAGTAGCGGTTTTGTAAGATAAGCCTTCACTGCACGACATTGTGCAAAATATTGATACATACGCTAACAAGATAATTATGTATGTGTTTCAGATGTATCCTTATGGTCCCTATCTTCATATTTTCAGTATGAACCCGATTCTAAAGAATATTACAGTGTGTCTGTCTATCCGTCCGTCTGTCTAAAGTGCATTCATTCGTTTTGAGAAAGGTCTGGGAAAACAAGAATATGTTTTTCATGGAGAAATAAGAGCTGCAAAATAAAGATAAAAATCATTTACGTTTACATAATCTATGAGAAAGATGAAAACGCTGCGGACTGCGCATGCGCGGCTCACGCGCCTCCGTCGCGTTCTCCTTCAGTGTGTCCTCGGTCTCGCGCTGTAGTGCAGAAACACCGCCAGGCAAACCGACACGGCAAAACACGGTAGGGTTTACTGATTTACACTGAAACATTGCTCGATGCTTCAGAAAAACACAAGTGTTTAAAGACTCGTTTGCTTTCTGCCGAGAAATTATGAGCGCAGTTGTTATTTTGTACACACCGGAGCTGTAACGTTAGTTATTATTGAGACAGTTCGGGTTCAGGGCCGCAGAGACGTCATGACACTATAATACTGATGATAATAAAATCACTGTTACACACATATACGTTTTATTCCTAAAACATGAATTTTAATTCTCATACAGGACTATTACGCTTCTAATCTAAGTGGTTTGACATACAATATGTCAGTGTTTCATCAAGGACACTCGTGTAACTTTTTGATTTTGACGGGTAACTTAACGTTATAATAATATAACGGATTGTGTTTCGCGCGCGTTGCCTCTGAAATATCGGTCAGAAATAAACCAATAAACCCGCTCACTAATGCAGCAAACGCTCTCATAGATACTGATCATTGATCTTCAAGGTATCAAGCTGCTCCCGTTATTCGTTATCTGGGCGTTGTGCGTGCGTCGCGTCTATAATGCGCGATGGTTATGCAGCCTTGAGCGACTTTCTTTCTTTGGTGTGTGTTGGGACGCTGCTGGGAATCCAAATGATTCAAAAAACATGATAAAATCCACTAAAACAGCCTCCGATCGTCCATGTGTGTAAATGTGTGTATGTTGTGTGTCGTGTTTGGCACGCATTGAACTCATTGTAACGTCTGCTATTGTTCTTCGCTCTCTCATTGTTTTCCTCTACATTATAAACAAGTTATTTTGTTAGGTAGGAGTTATTAACGTCTTAACGGTTATAATTTAACAATAAACAAATATAAAAAAATATATTATTTTGGGCTAAAAACTATGTCTAGGTCATTGTGACATAGACTCACTATAAAAGGCAATACTGAAGCGTTAATTAATTTTTTTGGTTTGAGTAAAAACCAAAACAGTACAAAATGTAGTTTAAAGATGCCAAAGGGAACCATGGCTGCTTTATGTTGTTCATGCATAAAAGAGTGGTTTATAAAGAGTAATATTTAATAGTACAGTATGCATGTGTGTTTGAGTGGTTTGTTTCAGAATTATAGGGAAGGTGTCTAGTGTACAGATTATATTTTTAGAGATATTTGCACTTTTCTGCTTCATTAATTATTGATTCTACTAATAAATGGCACCATCTGGTTGGTCTCTAGAGCACAGCACCCATCAACTCTATTACATGCATTTAAAAAGTAACAATAATGATCACAGATAAAGCTACTTTTTTAATGTATTGCTGGCATAAATGCCTTTTTTAACAGCTATTCATTCTCAGCTGAGCAGTGCATGGAATTGGAGTCATTTTTATTAAATTATGCATTGCGAGGGTTAGTTATTATTGTACCATAAATATAAAAAAATAATCAATTCTGCACATTGGTGAACTTATTTAATAATCAATCAATATCCTCTGTATATGAATCAGTCAAAACATACGGAACAAGACCATATGGATCTGCACAATAAACCAGTATTATTACCTTAAACCAACTTAAAGACATGTTATAGCCAGAATATGATTATGCATTGTAAAGACAGTAAGCTCTTAACGCATATGTTTTGCATGATTAATCATGTTTAGTGCTCTATACGGCACACATACTGCTTTTGCTGTGGATTGTCATTGAGATTGTGTGTTTTCCCATGAGCTGCACTCGCTCTAATGGCCTCTGTCTGAGGATGTTCAGTGGATTTGTTCTTGATTGATGACTGTCTTGTCTGGCACCAGGCTGAGACCATGCGAGATGTTTTAGTGAATGATGAATAGCAGGTGGATTTTAAATAGCTTTTAAAGCTGCTCTGATTCATTGTTTATTGTTCACTAGCCGAGACAGCAGTGATCCAATCAGCATGGGTGCAACAGTTACAGTGATTAAATGAATAGTAGTTTTCGGCTGGTCATGTGATCTCAACATGGCGACCGCCATTAGATCTAGAAAAGATTTTTTTTTTAAAACACTGATATGAGTTGTCATCTCATGCAATGCATGCATTATTCTAAACAGACCTTATAAAAGTGCAATTCTTTGTTTCTTAAGAAAGAACCGATGATGCATCCTGGTCACCAAAGTGTTCGGTGTTGAGGAAAACATTTCCCATTTCGTAACGCCTCGCGTCACATGGAGCGCCGGTGTCAGTTGAGTCTATTTTTGGAGTGTGTGTCTTGGGATCTGGGGGAAGGGGACACACTCTGTAAAGATGGCGTCTCAGGATCCCATCACCTGCGATCTGCCCCTTTCCCGAGGGCAGAGGTTGCCATGGCGACCCCCTATGTCACTGCAGATGTTGCCATGGCGACGCCCTCGGTCTGACCTCACTGACCCTCGATCTGTCATGTAGGGAGTCGGTGCGCTGTGGTTTATGGTGTGTGTTTGATTGTGATCTCTGACCCCAGATCATGTCTGAGAAAGGACAGAAGCTGAGAGAGACACAAGTGAAAGGAAGCAGTGAGACCTGCCATCACTGCAAGCCAAACACATGCGGTGAGTTATAGATAGATAGATAGATGGATGGATGGATAGACAGATGGATGGATGGATGGATGGATGGATAGATGGATGGATGATAGATGATATATGGATAGATATATAGATGATATGTAGATAGATATATAGATGGATATATGGATAAATAGATGAATATATAGATAGATGAATGGATAGATGGATGGATGGATGGATGGATGATAGATAGATGATATATAGATAGATATATAGATGGATATATGTATAGATATATAGATGGATATATGGATAAATAGATATATAAATGGATGAATGTATAGATAGATGAATGGATAGATAGATAGATAGATAGATAGATAGATAGATAGATAGATAGATAGATAGATAGATAGATAGATAGATAGATGACTCATCAATCATGTTTACAGTCCTGCACTCATAATGCAAGAAGTCTATGGGGCAAAATACTGAATCGCCACAAGACTTAAAGAACCTGTTAACATGATATAAGTGTGATAGAAATCCCTTTACCAACCTTGTCTATGTCGGATATTTCTTTCCAACTTCTCTCATGACCTCGAAAAGCTGGTATTTATGTTAATTTTGCTACTGAGAGCTTCACGCTCACAGGAATTACGCCTGCAATGCAACTTTCATTTCACCCAGTCTGCTTAAATTCTGACTTAGACAATTTGGAGCTCAAATAAAACACATTTTTGTGCAAAATAATTAATGTAAGTGCTTTTTCAAAAATACAAGCTGTGCAGTTTTGCTTAAAACCCTCTGGTACACATGCACCATACACTTCAGTTGTACTTGCATCACTGTAAACATATTTTTTTTTAGACAATATGCTATGGATGGAACGAACCTGTAGTGAACGCAGAGCTTTTGTTGTGTGTGTGTGAGCATACACACTTTGCTGTAGTTGATGGTAGTCTTACGCCGCTCATGTCCTTCTTGCACACGGAGTGCGAAATTTTCGCACGTTAAAAAATAAATACAACCTCATGTTGTGTCAATCACATTTACACACTGCCTCCGAAACTTTCCGTCATAAAAAAAATCGGATCGGATTCGATTCGATTTTCTGCATTTTTCGCATCCATAGAAAGCATTTTGAAAGGTTTTGAAAAGTCAGAGCAACCAAATCACGAATTTCGGACTCAGTGTGCAAGGACCTTAAGTGTGTGTAATGATGAGCGTTAACATGACATCAGCAGCTGATGCTTCTCACAGCAGCGCTGAAAATGCTAAGAGCAAACGTTGCACAACACCTGTGCTAGCTAGCATGCTTCCAGCAACATGCTTAGTTGTAGACCGTTGTAAACATGTTGCACAACTTACATGCACGATGTCACACGGCTGATGACTCTTGTCTTCTTGTCTCTTTCTGTCCAGCAAACATGGCCGTCCCTCCTGCATACGCTGACCTCGGCAAATCTGCCAAAGATATCTTCAGCAAAGGATATGGTGAGTGACAACCACAAAGAATGACTGCCAAACAAACACCAACACAAACTATTTATTTTTTAATAGTATATACAGTATATGGAGCAGCTAATATATATATATATACAGTATGTATCATACAGAATTAATGCAGTTAGGTTTCTGTATGTACAGGTGAAACTCGAAAAATTTGAATATCGTGTAAAAGTTCATTTATTTCAATTATTCAACCTAAAAGGTGAAACTAATATATTATATAGACTCACTACATGCAAAGTGAGATATTTCAAGCCTTTATTTGTTATAATTGTGATGATTATGGCTTACAGATATGAAAACCTTTCCACAATATTCTAATTTTGAATTTGGGGTTTTCATAAGCTGTACGCCATAATCATTTGTGTTAACATTAGAGATTTTAATTACAAAACTTTTAGCTCATTTTCTCTCTCTCTCAATTCAATTAAATTCAATTTAAATGAGCTTTATTGGCATGCCTTGTACAGTATTGCCAAAGCTTTGGCCATTACATAAGCAATGAACAAATAATCAAAGTCAATAAATCAATCAGTAAACAAATACATGAATACATTTATATAAACAAGAAATAACAAGAAAAATAATTAAGATAAAAAAATTGATTAAAAGTATTGATTGTGGCAGGCTGTTAGATATTTTGCTGCTGTTGTGATCGAGCTAAAGTTTTCTCCCAAAATATGATTTAATTCGTCTGAATTTGAAAAAAATCTCTCTCTCTCTCTCTCTCTCTCTCTCTCTCTCTCTCTCTCTCTGTATTATTATTTTTTTAATTATTTTTAGGTGTGTGTAAAGTTGTATAAAATGTTAACAAATATTTGAATAAATTGATTGTAAAAAAAAAAAAAAATCTCCCCCCCTCCTCTCTCTCTCTCTCTCTCTCTCAGGCTTTGGAGCCGTTAAGCTGGACCTGAAGACCAAGTCTCAGAGTGGAGTTGTGAGTTGCTCTTTTTCTCTCTGTTTCTTCACTAACAAACTAAATGCACACAGGTAGATGTACATGAGTGATGATCATGGTGTATGTCTAAGTATCGGGGTTTGCCATCTGATATCTTCACTGTGTGCTTTTATGTAAGAGTTATTTTCCTTTTTCACTCTTGCTCTTTTTTTAAACTCAGTTCATGTTTACTTGTGAACATCCTCTTCCTGTAAAGAAAACATCTTTCAGGCGTTCAGTGTGTTGATTCAGTGAGAGTTGCGTGCGTGTGTGTGTGTGGGAGAGAGTGAGTGGGAGTGAGGGAGTGGGAGTGAGAGTGTGTGAGAGAGAGTGTGTGTGACAGAGAGAGAGAGAAAGTGTGTGCGAGAGAGTGTGTGTGTGTGTGTGAGAGAGAGAGTGTGTGTGTGTGAGAGAGAGAGAGAGTGTGTGTGTGTGTGAGAGAGAGAGTGTGTGTGTGTGAGAGAGTTGTGTGAGAGAGAGAGTGTGTGTGAGAGAGAGTGTGTGTGTGAGAGAGAGTGTGTGTGAGAGAGAGTGTGTGTGTGAGAGAGTGTGTGTGTGTGTGTGTGTGAGAGAGAGTGTGTGTGTGTGTGTGTGTGTGTGTGTGAGAGAGAGTGTGTGTGTGTGTTAGTGTCTGTGAGTGTGTGTAGCTCCTATATCTCTTTAATTCCTCATAAATCTGAACGACTGCATCTGTATATCTGTTTTCTAACCTGCTTCCTTCTCTTTCCTGCTTTCTGTATTGGATGCCGGTGTCAGATGGTAAGACTGAGATGTTTTACAAGAGGATGTGAATTTGTTTCTATTGTTTGTCTCTATTGACGGCTCCAGCTAATCCTGTTCTTCACTAATGCTGGGAAAGTTTCTTGTCTTGACAGTTCTGTGTGTGAACAATGTTAACTTATAAGCACTTATTGAGCAGGATATTCCCATAATTCAGTTTAAACATACGTTAACTGTGAACTCTCAACTTTTTAACACTATTTCCTGTTTACAAATGTGCATCAAGAAAGGTAAACGTCATATTAAGCTTTGGTCCATGTAAAGCTCGTGTTCGACTACCAAAGTCTTGCATTAAAACAAATTGTGCAACAAAATACTGAGTTAAAAACTAACTTGGTATGAACTAGTGATACTTCATGCGCAGCCCAACCCTGTCTTTCTTCAATTCCTGTTAATCTGTGAACACCTCTTCTTCCTCTCTCCCACAATCCTGCATCTCTCTCTATTGTTCTTCCTCTCTTTCCCTGCATCCTTTCACCTCGTGTGTTTTCCTCTCGCTTCTCAGGAGTTTTCCACCGGCGGCTCCAGTAACACAGACACCGGAAAGGCGGCTGGAAACCTGGAGACCAAGTACAAAGTGAAGGATCTGGGCTTGAGTTTGAACCAGAAGTGGAACACAGATAATGTTGTGACATCCGAAGTGACTCTGGAAGATCAGGTGAGTCCAGGTCGCCATTTCTAACACATGCATAAACCGTTTAAATGGGTGTGTGTGATGCATGGTTTTGTCTTGTTTCTGTGAAGCTGGCCAACGGTCTGAAGCTGGGACTGGAGACTTCGTTTGTGCCCAACACTGGGTACGTGAACTCTCTTCAATAAATTAATTCAATAAAAAATATACACATAAAAAAAAAAAATATATATATATATATATTTTTTTTTTTAAATTAATATATAATTCTGTTTAAACCCACATTTTCAGTACTTTAATGAAATGAATAATTAAATGAACAATTTATTTTATATTTATATCTATCTATCTATCTATCTATCTATCTATCTATCTATCTATCTATCTATCTATCTATATATATATATTAGGGCTGTCACTTTTTATTCGATACTCGAATATGCATTCGAACATGACGTGAAATATCCGTAATCGAACTATAAATAAACTAACCGGTTTTTAAAGTGCCATGTTTAGCGCATTTTTTATAGTCTATTGAATGAACAATTTATTTTATATTTCTATCTATCTATCTATCTATCTATCTATCTATCTATCTATCTATCTATCTATCTATCTATCTATCTATCTATCTATCTATCTATCTATCTATCTATCTATCTATCTATCTATCTATCTATCTATCTATCTATCTATCTATCTATATATATATATATAATTAATTGTTAATTCCATTTAATAACATACAGTCGTGCTCAGAATTAATGGTACCCCTGGTAAATATGATCAAAACTGGCTGTAAAAAATAAATCTGCATTGTTTATCCTTTTGATCTTTCATTCAAAAAATTGCCAAAAAATCAAACCTTAAATTGAAGTAAAAGAATTGAAAGTGGGGGGGAAAATCACATTATGAAATAATTTTTTTTTCTCCAAAATACGTTTACTTACTTTACTTACGTTAGCTTACTGCTCCCAGTAAGTGTTCACCACTCATCCTCTCTCTGACATCTTCAGGAAGAAGAGCGCTAAGCTGAAGACGGGGTATAAGCGTGACTTCATGAACGCGGGGTGTGATCTAGACTTCGACCTGGCCGGCCCCACGGTTCACGCCGCGGCGGTTCTGGGTTACGAAGGCTGGCTGGCCGGTTACCAGATGGCCTTCGACACGGCCAAGTCCAAACTCGTCCAGAACAACTTCGCTTTGGGCTACAAGGCGGGAGACTTCCAGCTACACACCAATGTGTGAGGAAACACTTTTATTTAGACTTTTCATTCACTTTTCATTCTCCCATTCATAAGTAACAGGAGTGAACCGTCTTTATACATGTAAAGTCTTTGGTTTGAGTCAGAAATCTCCACTTCAGCAGCTTTACAAACTTTAGTTTTATTCCTGTCTATATTCTGAAGGGTTTTACAGAGAGGTTTGTTCACGTCATTCGCCTGGTTTATGACATTTTATTCCTAAAAGCTTTTTACATTTTTCTGGTTGTTGACAGTATTTTCTGTCAGTGTTTCCAAAATCCCCTCTCATAAAACCTTTAATATGTCACTGAAATAAAACAATAATTGTGAACCTGGCTTTATTCAGATTCTCTTCTGTATTTAATTAGATAATGCCTTGTTTGTACATACAATTTCATAAAAACCTTTTATACGAAACAATTATCTTAATGTACTGTGATTAATCACCTGGGGAAAGTGTAATATATATTAGTTAATTTTTACTCTTGCTTAAACTCTGAAAAAGCATCCTGTTATTTTAATAATTATTATAGTTTTTATAAATAGTTTGAATTAATTTTAACTTTCCATTTCAATTTTTGTTAAAGTTTTAGTAATTTTGTTGTGCGTTTGTCAATTTTATTATTTTTATTTAACAAAAAGTTTGTTATTTTAGTACATTGTTAAACTAAATGAAAATTAGTTCCCTTGTTAACTAGCTGAAATAAAATCCACACATTATTTTATTTTAAGTGACAAAAATGTTTTTTTTTTTTATGTTTTCTTTTTAATTTACTATAGTAACCCTGGCTCGTAGTGCCAATGAGATGCGATTAACAAACATTATTTATTCTCCTGAAAGTAATGGTGCGTGTTTGTGTGTGCGTCTGTGTGTGCACGTGCGTGTGTGTGCGCGTGTGTGTGTGTGTGTGTGTTGCAGTAATGATGGCACAGAGTTCGGCGGCTCCATCTATCAGAAGGTGAACGGTCAGCTGGAGACTGCAGTGAATCTGGCCTGGACTGCGGGCAGTAACAACACACGCTTCGGCATCGCTGCGAAATACCAGCTAGACAAAAACTCCTCCATCGCTGTGAGTCTACAGAACACCATCCTTTCCCTGTCCTTCTAAAACTGACAAACATTACTGACACTTGATGCCTCTTGATGTGTCTCTCTCCAGGCCAAAGTGAATAACGCTAGTCTGGTTGGAGTAGGATACACACAGAGCCTTCGGCCAGGTAACCAAACACTTTTATTTGTTTAAAAATCAGGCTTTAAAGGTCCCCTGACATGGGGTTATTTTATTATTTTATAATGTTTCCTGGGTTGCCCTTATAATGTTAGTATGTTTTTTAGATCAAAAATAGTAATCATTTAGAAATAAAAGGCATTTTTCCTAGCCTGATTTTAGCCTCTGATTTGAACGCTCTGTTTGAAGGGGCGTGTCTCTGCGGGATTCAGTGTAACCGCCCACTGCTGTGATTGGCTGTGAGTCTTCAGTGTAGCCAGCCACTGCTGTGATTGGCTGACATGCTTGCATATGAAATAGCTATGTATTACATGCGAAACTTTCTCGAATACTTTTACTACAGCTATTATACGTTTTTACTATTACAGCTATCGAGATTAACGAACCGTGAGATGTTTTTAAAGTATTTAAATCTATTCCCATCACACAAAATGTTGCCGTGATGACGAGCATTGAGCAAGCAGATGACAGTCTGTTGATCGCGAGATAAAGATCGTATCATTGCAACTCAGTTTCTGCTCTCTCTAATGCTTTCACCAATGCAAACACGATGATGTAAATACCTAATACAGTAAGAGCTTCGTTGTGCAGTGTAACGTGCGTCCTTGATTTCATAACTCACGCTGTGTGGAAAGATTGTTCTTTGATCGCTTTCTGTATAATTTGTTCAGAATTTAAATTATTTTCATCCTACTAAAAGAAACGATGTGAAGTTGATATTTTAGTCACTGGCTTGATTTACTGATGTATAAACAGTATTGAACGATTTTGAGAGAAAGATTAACTTACCTGTCTGAACTTGAACAATTAGGCTACACATCAGAAATTGTTGCTTGGTAGCTCGATCGATTTATTTTCAGACGTTCATCGAGTTGAGGAAACAGTCGTCGGTGAAATGTTTGGGCCATACACAACTTGTCGGCGCATTTCCAGAGAAAATAAAACCCATTGTTTCTTCAGAGGCTCGGATGAAGGAACTAAAAAATACTTTTGTGTTCATTTGTAACTTACATCCGAACACTGATCAACTGCCATGCTTCGCTCGTTTGCAAGCCATGATATCTCTCGAGGAAAAACTCAAATCTCAAAGCTATTTCTCTAGGAAAAACTAATATCGCGCCGGCGCGTTCGTACTTCCTGTTCCTAGCTCGTTTTCTCATGGGGAGCCAAATTCTCTGGGCGGGCAAAGCAGAGAAGGGGGAGGTAACCTTTCCCCTATATGACGTCATATAGGGGAGATTCAAGATCAGCGCGTCTGAGCTGCAGAGAAGAGAAAAATAGCCAAAGCTCGGTTTACACCGATTGAAAATTCTAGACACGAGGGGACCAAATACAGGCTAGGGGAACTCATATTAATGTTAAAAAACCTCAGAAAGTGAAAATTTCATGTCAGGGGACCTTTAAAGAGGCCATGTTATGCTTTTTACAAAGGCTTGATTTTGTTTTTGGGCTCTACTGGAATAAGTTTTCATGCTTGAATGGCCTGGTGAGGGAAAGAACTACACTCCCATGAAGCATTGAGAACAGCATGATCGAATTAAAAACGATGGAGAAATATTAAACTACTCATTTACAACTATATAAACATTTCAGATTTTAAGAGTGTAAGGAGATCGACTTTGTCATTCGCAGTGCTTGATGGGAGTGGGCGGAGCTAAAGAGCTATTTTGTTTTTTGTTGCTTTTTTCGACTCAATGATTGGTGGAATTTTCTCTACAGCATCATGGGTAATGTAGTTTTCACCAGAAATTCTTCCATCGTTAAACACTATTATTTAAAAAATAAGCTGAAATAACAGGCTGACGACTTCATCAGAAGCAAATACCATTGATTAACAACCTCGTCGCTCATAGTAAGGTTTAGAAGTTATCTTTCAAAATTAAATTATGGATTTTTATTTCTGGAAATCGACTGTTGACCTCTATGAAGCCCCTCCTTCTGAAAAGCACACTGTGCTCTGATTGGTCGGCTGGATCAGTGTGTTGTGATTGGTCGAGTGCTTCGAGTGTGTTTGGGAAATGCCCCGCCCCTTACCATAACCACCAGTTTAACACACTACTAACTAACTCAACCAGGCCCCGCCCCTTTATTCGGCATATTAATTATTTAAATGAGGAAAATTGTGATGTGTTCGTTCCCGGAAGAAACTCAAGACTACAATGGAGGCGTTTCAGGAGTTCAGAAACACTGACACTGATATAGAGAAGAACTTTGAAACCTTTTTCATGCTCAAACAGCAACATTACACACTAAAGATAGTTGTAAAACGCATAATAGGTCCTCTTTTAAATCTTTAATATGTGCCAATGAAGCAAAATGAATGTCTTGTATCGTCTGCAGGTGTGAAGCTCACTCTATCTGCTCTGATCGACGCCAAGAACTTCAACGCCGGAGGACACAAGGTGGGCATGGGCTTCGAGCTAGAGGTGTAAGGACGCACAGAAGCAGAGAGACATCAACGGAAAGAAAAGAAACACGAGGAGCTGACAGCAAGACTTCAGCGCCTGCAAAAAATTTCCCCTGTAATTCCTGGTTAACTAATCTGGCCTTAAACCCTCTAGAACCTCAACCAATAAGAAACAGGATCACCAGTCACATGATTTCTGTCCACACCAATCCTCCATCACCAGCTCATTATGTGACAACATATCATAGCAATTATTAATGTTACACAGGTGGCACCCTATCATTTCTCGTTTTTAAATTGAACTAGATAAATATCCTGATTGTTTTTAGTTTCTGAACCGTCACACAGGAGCTGATGTGTCTGTAGTGCTTATAGTTAAAGGGTTTAATGGTACTTTCTGAATGTCAACCCCCTCTCACTCACATTTGTCCACATTCATTGCCAAACACGTATTTATCACACAAGTTAATTGTCTATGTTTGTGGGCTGGAGTTATTAGAGGACGCTCCATGACCTTCTCTGCATTTCTTATTTTTACTCCCGTAAAAAAAAAAAACATATTTATGTTAAAAGCGGACTAGAAGAAGAAGAAACTGATGTGGAAATTAATAAAGAGGAACGTTGACTGAATTACCTTTATTCTCATTTGCTTTTTATCCTTGTTAGAAGTTTAAAAAAATTAAATGTTTAAAAATAAATTACACTAGAAATCAAAAACAAACACAAAAATCTTGAATACACCATTTCATTTTTTTTTTTTTTGTGAAAAAAAGAACTACACCAGGGTTAGTATAGTTAACTATAACCATAAAAGACTTGAACTGAAATAAAATGAAATATAAAAACAAACATTTATTTCAGCAACATTTCTTATTTTCAATTAGTTTAACTTGGCATTCTAAAAAAATATATAAAAAAAAGTAAAAATATTAAGAGTTTTTCTTCAGCATATAAAAATAACTTCCTCAACTGAAGGTGTACTTTGCATATTTCATAAGTTCACATGCTCAAGGACAGGTTTATCTTTTGTCATGAAATCTTCAGGAACACAATAACAAACGTCCACATTTACACCGAGTGATCGGACACTCGGTCAGTCTACTCTCAGTGATGTAATGAAGAACTACGACAGATTAATATTTACATTTAGCGCACACTTTAATCCAAAGCGACTAACAAATGAGGAACAGCACAAGCAATTTGTCATAGACCCAATACATGTGAAGAGGCGTTTGCATAGAAGACAGCAGCAAAAACATCAGAAAGGTTGGAAAATACTCACGTACTTTGATACAAGAAACTTTGATACTCAAAAAACAGTTTTAAGAGTTTATAACCCTATTGAAGGTAAGAAAGGCATCCAGTTTGACTGGCCAGCACACACTGCCTGCAGTATCGTGGTTCCTCCAGTTGGTGGCGGTACAGCATCATTTCGGTTTGCTTTTGAGGTAAAGAGCCGTTTGAGTGACAGGTAACAGTCAAGCCAGATCCTGTCCTCCGTTCAACCACTTCCACTCCCTCAGTATCTAAAGGAGAAATGTCAGTAATGATCAATATAATCTCTCATCTCTTAACATGTATTCTGGGGTGGATTCACAAAACATCCTTAAGAATAAAGTTATTATTGACTGCTATTTTTTATTTTCTTATTTACAAAGTCTTACAAAGTTATTTTATATTTTCCCAAAAAAAATGTTCTCATCTTTTTTCTTAATATTGCTCTGAAGACAAAACTTAAAGAATGCATAATTCATAAACCGAGTTCTTCAGGATGACCTTCTCGTGAGGATTTATAACGACATTCTGAATAATCGCTCAGGAACTTATTGAGTTATTCAAATAATTGTTGTAATTAATCATTACAATATTACATGTAACACCTATTATGTTTACTAGGGATTTGTTCTGGTACTCAGAGGCGACACCAATGATCGATAATATCGACAATTATTGTCCTGGTTATGCGTGGCGTGACTTTTTGCTGATTTTGACATTCATTAACAACTCGAGACAAATAATTATATTTCTTAAAGTGAATTTTCTTAACATGTTATCTTTCATGTAGTGTGTAAACTGTTCGTGAATGTAAAAGTTTTTGTCTCCTAAAAGAAAGACGTGATTCTGAAATGAAATTCTGAACTCATTTGCATAATGCCCGCCTCTGGTCTTGATTGGCTGAACAGCGTCTCTTTGCTCCGCCCTCAAACACTGTAGTTTATCTGAGACTGGAAGAGTTTGGTTCGTGTTGTTCATGTCGAGAAGACGCTGTTTTCTGCTGACAAAGCAAATCCACTTTGATGAGATTGATACGGTAAAACACACGCCATCGTTACTGTTCGTATCACTGTGTGTCAAGAGCTGAGATTCAGATATGATAATGAGCGTCTGGATTCTGACCAATCACAGCAGAGCAGCTCTCAGAGAGGCGGGGCTTAGAGAGACTGAATCCTTGATCGAAGCGTTTCAGACACTGAGAGAAAAGAGCAGATGCTGCAGTGGAGATTATGAGAACATTAAAGTGTTGTTTGACCTTGGATGCATGCGTGTAAACTTGTTCTAGGTACAAGTGTTGCAAATTAGCTTTAGCTACAAGCACTATGATACACGCATTGGATGGCTTTTGTCACTATGTGCATCTATGTTTATTGTATCTGTCCCTATACAAATAAAACATTAAATATATAAACCTATTTTGGGAGACAAAACTAGTAACCAGATTAATAGGGCGCACTTTAAGGAGATTTTCATGAGTTCTTCCCGCTGATTACCTGCATGTTGGTCTCAGTTTCCTGGATGGTGTCTTGCACTAAACTCTGCAGACGGCTCTCAAACATCTTACTCTCCTCGATCACAAGCTGAGACTCGTCTCTTAATAAAACACAAGAGAGAACCGTTGGTGATGGAAACATGCAAATGTGTGTCACACACACACTGGCGCTGGACTCACGTCTCCGGTGTGTCAGGAGGGCTGCTGGGATGTGATGGTCTGTGTGACATGAGCGGGTGTCCGGGGGCCGGCGGGGTCCGTCCTCCATCTGGACTGCCACTCACGGGACTACGAACCTTACTCTAAAACACACAAGCTCAAATCAAGCATCCGGACCAGTGTGATCTGTTGCATGATGCATATTTAGGCCATCTGGGTTTTCAATGTCAAGTCAAGTCACCTTCATTTATACAGCGCTAGTTGTAACACACATGGTTCGTGATTAAAACACGCATTTAATATTCAACAATATTATTGATCTGCCTGCATCGACACCATTATATGAAACTGAACTGAACGATGACATCGCAGTTTTCTCCAGAGCGGCTGTATATATAAATGAACTAAATTAATAACTTTTTTACAACAAAAATGAACCATCGCTGATCTTACTTAAGCCGGACTGTGACGCTATTTTCTTCTGGAAACAAACTTTGTTGCATTATTTTCCTGTTATCTCTGTAAAGCTGCTTTGAAACACTCTGTGTTGTAAAAAGCGCTATATAAATAAATGTGCCTTGTGTATTTAACAGTTGCCATATTGACGCTATATAGAGAAAAAATTGCACCAAAATTAAAACATCTTTGGAAGATATCACTGAACATTTATTTAACCACAGCAAACGTAAATTTCTTACATAAGTGCATTTTTCATCTCTGTTTTTTTGTGTTTATTTAAAATTAATCAAATCTGATGTTATTTTAATTTTATACCTGGTATTTAACAGTTGAGATAGTTATTAACTAGCTGGTTTTAAATGCCAGATGCGCAGGTGGGGCATGTTGTCACACTGCGTTACATTGTGCCCCTATTATGAATATGCTATTCTATTCTATACTTTTATGAGTTCTATTGAGAAACCACGAGAAAAAGACTAAGAGTCAATGTTTAGAAATTAATGTAATTAATGTTAATATTAATTATTATTATGTTTTGAACTATGCTGTACAGCTGTGTTTTGCGGTGTGTTCGTTGTCAAACTCAAAAATTTGTTAATTTTTAATTATTAAAAAATGCCATTATTTTATCTGTTGCCATTATTTTAACAATTGTATTTTATTGACAAAATATTTCAGTTTGTCTTGTATATTTTAAACTGTCATATGGTCATGTTACAATGTACCCCATCTGTGGGGCATGTTGTCACATTTCACTTCCATTCTTTTGGAGTAAATCAAGAGAAAAGTATAAACTGTATTAATGAAACAAAACGACATAATTGTACTAGACATGTAAAATATATGAGAGAAAAAAAATACTCTGAACCCTAAGTAGGTTTGACAAAGAAAGTCAAAAAGCGTTAGGTTGTGCCCCGCTCTCCCCTACTGTGCATTATACACTCCCCGGAGGACTAGTATGAGTAGTATACGTACACATGCGACTTTGAGCAGGTTCCACAGCTCCTTCTGTCTCTTCTCCTGCAGATGAAGCAGTCGTTTCTCACTCCGGGCCATCGCACTCACCATCCCCTCCACACGGGGCAGCAGCTCCAGCACTCTCTGACGGCACACCATCGTCTTACTGCACACACACACACACCTTTACTTTAAATATGTTTAAAATAATGAAATATTAAACACTGAACAAGTCACTCTTTGACAATGACAGTATGCAAGATAGAGCAAGGAAAATATGAAGGAAACACAAAAAAAAGAGGTCCGAATTACATACTAATTAGATACAGATACACAATTAATTGATCTGAACATTAATAGCTGTCTTTCAAAACCTCAGCTGCTATCTAGTGTTTTCACAATATACCAGTACAATTCCACAATTCTCTAAACCAATGTTTGTACCATATCAAAAACAAGTCAAGTCACAGTAATAGAATAGTGCTTTATTAAATACAGATTGTTTCAAAGCATCTTAAAGGGATAGTTCACCCCCCCAAAATTTTAATTCTGTCATTTACTCGCCCTCAAGTTGTTCCAAACCTGTATGAATTTATTTCTTCTACTGAACACAAAAGAAGATATTTTGAAGAATAAGAGTTGATGGTATAGCAATTGAATTCCATAGTATTCATAGTTAGTATCCATATATATAAACTGAATATTAAACAAATAAATGCTAATAAGTAGGCCCAAACAGTACATTAAATGTTTAAATGTTTTTTTTATTAAGTAAAAGTTATATTTA
The DNA here is from genome assembly GCA_030578255.1 of Tiaroga cobitis. Classification (NCBI taxonomy): domain Eukaryota; kingdom Metazoa; phylum Chordata; class Actinopteri; order Cypriniformes; family Leuciscidae; genus Tiaroga; species Tiaroga cobitis. The sequence continues at coordinate 32,061,906 of CM060598.1, read as the reverse complement.
ATATGATTTAATATTCAAGTGTATATTAAATTAACACTACACGTAATAGAACAGGTTGTAGGTCTATTTCGACAGATTTTTATTGTCCCGTCTGTTGCTGTTTATCTCTCTTCACTACATCGCAATTTCAGATTCAATCTCAAATTTTATTTAAATATGGGTTTCTCCTGAAATTTTGCATTATGTAGGCTACTTGAGCAGCATTGAATAAACAGAAAGTGCGCTTTATAATCCATGAAACTGTCAATCACTTAAAAAAAACTACACTGCACAATGAATATATATATATATATGTGTGTGTGTGTGTGTGTGTGTTTTTGTTGGTCATTAAGAAATGATTCGGTCTATGATTGCATTCTCGCGCTCAACAAACATGTCTGTGATTGGCTTAGTTCTCCACTTCAAAAACACGACGTAAACAGATAACCGTTGACGCTTTTCACAGAGCGCGCACACGCAGTTTAAACTTTAACCTCTCAGTCAGCGGCTAAATTACCGAATTATGGCCGCTAGGGATGGGCGATACCACACTTTTAGGATTCGATACGATACCGATACTTTTTCTTGCATTTTCATCGATATCGATACCGATACCGTTCGTTTCATATTGAGAAGTTTTGTCATTAAAAATATTATTACATTTAAGACAAATCACAAGACAAATACAGACCATTTAAACTAAATTTATTATGGTCAATACATAATAAAATTAAATTTTAAATAACATAAATGAATGAAATAAACTAAATTAAATATGAATAATACACATTTCCACTTTTCTTATTTCTCAAAAAATAAATAAAAAAGACCAATCTTGGTAGAAAAAGCTAAAAAAAAAACAAAACAAAAAAAAAAACTAATACATCAACACCACGCTTCGTTTTTTGTCTCCCATAATATTATACTCTTGTAACTCTTCTTTCCCTCCGACTCCCGCTTTCGTACTGGACTGTGTGTGTGTGTGTGTGTGTGTAATCGTCGGCTGTGTCGCTCATTCGCTCGTCTCCTGTCACGTGACATGGGCCAGCTCAATACGCCGCCAGGTACAGCCAGGGGTGTCGCGGCACATAGTAATTTAAGGAAGTAATCTAAAACAGCTGAAAGTGATACATACACCCCCAATTATATATATATTTTTAGTTTATATCGATATTTTTTTAAGGAAATCGATGCCAAATGAGTAGCGTGAGCATATCGATCTATCGATACCACAGGATCGATCCGCCCATCCCTAATGGCCGCATTTTTACTATTTCAGTCTCAACTTTGTACCGAAATACAAGTGCTTTTGACATTTTGATTTGCCACTGCGTTCTCGCGCTCAACAGTAATGTTTGTGATTGGATAAAATGTTCACCGCTTTATACAATTCCACTACTATCGAAATATAGGTGCTTTTGATAAACCTACTGACCAGACGAAATTGTAAAAAGCATCACTGATGTTCTCCTGACATGAAGTAAATCAAAAGGTAGGAGGCATCAAAGTATTACAGCTAAGATAACGTTACTTAAATCAAACGTGTTGTTCACTGTGAAGATAATAATCCCAGAATCATCTCATTAAAAAAGGTTTTCAATTCAATTAAAAATGTAGCCTACTATTCTATCATATATTTATGTGGTTTTTTTTGGGCTTATCAGAGTATTAAGTTATTAGTTTTTAAACATGCTAATGTTTTACTATGTTAGAGGTTCAATATTATAATCAATGCTTCCTATGTAGACAACAGATATTAAAACTAGGGATTGGAACAGGGCTCATATTAGCCTATATCACAGCCATCAATAATGTTGTGTCTGCAGAGAAGCCTGTAACGTAATGAAATCTGATTAAATGTCTCACAGGAACAGACCTCAGGTGTGTGTAAAAGTCCCGTAACTTCCTCTCGTAGAACTGTACGGCTTGAACCACCAGTTTGATGACTTCTTGACAGTCGCCATTACTGCGCTGCTCTGGAGACAGTAAAGAGACTCTCAGATCACATGACGGAGAGACTCATTCAGTCTGAAGATGTTGACAAGTGTATCTTACCTCTGGGTTTCTCTCTCAGTTTACGGAAGAGCTCCATTGCCTTCACCTCACTGCAAAACACAACACAGGTGAGTGGGAGCTTATGCAAACACACACACACACACACACACACACACACACACACACACACACTCATGGAATTTCAGGGAGTCAGACACTGGCTTGCATCAGTCTGCTGGGAAACAAGTCATGTTTATAATGTATCAGACTACAGTAACACTTCTGAGGAAGAACAAATCACTGGATTTGATAAAGTTAGTGGGGTTCATGACATTGAATCTCTGAAAGATATTCAAGAGTTTATTATATAACGCCTACTGTTGTATCATATTTGATAGTAGTGTTGTCACGATACTAGATTTTCCGACTTCGATATGATACCTTGAAAAATATCTATATTCGATACCATGGGGAAAACTGCCATACAGATGTTTTATTATCATCTCTTAATTTTTTGATAATTTAGCTAATTTTGTTGCAATCGCTTTCACACAGCACAGGGAAGCTTTATTTGAATCTTTGCACTAAAATAACACTAAATAGTCTTCATTGTAAATATTAAATACAGATCAATGCTTACAATTAAAGTTACAAAGGTTATTCAGTCAAGAGCAGAGAGTGACTTTCTCTTTGTCTTTTGTTCTTTGATTAACATTAATGACAGACAGCAGCAGGTTTATTAGGCTGCTGTCACTTTAAGAGCTTATGTGGTTAACATGCGTTAACTATTTATATCCCAAAACTGACTGTTTACCTGAATACGCACCAAGACGGGCATTTGGACATCATTTTGTGTGTATTTGACCGTTTAAGCGCAATAAGCCACGAAAAAAAATTAATTTGGTTCTGGCGCTGCTTATATTATATACCGTAATATACTATCAGTGGTGCGCACGCTTTTGGTGTGAGCACAAAACCTACGGGAATTAGTAAAATTATGCCCAATACAAGCACTATTCAACCGGAGCGAATGAGACGAGTGAGTGTCAGGAGAAGGTGTGTGTCAATTCATCGTCGGAGAGAAGAGAGAGGTATTGATCCTGGAGAAAATGAGGATATTATCGATAAATATCAATATTTTTGACAACACTATTTGATAGGCCTCTAAATTATCATCAGGATCAAAACTTTGCACACAAAAAAAACCTGTCACACACAATCTACTTCATGCTGTCTGTCATCTGATTGATAGTTCACACTTTTTAATCAAGTAAAGGCCTCTTAGTATCATTGTAAAAACATTCACCTTTAGGTCGTGGTTCATGTGTCTTTTAGCCGAGATATCTTTCTTTACTGATGTAAATGTAAAAACCCTAACTTTAAACTGAGGTCTTTTTTATCCTTATTGAGTATGAGCTTCATATTCTTACTAAATCATACCATATGAGCACTAAAAGCCCAATGTATCAAATATGATTCACAGCAAACATTATATCATCAGTATGACTACATGAGACTAGTATGTGTGTGTGTGTGTGTGTGTGTGTGTTGGTTTACAGCGTCTCTAAAGCCTCTCCACTCCTCCACGGCTGTCTCTGGAGTTCAACAATATCAGTTTGAAGGGTCATCATCTCCTCTTCCAGTTTAATCACGTCTTCTGTCTGATGCACACAGAATTACAACACTAAAACACACGGTTACAACCACACAAACATTCGCTATGATAGCAAATACTCAGGGGTGTGACGATACACGATATTGGGTTCACGAGAACGAGACGAGATGATATTTTTAAGAAGCACTATATTTAATCTTCAATGACAAAATATGACTGGAAAAATAATCAACTGAAAGTCACAAAATGCAGAACAATGCAGGCGCATTTAACTTACTTAACTAACCTCGGGCTGTCACTCACGATTATTTTGGTAATCAAGTAATTGTTCAATTATCTTAATAATTATTTAATCGGATAATATTTTTGTGGTAATAACAATACAACAAACAAACAAGTGAACAATAGCCTTTAAAATGACAAAATACATATATAATAACAAGGCACTAATAATTAGTATAAAGTATCAAAATCATGGTTTTATTGAACAACATAATGTAATATACATAATATTATCAACTTATGCACATGTGATATAACAAATACCTGCAGAGGGCGCCAGTGGCCTTGTGATTGTTGTTGTTACACTTTACAACATGATCAAATCCTTGTTTAATATTGGCCAAACAACTTTTAATTAAAATGACCACTTAATCTTTAATATTTGGCCACTTCTTTACGACAGAGATGCTACAGTTGCTGTAATTTCTTGAACAAGAACATGTGGACATCAAAAAATGCAAACTCAAGAGCGAGGGTTTTATTTTGAAATCGCAATAAACAGTTCACATAATTAATAACATATTGATGTATTCTCCTGTGATAAGAGTAGGCTTATAAATGATCGCACTATGCTATATTATGATTTTTAAATTGTTTTAATATATCGTGCAGCCTTAGAAAATGATCTAATAATGCGGTTGATGGATTCTCGAATCGCAAGACCGCTTTTCACCTCAACGAGAAAATATTTTGATATCGCGAGATCTCGTCACAACCCCTAATCAACATGACATCAAATAGGCATGTACCTGTCCACAGTCGAGGGCGGTTTGCTCCATTTCTCTCCAGACACTCAATAATTTCTCAGAAGCTGGCAAACATGAGCAGATCAACACTTTAGGTGTTCAGTCATTCTGAAAGTAATGCTAAAAACAGAACTGAGTGTCGGTTTGGGTACACTAATATTTAATTGTGAAGGTGTGTCATACCGATCCCCGTAGCTCTCTGCTCCTGGTATTTGTCGATGTCGATGTGCAGACTAGTGCTGAAAAACTCCAGCGTGGCTTTTAACCTCTGGTGCATCGACACCATCTCGTTCTTTTGCTTTGACAATGTGCCGTTATGTCTGAGGAGACTCATGCTGGAAGAGAGAGAGTGAACGAGTCATTTACAGCCTCTCACAAAAGCTCTATATAAATACATGTGACTTTACTTGTTTAATAAATGGGGTAAAATGAACTAATAATATCACAGACCACTTTCATGATCCAATCAAATAATGATGTATTCAACAGGAAAATCATGTCTCGCCCTACATTATTTTCATGCCAAATATTCTGTTTCACATTAGAGAACTAAATGTATAGTAAATAAATAAGAAAAAGATTTATTGGTCACTACACTTGGTCGAAAATGACCGGGCCACAAAAAAATAGCTACGCTAATACGCTATTTTATCACCAAATATTGAATTCAATCTTTTTGTCAACTTGTTTTCTTTCAGTCAAGACAGGTTTTGTATTTATTTTTGAAACTGACAGCCTCTCACATCAGCGTCAGCTCTTACAGATCGTTTCTCTCTTACATGGCTACTTTCTGTCCTTGCTGCAACCTCTGCCAGTCCTCCTTCAGCGCGCGGATGGTTTGCCACGCTTGACCCCATGTGCGTCTCTGGGAACTGTAGGGCAGAGAGCGTTTCGGCTCGTTCTCTACATCACAGAAGACAGAGCAGTTTAGTGACCCTTTAGTGACACTACCAGTGTTGTGGGCACTTTTAAATACTGTAAATGATTATAGATAACTTATAACGAATCGTTTATATTTTGAGAATGCTTCTTTTCTGTCAACTAGGCCCGGGAATCGACTCCTCATTTAGACCCTTTTTCATTTTAACAAAGCTTCAACATTTCGCCTCTCGCTCGCTAATAGTGATTCATTTACACAAAAAGGTTCTTTCGGCTAGTTTGTTTCAATAAACCCGGTAAAAAAAAAACAATACAAAGGTTATTTTACGGTGAAACTGGTTATGTTGTCTACAATTTTAAGCGCTGCACGGACTTGTACGAGATAATAAACCATGACGTGATTGAGGGTCTTGATCTTATTTTATCCATTTTAAATAAAATGCTAGTTTTTTTTAACCTTTATTTTTATTATCCAATGATAATTCTGAAAGAAAACGTGACGAGAGCCTACTTGCTATAGTAAAAAAAGTAACTTCCACGTGCATCTGATTGACAGATAAACCACATGCTCTTATATCAGAGTTGTTGTTAATGTTCTGGTTATTTTATTTCAGTGTACAGTTTAATTCTGTGCAAAACATACAGTTAAAGTAAACTTCATTCAGCTGAACTGTGCACATGTATTTTAGACACTTCATGTCTTGTTCCATCCTTGCAATAAATGCATGTCCACAAATAAGCAATACTGCTGGGCTATCAGCTATGGCCCATTTCAGCAGCAATGCAGCCAAAATTACAATTTAAAATCAATCAGAGCAATAGAAATGTATCTTCGTATTACAAATAAAGCTTCATATTATGAGAAGGCAAATTTCTACGACCGTTATCCTGTAGTCATGGCGAGATTAGGATCCTTCAATCGCAAAAAAAACAAACAAGAATTGAAAACAACAGTGAGGAATCGATTCCAGAACCAGGACACGGAATCGGACTCCATTCCAAAAACTGTCAACCGGTTAAATTTAACAACACTTCTTGTGCTGCTTAAAAGAGGCGCGTGCACTTTGATGTAAATAACCACCACATGGATGAGAAGCTGTTAGTGTTCGGCTGAATGAAAATGCAGATTCACTCTCTGACAGTAGGTGGTGCTTACAGAACGGCAGAAATAATGCAGTTGCATCGGTTACCCGGTTAACTTTCTGTTTTTAACTTGCTTGTCATGAAGAAGAAAGGTAGTCGAGCAGTTACATGTTTTCAAACAGCCGTTCAGGTTATTAAGCAACACCAAGTACTTATAGACACAAACATTTTTACATTTTAATTAGGGATGCACCGATATGAACATTTTGGGGCGATACGATAATTATTTATATTTGATAACTGATATTGGATGATAAATCTAAATCATTCTTTTACAGTTGTGTTCTCATTATAATTTTATGTAGTCAATATGACAGACTTGCACTGCACATGTTGCACTTACTGTAACTGTATTTTCCTTTTCTAAGTGATTCCAATCATATTTCATATTTCTGATTGTTTATTATAGTTCTTCTGCACTTCAATATTATATATGTTAACTTTGAAACATTAAAATGCAATAAAACAATACCGAAAATGTATAAAGTTTTTGTTACATGGAAAAAAAGCGATTAATCTTCTTTTTAAAAGGCAACACGTACATTTCTGTCAATATAGTGATGAAGTCTTAAAACTAATGAGGTGAACAAATGGACAGTAACTCACGGACGAATCGGACGTTCTCAGGAAGGACACGTGGCGTAAACTGAGGCTCGTAACTGCAGCACGAACGGTCAAACAGGAAAACAAGCGGCTCATCCGTGCGCCGGGCGTCCATCAGCTAAAAACACAACACAATCAGGCTAAACTGGGTTGGATTAGTGTTGTCAAAAGTACCGACTTCGGTACCAAGTCGACGGAATCATAAACACCTCGGAATGACCATTGTACTCACGAGCTCAGCACATGTCTGTGATTGGCTACAATGATCAGTGCTTCAAAAACGTTGTAAATATACATCAATGACGCTCTTCAGCGAGCGCTTACACAGATACACACGGGAGCGTTTGAAAGCAGGCGTCTATCAGAGGATCGGTTCGCTGGCGCTTTCAAACGCTCCTGCTTTCAAAACACTTTCGTGTGCTCTCAAACGCTCCCGTGCGTTGATCATTTTAGCCAATCACAGACATATCGGATGAGCTCGTGAACACAATGGCCAATCAGAGGTGTTTATAATTACGCTCAACAGCGCTCAAAGCGTCACATTTTTAAAATTTCAGAACCGACTTGGTATCGAAGTCTGTACTTTTGACAACATTAGGTTGGATTGACTTTAGAAAGTTGCTGTAGCATCGAATAGGTGTCAAACATACGCTATAATCGATGGCGCACTGCATGACGCTGTTCTGCGGCTCGAGGGCAAGTCCCGCCTCCAGCAGTAGCTCCTGATTGGCCGGAGGAATGCGAGCGTCTTGTGCGATTCGTTCCTGAAGGGATGCCACATCTTCCAGCGGCTGCACGGAGTAGGTGAATATTTCAGCCGAGGTCATGTTGAGTACGTGGACCAGCTGAGAAGAAAGAGACGATAAAATTAGGCATATTTATGCATGACACTGCGGCGTAATGTGGAGGATTAGGATGATTCTGACGCGCCATTTACTGCTGTAATCATTGCATTAGAGCTGCAACTAACTTATTTTGATAAATCGATTAGTTGGTCGATTATTTCTTCAATTAATCGGATGAAAAAGCTTCTTCTCCTCTTCTTTTATTGACAAAACACACTATTCCACATCCTAGCCAAAGCTGTCCATCAAACTAATTTGCCAACTGAATGCTATGAAAACATAGTGAATATATCTATATCTATGCTACGTACAAAAGAGCTATAAAGCAAAAGGACAGTTTTTAATCCCTACATTAAAAATTAGGATAATAATAAAAATAAAAACACAAACTCAGTGCTAACAGATATGAGGAATTGTCTGCAGGAACACACACGTTCACTCTGGACACGGTAACCTGTTACTGTCATTTCTTTATCCTGTAAATGTTAAAATCTTACATTTATATTCAATTACACGCAGTTATCCCTTTACAGTTACCACTCTTATAAAATACTTGAATTACAAATACTTTAATGTTGACTTTGAAACCAAAATTTAACATCCAACAACAGATATTTCAGCAAAATTAACTTTAATACTTCCTCTCATTCAGACGAAGACTGTCAGGACGAGCATTCATGCAAAATGGAAATACAGCTCAGTATGTTTCTCACACTATTTTTAGATGCATTTTGTCCTTAGAAATGCATTATTCATTATTCAGTGCTGTAATTTGACGCGACTGGCGGAAGTTTTCCGTTCACGGTGGGCAGATGCAACTAATCGATGAAGACATTCGCTGTCGATGATTTTCATTATCGATTCGTTGTTGCAGCCCTACATTTCATCATCGAGAGCTTCAGCTTACCTTTAGATCCAGAATGCGCCGTAATTCATCGAAGCAGAAACAGGAACTTTTCGGAGAGTCTTTGACACTCTCTGGACTGGTTTCTTTACTGTCCTCCTCAGGATCTTTGACCCCCTCCTGACTGTCTTTGCTCTGCTGTTTTAAATCTTTGCCTCGCTCTTTCGGTGACCATCTCAGCATCATTTGTAGCCAGCTCTCCAGCTTCCCAGCTAACAGTCTGAAACACATTTAGAGTTAGATTAACCAATCCAGCTACATATTCACTCTGAATGTGGTATTTTTCAGTCAAATTGACCCTTCGCTAAGCCCCGCCCTCCTTAGTTACTGTTGCTACGCCTGTCAAGCTTTCGCAACTGCCACGTCTATTACAGTGTGAATGCACCGGTGTCAGACATTCCCAAGGAGATAATTAGTCATTTTTGGCGAACAGGTGAAATATCTGAGAGAGCAAGACAAAAGGGACTGCAGTATGCATTCGAGGGATATATCCACGACATAATATGCAACCGATTAGAGAATAATTTCATCAAAATTGAAGCTAAAGCCTATAACGTTAGGTCCCAGCGCAAGCAGCAGCCGCCTCCTTAGCAGACCATTCACATGGGAAACGCACAAATGGAGGAACAGCTATGTTCATGCACAGCAGGGTAAGTGAAATGTGAAAATAATCTAATAATTACAAATCAAACAGCTTATCCATCAATCTAACACCGGGAGAGCCGCGATCGGATTGGGGTATAGTTACTCAGGGGTAGGCCGCCGATTACCAAAATGCTGAAATATATATTTTAAAGTATGTCAGTGAGCCTCCGTCTTGCCATTAATCGTCTTATTTTACGTTCAAATATATGCATTATGAACAAAGAACCGCCATTATTTCCAAGCAATAGGGTTTTTTTTGTTGTTAATCCTGTCGACATTTAGTTGTGAATGGGTCTCCCACACTGCTTGATCCACGCCCGGCATTTCTCCCCTTTGGCTTTTAGGTTTCGGGAAGGGAAAAAATGGCACCCCACCGTCCAAACTTTTAGGATACCGGGTATCAGATTTGCACAATCCATACGCACAACGTGTCGGCATGTTTCCCTCGCTCGAAAGCTTGACAGACCTCCCGCGCCTAGTTACGGTTGCTAAGCCACGATTGGCCAGTGGCGGTTTTCGGGCGTGGCTTAGCGAAGGGTCAATTTAACGATTTAGCTGTACTTGCAACTAATGAATGAATAATTGTCGTTGAATAATTTGAGGCCTATGATCAATCAGTTTCAAAAATAAATACAAAACCTGTCCTAATTAAAAAAAAAAAAACATGTTGACAAAAAGATTGATTCTTATATTTGTTGGTAAAATAGCATAACAAGAGATTTATAAGCTATTTTTGTAGGCCAGTCATTTTTTATTTTTGGCCCGTGTGACTTTGTGCCATTTTATACAAAATAAAAGCATTTCAAAACAAATTTCTTGGTTAAACATTAAAGCACACTAGTGTGATAAACGGTGAGATTTGTTTTCATATTTTATGTAAAATTGACAATTATCCACAAATAACACTTTTTTCACTCAAAAACTGAGGAATGTAAGCTCAGATAAACAAGGCCTATGATTGATCAATTCCAAAAAAATATATAAAACCGGTCCTAATTGAGAGTAAACAAGTTGATAAAAAGATTAAATCGAATATTTTGTGATGATGTAGCATAATTAGAGATTTATAAGCAATTTTTTGTAGGCCAGTAAATTTTTGACTGGGAACATCACAAGTGTTACAGTGGGGGGTGGGGAGTATCAAAAACAAATTGTGAGGTTGTTAGACTGTTAGACAGATTAGACTTAGTAAATTTTAGTTTAATGCAATAACATTAACTAGCATTTTCGGGTACGGGAAAATCCTCTCCGGGTCAAAATGACCCGAACACAACATGATGGTTAATAACAGATTCACCCGTTCACATAGTCACAGGACTCACTTGTTGAGGTTGTGAGGGTTCGGTAGGTGTTTGGAGAATCGAACTTCTCCAGTCAGATCCTCGTAAACCACAATATCATCCAGTTGTTTCTGCAACAGCTTGCCGTGCCTGAGGAGAGAGAGAAATGTGAATTCAAACAAACCTGGATTTATTTTGCAACACACCCTTCAGCACTGGCTTCAGTCTTGATTTTTCTTACATTCTCTCAGTTATAATATAAAAACAGTCCATGTGGTGAGAATACTGGAGCACATCCAATCACAGTGCAGCAATGTCCGGAATAATAAACGATTGTAGCAGAAATATTATCTTTACTCAAACATAAGATGTTAGAACAATAGTGCGTCATGCAAGTTTATGAAGGTCTTTTCTGCATTAAGTACATGAACTCTGGCTCAAGCTGTCAGGTCATGACTTATGAAAAACCGACTGTACTTTAGTTTTGAGTCTCGCTATTCGGTTCATTCACATACAGAATATAACATCACATTGATTCCACTTTAACACTGCATTTAAACTGAAGAGCTGAAGCGAGTACACACGTGCCACCACTAGTACGTATGAAATAAAAAAGTGATTTATTTATAAATCATTACTAATTAATTTTTTAATGGTTTAATTTGATCACATCTGGATCAGCTTTTACAGTTTACCTTCTGTATCAAACATCCTGCTTTATTTAGGAGGATAGGAACAGTGGTTCTCCAAGGCCAGCTTTAAAATAGGCCAAAACAACTTAAAAAAAACAGTATATTTCTTTCAATTCACCCCATAAACACTGATTTTGGTTTCTTTGGAGACCCAGGATCCCCACAGTCTTGGAAAAAAACATGGATATATGAGGAAGCCTCATTTTAAAAGTGTAATATCTAGACCTGGAATAGTCATTCATGGAAATTAATAAAATCTTAAAGTGCCTCTATTACACTTTAGGCTCCAAAACAAAATTAGGAACCTTCTAAATTCAGTAGTTTAAAAGAGTAGGAACCCTGAAGAACATTCAGCTCCTATAACTTCTCGAGTAATGAGACTTAATATAGAGAAACTAGGAGTATCCAAAGATGTAAAAAAAAAAAAAAAAAAAAAAAAGAAGTTATTTACAGCAGATGTACAGAATAAAACCTTTTCGCCTAAAAAAAGGGGGCATTGAATACTCATGTCAATAGAGCCCTTGGAGTCAAAAAGGTTGAGAACAAATAAAAGAAAACCATCAGATCTGTGTAACCATCAGACCTTGCAGTGTAAAATTCAGACAGCCGAGGGAATGATTACCATTGCACGGGTTGCCAGTTTGGTAGAAAAGGCCTGAATCCTGTGATACACTCAAAAACCAGCGTCCCGAAACTCCAATAATCCACCGCCACCGTGTACTTCTGCTGTTCTAACAGCTCAGGGGCCTGAGAGAGACCGGCAGTACAAGACACAGACAAAATACGGTATATCAGTAAAGATGAGATGCTAAACAACCAAGAAGTCTGGCATTTTGCACAAGTCCATTGATGTACCCACCAAATACTGCAGCGTCCCAACAAACGATGTGCACAGGCTGCTCTGGTCCAGTTCTTTAGCATAACCCAGATCTATGATCTTATGGACCAGCTACAAGATGCAGGAAACATTCATGCTTCTTTAATTTAGCAATAAAATATGAGAGTGAAAATAGTGCCGTCTTAATGCTTTTAGAAAACAGAATTACTGCAAAATGTAAAAACATTTATTTTTTTAAACATATTTAGTGAATCGGATCTTTTGCATAAATTCTCTCAACACTTACCCTTTTTTCTCCCTGTTGAAGTACAATGTTTTCTGGTTTGAGGTCTCTGTGAATAATTCTCATCCCGTGGAGGTACGTCAGTGCCGAGGCTGGAGAGAGACAGATTCGTTTTTTATTTGGAAATGTGAACATTTTAATTGTATAATCATCAATATAACTTTAGACACCAATGCTCTGCCAGCTCAGTGCAATCGTGCAGGTCCTGAATGTACTGTGTGTTACTGTGGCGGTAACAAACCTCAGTGCCATTAAACCAGATGTGTAATTATTCAGGTAACTAGATATAAAAACATGTTTTTTTGTCTATATTTTCTTCAGAAATAGTCATACAGATTTGGAATGACATTCAGTTGAGTATTGTAAATGATGAGGGTATTTACATTTTTGGGTAGACTATCACTTTAAGACATCAAACCCAACACTCAGAGTGAAATTCCAAGTAAAGTTCCCACATTATTTTTCTAAAGGCTTCCCAATAAATCCTCAATGATAAGGTCACGTAGGATCACGGTCTAACACCCAGATGATTTTACTGGAAACATGACTTCCACATCAACTGATGACCATGTCAACTGATGGTCATCATGTTTCTTTTAGGAAACCACAGTGTTTTTACTTAAGAGAGGAAACTGAACAGGATGAGGCCGGTGACTAAATACAGGTTCATGTTTGTGATTTAACAAAAAAAACTCTGGTGGACCACAGAGTGACGATAAGATACGGCATGTTGTATACAACGGCATTTGTGACCTATCATTAGATCCAGTTTGAGGTTGTTAGTTGTGGATCGAGTGTAAACAAAGAGAATCTACTCACAGTGGATAATAAACAGCAGACGTACCTCATCAACCCAATCCAGGTCATAATATCTTATCTCTATAGTGACTAAAGGTTATAGGTCACTCATTTTCTCACCCTCAAACCAGTATGAATTTTTTTTTTTTTTTTCACTCAAACATTTCTCATCAAATGATCTGAGCTGCTCCACAGTCTTTTATAGCTCTTTACTCTTACTGCATAACTTATCGACTCATTTGGGTCTGTTTATATTTCTAGGGATTCAAAAAAAAAAAAAAAAGAGTCTAAAACAAAGTTGAATGAATCATAGTAAAGTTAAGCTAAACACTTCCTTTTCTGTTCTACATAAGTCATGTACAGTCAAAACAAAAATTATTCAGACACCATATATCATTTTTACTATATTTTCAGGACACTATAGTTCATTTATGTAAGTTAGGATAGCAAGGTGTCAGAATAAAACGGTTTGATTGTAGGTTTGGAACGGCATGAGGGTGAGTAAATTAATTTCTGGAGAAACGATCCCTTTTAAGTCCATAAGTTTTAGTAGAGCGCCCTCCATTTTCTCCATTTTCTTGCTAAAAAAGTCTTAAGCTGCATAATGCATCAGACTTCTTCTCTATGTTAATGCGTGCGTGTGTGTGTGTGTGGACATCATATTGGTCTGATTCATACTCTCCACCACTTCCAGCTGCAAATCTGGGTTAAATATTTGACTCGGTTTATGTTCTGACATTTACAAGACCTGATGTGACACAAACGCAGATTCAGCAGAAATGTAAACAGACGCAGTCACCACACGAGTTCGGCCGACCTCTGTTTACGGCTCACATATGTTCACGTGCTCACGTGATAAAGGTCAACTAGTTTGGTTTGCCGTCTGCTGGGACTAAAGACTGCTGGAAAACCTGAGTTAAACAGCTGCTTGTGTTATTTGTGTTGTAGGGCACTATGAAATGTGTATTATTTCTTCCCAAATCCCTTTTTTTCTGTTTTAATTTTTCTGGATCCCGTTTTGATGGTTAAATTAAATTTCATTAATCAAAAAGCATGTCTAATTAAATTAAATGTAACAACAACTTATTCCCAGTGTAACAAAAAGTAAATTTTTACAGCTGTTTTATTTTTTCAGAAATTCTGTTGAAATTTTTCTGGATTTAGTTTTAATGGTTTAATCAAATCTTCTAGTAACTAAAAGCATGCGTTATCAATTAAATTCATAAAACTTTATCAATATATTAATTTATTAACACTTTTACAATAACAGGGCCCTATAAAATGTTTTACCCCCCCCCCCCCCCCCCCCCCCCCCCCCCGGATGTTATCAAATCAAATGTTTTTTGTCAAACAAAGTGCTGCAAAACATAGGTTTACTGTTAAAATTAAGAATTAATGTATGAAAATGTATGTTTTTGAGTTTTAATAGTCTTTTTGCACGTTAATTTTACAGACGTTAATCCATAACGCAGTTTAAGTGTACAACCCTTACTTTTAAATTTGCCAAATTCTGTGGCATTCACCGTTACACTCTAAATTACAATTTTATAACTGGTCTCCGCAATTCTGTCCGTGTTTTCAGCGTTGTGGAAATCATAGGACCCTGGTGTTGTGATTGTTGGAGATAACTTTGGACCGCCATTGGCTGGTGTATGCGGACTCACATATATCTTGAATCAGTGTCAGGACAGCAGCTTCTCTCATGCCACAGCAGTTCTCAAGCAGATTCAGGTACTGAACATACAGAAAGCACAGAGGTTATTTTGATAATGCAACCTGCAATCATTGGAATATTCATATACCATGGTTTGTACCATGCTGCATGTCCAAAAACCCATGCTATCACCATGGTATTTTCCTAAAAAGCTTTTTTGTGCGTGCCACACCTTGCGTAGGTCTCCTCCCTGGCAGTACTCCATGGCCAGCAATGGCAGGTCATTCGTGGCCAGTTTCTGGAGTTCTTCAGGAACGTCTCTCGCCGCCACCACATTCATGTGATTCAACCTGGAGAAGAGAGACGCTTCATTATTACGTGCAAACACTAAAGAACACAACGTACATATAACCCTCTTATAATCCGGGTTACACAATGTTGTTATTAAAAAATGTGTTTGTAATATTCAGACGGCTGGCCGGCCCTGCCCTACACGAACCTCCTATAAAACACACGCTCAGGACAAAGAGGAATAAAAACAGATGGATTCCAGGCACCATAACAGGATAACTGCAACGGCAACACCTAAAACTATCATTTGAGAAAATAAACAGCTCGTTTTAACCTTCACATGCAGCCATCCTGACATAATTGCTGTAATAACAAAAATTAGGCCTTGAGTAACAACGGGTGAGTTGCATAAGAGTTTCAGTACATCTCTTGCTTTTCTTCAATCGAGAAAAATTAAACATCTAAACTTTGAAAATGTCACACTTTTACCTTTCCTTCGATCACATGCCAAATACCTTGAACAAATCTCTTAATGTACTTGAGATCATTTTCAACAGCAAAACGGCTCTCCTAAACCTTACCGGTCAAAAAAACACAATTCACTGAGTTGAGTCAATTCAGTAACTTAAAAGCCCACTGAAATGCCTTGAAACACACAGTATTATTCAATGTGTCGACGTAATTTCCACTGAAACGGGAAGATAAGGCAGAACATATCGACAGCTTATATTAGTTTATATCACAGCTTGGCCAGAGCCGTTGAGCTCGGTAAAGCCACAGTTTCCTCCATGTTGAAAATAGTAAATGTGTGAACAAGTGACCGTTTTCAGCCGCAGCTTCAGCGCTTATTTATAATTTAGGGGGCGGAGCTTCAGATTCTAGAGAGCATTTGATTGGACAGGAAACTCTGATGAGAAGCTGAAGTGCAGTGATGCTTTGAACGCTTATATCTTCTAAATGTGAATTTTGTCATTGTTTTGAAGCTCACTAGCTTATAGCTAATAGTATGGCTAACATATAAATAGTAAAAGGCAAAAAACTTCAAATTTTGATTTCATGGGGACTTGAAGTTTAATTCAGCCATACTATATAGTATGCAAAATTGGTGCATCACAAATCATAAGTCGAAGATAACTTTACAATTTCTAATTTTCAAAAAAAAAATGTTTAGCTAATATTACCCACAACCCTTTGTGCTTCGGAAGACATTAGGTGTGTTCGACTTGAAGAGGCGACTTCGACTTCTCTTTCACTTTTTTCAGCTGAAAAAAAGTATGAACCCAAGTGAAGTAATAATGAATTTTAAAGTAGGCTTAAATGGAAATTCATCCCGTTTTCTAAATTCGTTCATTAAAAAAAATAAAATAAATCTGAAACCATCTGTTTCTCTCTGGTGTCGTATGCCGGACCCCTCCAATTTCTTACAATCGACTACAAGCTCGCATTCAGACCTGCCAATATACAATCAACAACTGTTGGACAGAACTAAGTCTCCGCCCTACATTGTTCCAATACTGCTGTATTATCAGCTTTATACAGCTTCAGTAAAAAGTTAATGTTTGTAACCTAAAATAACAAGACAAGTTTTTACAGCCTCTGAAAAGTGCTAATATCTTATGCAGTGTTGCTTCTTGTTTGAAACATAACCAGTGTTCAAGATGACCAAACCTTTATACCAATCAGCGCTCTGAATCTTAATCTGAATGAAAAAAAAATCCTTGTTTGGAAAGTAATGAAGCACACAGCAAAGATTAATCACAAAGGGTATGTTATCATTACAGGCCCCTCACGGATACACTGAGTTGGGTTACGGTGGACACGTCAGAGTCCAACACGCTCCATAAATCACGAGTTATTTATCATGACGGGTGAGTTTAATCAGTCTTCGTGCCGCTTTGACGTCAGTCTATTTCTGAGCTGCTGCCAACACAGTCAAATACCTCTGAAAACATGACGGGATTCCTTTCCCTCCACTAAAGAGGTTCAGCTGAAAGACATTTCTGAGATTGAACATCATAATTAAGGGTTGATCATCACTGAATGTGTGTGTGTGAACTAGAGAAACTCAGTCCTGGGTGTTTTCCCCAAAAACATCTGTCTGTGATGGTTATGGTTTGGCGATATACACACTGAGGGTGTTTGAGTCCAGGTTTGTGGCTCAGACCAAGTCTGGGGACAGTCTGCTATAAATCTGAGAAAACCAGCACGTCCCCCAACCCCTCTCGCTCGTCACACAACCACTGTTAACGAGCGCAATCCAACCACACCGCAGCGTCACGGAAACACTCACACTGTGACACTCAACGGACAACGTGTGGTTTTAATCATTCAAATTCATGTTGCATGGATAATTGAACCAGGTTTAATTTGGATGACATCCAAACGGTAGCCTACAATGTGTCCTGTTGCATAGCTGCCAACTTTTGAGTTTAGCTTGGAGTGGGATAGTGTAGGCTATTGTGGTTGTCAAAACATTTGGTAGCCTAACTACACATACTTTTATTAAGTTCAGTGACAGCATGGTGCAATAATTGGGATAGGCTACTGCTATTATTATTGCTTGATACAAATTGTACAATTTCAATTTAATTCTTGTGGTTTTATTACGATCTTGATTCAATTTGGATACATATTATTATACACATAGGCTACAGTAGATGTTAATTTTTCTCAAGAAAGAAAATCGCACCTAATGCTGTAAACATAGACTACAGAGAGCCCTGTCAGCTGGTATAATTAAAGGTTTAAAATAACTCAAATTAAATATAAGAAATGCGGTTTATAACAACTTTATAATATTTTTATGCTATAAGTAAAAAATATAATAAATAGTAATATAGCGCACATATTAATAAACATACATATTATAAAATACAAATTTTTTTTAGCCAACTTGCATGGTATGGTCATTACATGGCTTTCCTGGTGTAAATGTAACGTTATGAGACATTGTAGTCTACTCCAGCTATTTTATTGACCTCACCGCGGTTGAAAACACTGATTGGTCGATATTACAGTATGTATGAGGCATATACATTTCGGTAAGTTACTGTATCTTTCAACACACACCTATTGATCATTCGTGTTTATTTACTATTAACTAGGCTAGTGAAGAGAGATGATCGGTTCAAGTGCCATTTGAACTGAGGCGCAACAACGATCTGTCGCATTTAAAAGCGCCAAAAAGGTTTTTATTGTTAGAATTTCGTAATAAAATTGACAGAATCTGAGAGCTGTGAATTTGTTCCATATCAAAAGTAACCTGTCAGTGTCCTCTTTGCTTCGTGATTTTTCTCTGCGTGAGAAAATGGATGTGTGGCGTGAGCGCGTGTGAAAGGGTCAATTGTGTGAGTCTCACGGTCAATGTGTGAGAGTTGGCAGCTCTGCTGTTGTCGCATGCATGTTGTGTAGAGCTGATCATATTTTGGTAACACTTTATTTTATAATGAATTATGCATAATTACATGCAACTAACCCTCAACCAAATCATACCCTAACCCTATAGTAAGTAGTACATGTAGTTGCTTAATATTACTCAGTACTTAAATATATAATTACACTAACAATGACACCTTAAAATAAAGTGTAACCAAGATTTCTTCACAATAGTTTGCATGTGTTCACACTAGAGCTGCACGATTAATCGTTAAAAGATTGCGATCCCGATTCAAATACTCGTGTGATCTCATTCCTAAATGACACCGACTCGCCTGTGTCTATTAAACTTTGACAAAATCATTAATTCAACCCGTTTTTAAAAAATAATTCATTCAGATTAATTAAACATTTTAAATAGACTGCAGACATTATAATTTTGCCAGAATCGTGCAGCTCTAGTTCACACCCAAAAAACATAATACAATAAGCAGCTTTCCAATAAACAACTGGACATGAATACAGCCACAACTAAATCAGCCCTAAACCAATAACCTCCAGAGACAAACAGAGATGCACTTGCTCCTAATTTAAGATGAGCCTGAAGGTGTTGTGACGGCACAAACCGATGCTGAGGCCGTTAAACTGGGTCACTTTTTACTACTGCGGTGTCATAAATCCATCCCTCTTTGTTTTGCTCAGAACTTTTGTTCATAAAAACACTTATAAATAGCCGAATAACAACAGAAGGCACATTAGAAATGGTAAACATAGCTGAGATTCAGTGGGCAAAAGATGGAAAAATACCATTAAAATAAGAGTGTTTTCTCTTTAAGGAAGCATCTGCTATGACGTGAAAGCCAACATAAAGTTATCAGCCAAAAAAGATGGGTGTAGTCGTTAGCAGAATTACTGTGAAGGAGTCATTGCTTATATATTATTTTCATTTTTGAATCACCCTGAGTTCCACTGACATTGTTTGTGTACCAAAAACAGTTGAAATAGGACATTGGACGTGATATATATTCACCTCTTCATGATCTGAATCTCTAAACTCCATCTGCCCTTGTTCTTGGCGCTGAGCTCCTGCCGGCACTGTTTGATAGCGATCTGAACGCTGCTTTCCTGTACACACATACACACAGATATACCAACACATGTTAGAAAACACCAGAGAAAAAAATACCGTGACAATACCATAGTGCATTGATGTAGTCAATAATTGCCGTAGAAAAAAATTCTGTCATTCCTTAAAATATCTTGAATGTAACTCGACAGACACCCTTGCCTCATTTAGTATACGCGGTGCTATGAATATGCAAATGAGCCCTGCCTCCACTCCCTCACAGCAGCTCAGAGATCCACTAGGGTTGCTATGATAGTCGGTGTTCAGAAGCAACACCGGTTACATCTCTGCCCATCGCGGCACCGCCCCCCACTCTCGATTTGATTTTTATATATATATATATATATATATATATATATATATATATATATATATATATATATATATATATATAAAATCATTTAGTTCAGTTAGAGAACTGACACTATTAAACTGAACATGTCTGCTTAATATATCGTGAGTCGAACGAGAGTCGCTGCACAGATCAGCAACAGGAGCGGACTGACAAGGTGACTGCGGAATATTTGGTGTCAAAGCGAAATGTAAAAGCGCCTATTTAAGCGAATTTGTCACTGCACTGTTTTGTTGTTGTGTTTTACATTAAGAATAATAGGGTAATTAACTAACCATTCAAGTAATCCGCCCCGAATTGGCGCTAATTTGAAAACGAAACTAAAATGTGCACGGCCACACGTGTCAACGGGAGCGAGCAGAACAGAGCGAGCATTTTCAGTTTATTCCTATGGAAAAATTCTCGCTCTGTTCTGCTCGCTCCGCTCCGGTTGACATGTGCGGCCGTGCACATGTTAGTTTAGTTTTCAAATTAGCGCCAATACGGGGCAAAACAACAAAACAGTGCTGCTCCGCACCATTATGAATGCCCGTGCAAACGCGTGCATTTTACGTTTGACTTTAAATTAATGATTGAAAAACCCCCGCCGGTGATACCGGTATTACCGGTGTTGTCACACGTCGATTAACAGGTGGGAAAATATCCTCACCGTCACATCCCTAAGATCCACTGGTTGACGATCACACGTTGATCTGATTGGTTACAAGGTCGTTTGTGACGTCAGAAACACCAGCGATTTCAAACCGTGTTTTTGAGACTGTCTTTGGTTCACTGCAGTTTTAAGGAGGAAATACTCAGCAATGCTGTCGACTTATGAACTTACACACGGTGTGTCTTAAAGCGTATTAAAAACACCACATAGACATATAAACGCTGGATTTTCACCACAGGGGGACTTTAATATACAGCAAGCACAAACAATGGTGATCCGCTTACATTTCACAACCGCACGAGTCACGATAGATCTTTATTTTCATCATTAGAACTATTTTCTTTACAATACATGACCCTTGCTTTAATAATAAGAATAACACATTTTATTCATAATGCGTTTTTTAAACATAATACATTCAAACACGCAAAACAATACATGGTATATAAAAACTACATATTAAACCTATACTAAAAGGTGTGTTTTGGATTTTTTTCCCCCAAAATATTGTATATATATATACATATAAATGAATGGCATTACATTATATAAGCGTCCATATACTTTTGAAAGCCACTTTATAACATATTTATACACATGTTCGTTTTTGGAGACTGTCTTAAGCGTCATGAGGGTGAGAAGTTTCTGTGACCTTTGGAGCCTAAAGTGAGTCTACAAGCATAATGAATGAATGATAAACAATGCGTGTCTCTGTGACGAGTAAAGAATTATGTCATACTAAAGTAAAATTCAGGGAGGAAATCTATAAGGCGGCACTTGAATTCCATCTTGCCCATTTCCTACGGTACTTCCTTTTAGTTCACTTCTCATGACAGGAATTATGACGACTGGTGACATCAGCCGGAAATGGCAAAAAGAGAGAGAAACCAATGCAACCAAGGTGAGTAAGCAAACATGGCACATTTTTCATTTAGTGAGCTCGATGACATCATGACAGGATTCAGGAGTCTTTAACTGCAATGGCACACATCTATGGTGAAGATGCATCTATTTTGCACATTGATTATTCAATGTGGTCTCAGACGTTTGCACATACAGACACACAAAAACTACACTGGTTTCATTAACATCCGCTTCACCAACAACACCCTGATTATTGGTGACATGACATGATGTCATCACTGACCACCAGAGAGGGCGAGTCTGAACACAAACTGTGCTGGACAGGATATCAAGACAATAAAATGGGATTTTCTCTTTAGATATGACTCTTATATATGACTAGATATGCTCTTTCGATACGTTTTTCCAAATGTTTTATGGTCCGGTGGGTGAAAATGGTGCATCTGATCCCTAATTAATAAAGTAACATGAAGACTTATTAAAATAACCCTGGTAACTGCAAACAAGAGGAATCATTAATGTTTAATCTTCTTCAGTATTCCTTGAAGACTATATGACCGTCATGCTTAGTAAACCTCTTTAAGGATGTGTGTGTTTCAGTGTAACTACAACAGGCAATGAGTGATCATGATGTCACAGTGACAGGAAGTGGGACACAGCAGGTATAGATGCATTTCCTCCTTTCTCATTGTTAGAGTCCCAGTGCTGTGAAGGTTAATTCATGGGAATGTGAAGTGCCTCTATTTTAGGATGTGCAAACACCTTTATCCTGATTTGCTGTAGCAGGATGGGGTGCGACGACCGTTTACCAGCAGATCGCCCAAAGAAAGATGGGGACTCCAATTTAAGTAACAAATTAACATGATATGAGATTTAGATATGGAGTACATGTTATTGGATCAATATCCTGGAATAGTATTCCTATTAATATCCTAAACCAGTGATCGCAAACGTGTGTCATGAAGTGCCATTTTTCATTAAAAGACCATTGCAACTTTTTATCTTACAATTGCCAGTTTACATCTAGCAATTCTGACTTTATAATGCAATCGCGATTTTGTATCTCACAATCTGACTTTATATGATGCAATTCTGTCTTTATATGACGCAATTCTGTCTTTATATGACGCAATTCTGTCTTTATATGACGCAATTCTGGCTTTATATGACGCAATTCTGGCTTTATATGACGCAATTCTGGCTTTATGGGGCTGTTTACACCTGGCCACTTCATGCGTTTTCTGTGATCGGATAGCTATCCGATCGTGAAAAGACCAGGTGTAAATGCCCTCCGAAACGCATTCGAGACGGATTTGAATCCAATCGCTCAAACCACATCAGGAGGTGGTCTGGGTCGCATTCCAGACGAAACTGGACAAGTGTAAATGCATCTGGTTGTTGAAACCACATATGAAAATTTTACTCCACCCAAAAATGCAAAAAAATAAACGCGTGAGAGCGTGTTATATAGGCTATAAGTCATGTTATAGTCCGATATGACGACGCTACTGCAACACGCATTACCGCAGATGAGCGTCTATTCATCAACCCAACGTGCAAACTATCGCAAATCAAAGTGAAAGTAAGTCGCAGACGCTTAACACACAATCATCTTCATTAAAAGTAAAGAACTGAAATGATCTTACCAGGGCTGTTGCCGCTCTCTCTTATTGCTCTCTTTGATTTTGAAATGAGCTGATGATCAATATGCAGCTCATATCTGTTGCTTTCGGTGACGTGCACTCCATTAAATCTGCCTATAGCGCGGGATTTGAAGATCGGATTTATATCCGTTTTGCAAAAACACATTTATGTGACCAGGTGTAAATGGAATCGTTTTGATAAATCATATAGCTATCCGATTTGAGAAAACGCATGAAGTGGCCAGGTGTAAACAGTCCCTATGTGACGCAATTCTGGCTTTATATGACGCAATTCGGAGAAAAAAAAAGTCAGAATTGTGAGATAAAAAGTCACAATTGCTTTTTTATTTTTTATTCTGTGGCAGAAACAAGATTCCATAATACATTGTATAATAACCGTTTTCAAAAAAGTTAACAACTATCAAAACCTGAACCAGCCTGATGATCCGTGTTATTCCAGCATTACATGATCAATCATAAACTTGGGTAAGACTTTATTTTATTTGTCATTGTTATGTTACAAGCAGTTACTATAGTAATAACTATAAATTATGCATAATTACATGCAACTAACACTAAACCAAACCTAACCCAATAGTACTAAGTACATGTAGTTACTTAATATTACTCAGTACTTAAATGTATAATTACGGTGTAACAAGGACGCCTTAAAGTAAAGTGTAACCCAAACTTGCTTATTTGCTTAGTAACAGAAATAGAGCAGAATGTTAAAGCAATTTTCAAAATTTTGAGGTTTAAATCTGGATCTACTCGGATCATGAATCACCTATCATAAATTAATATAATTATAGTGTGCCTTTCTCCACACTGAGCATCTACAGTTACACCTATATATATAATACACAAATATGAATTTCACAATGTATTTAAACAGGAAACAATGAATCAATTGAATGCATCCGCCGCTCCTCATGATCCTAAAGCACAGCCGACTGACACATGCTAAAGTCATGAGAGCGGCTTCACAGTCATCTACTTCTGTTTGTCCAACCAGCCTGATTCACGTATAACACAACACTTCAGATTTATGTGACTTTAGTCCCGTTTTTAAAGCATCCCAGGCTTTATAACTCGCCCTAAAATTCTGAGGAACATGAGAAGTTGATAAGAATGTTGTTAAAACCCTAAAACTAATCTGACGTCT
This sequence comes from Tiaroga cobitis, assembly GCA_030578255.1. NCBI lineage: Eukaryota > Metazoa > Chordata > Actinopteri > Cypriniformes > Leuciscidae > Tiaroga > Tiaroga cobitis. The sequence continues at coordinate 32,037,257 of CM060598.1, read as the reverse complement.
AAAAGGAATATTATTGCAGGAGCCACAAGGATGTTGATGCAGGAAAATAGTGTAAATCACGCTGAGGGATGAGCATGCATTGGGTTTATAACTGCATCTTTGTTAGGATAGGAATCATATTTTACCTTGTTTTGCCAGAGAGTGACATTCCCGAAGCCTCCGGTTCCCAGTCGCTCTTTCAGTTCCCAGGGGCCACACATCTGCGGCTGCATGGATGGAGGACGGCTCATGGCGGACCCTCAAACCCTGGAGAGAGAGGAACACAATCACAACGATTAATGTTAAAAACACAGATATACACGTGTTCACTAGGAATGTGTGTGTGTGAAAATACGGGAGCTGAATATGGCATCTGAGGAGGTCCGCAATAGTAAAAATAAGTGTTTTATGTAAATTATTTAGTTTTATATTATTATTATTTAGTAACAATGTTTAGTTTATTATTAGAGTATATATATATGTGTGTGTGAGGGTTTTGGTTAGTCTATAGACATTTAAAAACAAAATATAACTGAATAAGAAGCACAACACTGATGATAATCCGAAATATTTCTTGAGCATCAAATCATATTAGAGTGATTTCTGAGGATCATGTGACACTGAAGACTGGAGTAATGATGCTGAAAATTCAGCTTTGATCACAGGATATAAATTACACTTTACTATATATTCACATAGAAAACGTTTTTATTGTATTTGCTCAAATAAATGCAGCTTTGGTGAGCAGAAGAGACTTCTTTCAAAAACAGTAAATAATCTTACCGACCCCAAACTTTTGAACTAAATATATACATAATGTGTGAATTTGATGTTATGAAACACTGCTTTCTTTATAATCAGCGCCATGTTTGTACACAAGATCAGATTATCAAACTTCCTGCTGTATCACATGATAATACTAACTAAAGTCCAGATGTTTAAAGCTGTTTATTCGCAGTATATTGTATATAGTAAAGCAGCTCGTCGTTAATGTGAAGTGATTTTACCTGCTGCTGTCAGATTTGATCTGATTTACTCCGAAACACTTCTCAAAACACGATTCCTGCGATCTTTACACATCTACGGGTTTCTTTTTCGTAAATCAGTCAGTACATGTTTGTGATTATGTTTGAAAGCAGAAGAGCATTGAGTTTCTCTACTTCCTGAAACTTTCTTTTCCCGTAAATATTGTAATAGAGCAGACTCGCAAAGTAACATCCGTACTCACAATTGGCTACTATACATACTACATACTAAAGATAAAAAAAATCATACTTAAATTTCTGTACAATATCCTAATACTTTTTGGCTTTCTCAAATTTTTTCGACTTTATTTTTTGTGTAAATCCACTTAATGTTCAGAGTATTTATTTTTTCCCCACGTCTAGCATAATTCTGGGGTTTTGTTTTATTTTATATTTTTTTCCTTATTTTTCCCCTGAAAGAATGGGACAACATGCCCCACAGTGCATTGTAACATATGATCATATGACAGCTTAAAATGTTATCTGATGTAATAAAAAAAATATACAAGACAAACTAGAATATTTTGTCAACAAAATATAATTATTAACTTTTTCATATAAATTTTAAAAATAATCTAATTATTAAGTTTGACAACAAGCATTCCACAAAACATGCAACATAGTTCAAAACAATAATCATTAATAAATTCTGAACACTGACTCTCAGTCTTTATTCACATCTTTCTCAAGGTTTCATAAAAAAGTTGTTAATGTGAATTATATCCCTAACATTAATAGCATAGTTAAATTGTGTCCCGCTCACCCCAATACTTAACAATGAATTATACTAAACACAACACTGTAGAGTTCATGAACTCTTTTTATCTTTAATCTTCAAACTTGATGACAGACTTTACTCATATAGTGTTTAATGCATGTTAAAGTCCATTCAAATAGTGAAAAATGTCATCAACCTTTTAAAATATATTTTCACATAGGCTATGCTGAATGCATATATGACAGATATGATGTGCTTTATATAAAGGTTTATGCATTTCCTCCGTCTCTTAGTTTGAATCGCTGCTGCGTATGTGATCATTTCCTCGAAAAGTGAGTCGTTAATGATGATTTCCTTTGGTGCCACCCTCCAAGAGGACAGATTTACAGATATAACCTCTCTCAGCCTTGAAAGATGGAGTTTCCTTCATTTGTTTCTTTTTTTCTGTCAAAGAATTGATGTGTAAATCTGTAAGAATTTCGACTTAATTGTTTTAAAATCTATTGAGCAATGCAACTTTAAAAAAGGTCAAGTACCCTATTCATGTTTAATCTAATGCATAAAAAGCAACATATCAAGTTTTTAAAAATAACTTAATAATATCAGATAAATAATCATTTGACTGGGTCTCAGTGCTTTCAGGACTCCTCATCACGGCCATGACCCGTTTTCTCTTTAAATGTCCAAATAAAAGGTTGTTTTTATGGGTTTGTTCCTCAGAGATGTTCATTTTACAAGAACTGTTGTGTTCCTAAATAGCCACAACATGATCAGCCTGATGTCCTGTGTCATTATGAATACTCTGCTCTATGAAAGTGAATCTTTCGGCCTACAGAAACTCTCAGAAGTGGCCTGTGGAAACATCATCGGCGAGTAAATAAACAGAAGGAGGGTAAACGGCTAATAAATCTTTTTAATCAGATGCTCTCGTGAATCGCATGTTTCCACATTTCAGAAATTCTACTGTCAGTTGCGTATGGCACTTTAGTGGCGGTCCATTCCGGTCACTAGCTGATGGTCTGGTGTAGGTGACGAAGAAAGCGTAGATGTGACGTCCTGAACCTCTCCAGCTGCTCTCGGTGTGTGTGTTTACACTGAAGTTTCCTGTTATCGTGCATAATGCTGGATGATACAACGAGATAATCCGTGCGTAGTATTATACAGATAATAAACATGCTTGAGTCACACAAAACCGACACACAGGCTGTCACGAAGAGCACTATCCTATAATTATCTTTCTCTTCTATTCTGCATTGAATCAATACATGATGCACGAATCAACATGAATTAAAATAACATTGCGTTACATAAATTCACTACACTTTTATCGCAAACATACGACTACATAACAACTGATTTCCCCTTTTTTGTCAGGCTGGTTTGTTAGTGGGGATTACGTCTTTACACCAGTAGGTGGCGACAATTAAGTGGGTATTGAATCATTCATTCAACTGATTCGTTCAAGAGTTGATTCATTCATGAACGAAACAAGTGAGTGAGTCATTGAATCATCCACACAGTCGATTCGCTCAACAACAGGGGCTGTATCCCAAATCGCATACTCTCTTGAGTAGGTGCTTATTTTGAATAAGTAATTACTTCACGAACACTAAAAAAGTTTATTCTATATAGTATGAACGGGTTTAGTATGAATGTATTCCAGACGTAGCTACTACATCCGCCATGTTGTCATTATCATGTGACCAGTGTCATCACTTCACTGTTCACTGTACCATTGTCCGGGAAGCAGACACACTCTGTCAGTTCAAAGCTAGACTAAAAACACATCTCTTTGACCTAGCATACACATAACACATTATCGACTACTATAATTCAATGTTAGGCTGCATAGATTAGGTCAGCCAGAACTGGGAACACTTCCCTTAAATCCTGATGTGCTTATTACATCATAAGAAGAATGGCATCTACGCTAATTTTAGTGTCTTTGTTTATCCCGAGGTTTTCCCGCAGCCTGCCGGATCCAGGCCGTGTCCAGATCTGACGAAGGAGATCCGCCTGGACCCGATGACGCAGTGCTGAAGTGTCAACTAGCCTCTCCCTATGAAGGATCCCTTTCCCACTCTACAGATAAAGCGTTGTGGAAATTAGGGTTTACGTACCCTGAAGTTATAGAATAAAATCAAATTCTGTATCAAAATTTATAGGCAAGACAAGTAGTTTGTTTAGGCATGGTTTAGGGAATTACAAACCTGCGCACATACATTCAAACGCACATAACTATAGAATCAATTCTTAATGCGCATGTGAACGCCGTCAGCGTTAATCACAGGTTCAGTTTAAAGTCTGTTTAGAGAGAACGGCGTCGTTAGCGGCCGCTAATTTAATAACAAACGATCATTTCGACGGAAGTGAATCAATCAAAACTAACTTTAGCTGGAAATAACATTAAACCAATTTGTAGTTGCCTTAAATTATATGTTTATCTCTGTAAAGCTGCTTTGAAACAATCTACATTGTTAAAAGCGCTATATAAATGAGAATGACTTGACATACTGACACATACTGTTTTTCGCCTACTATATAATATGGAAGTATACGATTTTGGATGCAGACAATGTTTTTATGTAAAAACGAAACAAATGAGTGAGTCATTGAATCATTCACTGAACCGATTCGTTCAACAACATCATCAAGAAACATGGATCAGGTTCTGCAGTGGTTTTGTTTGGATCTATTTTCGTTTAGGGAGCAAAAACAACTAAGTAGCGGGCAATGTTGTGCCAAAATGTAAGTTACTCATTGCTAACTCTTCGTTTTTTGAACTGTGAAAGCAATATCACACACTCGCGCTCTGTTGATAATAGCATCAAGCCGTCGTCGCTAGTTAACATGAGTCTCTTTTGAACTAGCAACTAAAACTTTTACGTTCTCAGTTCTTCTTGTCATCTCCGAGGAAACCCAGATCAGTGGTTTTAAGAACCCGCCTGGTTCCATGATGGAAGTTGAGACGTCACACATATGTTTCCCTCAAAAACACACACTTAATATACACCCACATAATAGTGGAATAAGCTAAATATACACCAGGGTTAACGTTAGTGGTTAACAGCACAGGCGCCCGGGGTGAATTAGTCTTCTAATTTGTTGTCTTAATTTTCTGCCGAGTAAAGCACAGTATTAAGAACAGTCAAATGGACTGACAGACGCACAGCTGGGGAAATAGGAATCAAGAATATTTGATTGTTTTCTGAAACATCCTTCCGTAAAGTTCACATTTCTTTAGCTATAATATTTGTATTATGTATGAAGTTGTTCCGCACATGAACTATCAACATTCTAAACGTTTTTGTCTTTAACACTATATTGTTTTATCACTTCAAACTGATTTATGATTGTAAAGTGTTTTTGCTATCTTTCTTTACAACATGAACGTTTCTTTGATGTTGTCTAATGCATACATTTTGTAAGTGTCTACATACTTCTTGGGTTCAGCATTACATCACTGATGTGTGTCATTACTCCCTGATCTAACGCGCTTACCGGACTCGTTCCGGTGTGTGTGTGTGTGTGTGTGTGCGTGGGACTGTTCATCTCCCCGCCCCGCATCAGCATCATCACCTCCGGAATAAATATCCTGAGATTCACCAGCTCAGACCCAGAGGAGACCCAGACGGACACTTTATCAGAGACACTTTGGATTAAGACGCATTTGCGCGCATTGGAGAGGAAGCGTAAAGCGCACTTGTTTCTGGAGGTAAGACGTGAACACAGACGCTTTATTTAGTTATTGCTTGAACAGGTTTCGTTTGCAGAATGTAGACCAGTGCTGTGCCTCAAAACACACAGAGCTTATACATCATATAAGCACAGCTGATGCAGGAACGCACCGATGGTGCCCAAAATGCTTTCGTAGGATTTGAGACACTATAGTTATGCGTTTATTATATAAATATGTATGTTATAGGCTAGCTAGACTACAAAATTGCATCGTGTTTGAAAATAATATATAGCCTAACAGTACACTGTACTCAATTGTTTTCTTAGGTTGTTATTTATATTTTGATGCGACTCTTAAAGTTGATTAATTATTTTATGCATTATCCTTATACCTTTAGTCAGGTTGAGTCATATATAATAATCATTTTGACATTTTTGCATTTATTTAAAAATGTTTATTATGTTTTATCATTTTGTACGGTGCATATAAAATACATAGTATTAGTTATATTATATAAGCAGTAATAATAATATAAGCAGTATTTAGAACATATATTAAACATTATGTAGACATAATAATAATATCATAAAAGTAATGTGATTTGTGACTTTCTGTGGTACAACGCAAACTGGGATTTGAGACACTTAAATAGTTACTTATATACTTGTTACTTATATAGACTACAGACTTGTATAGTGTTTGAAAAAAAAAATATATATACTGTATAATACAGTATGAACATGAGCAGTTGTTTCCTTAAAACGACTTCAGTTGTAGTCAGTTTAATTCAGTCATTTTTGTATAACATATTTGACATGTATAAAATACGAATATAATATAAGTACAATCTTTTACAGAATATTATAGATCTAGTATAAAAGGATGTTATTGTGAGGACATGTCAGTTGATCAGGTTGATCCGGTTTGGCTTGAATAAAACCACAAGAAGCACTTTGTGTTTTCACATTAAATGTAGGCTATAAAAACATTGGTCTGTGCTTCTCTCTAATAAATCAGACAGAGTTCAGATCTGTGTTAAACTGCTGTTACTCTGCAGTCGTTTATCCAGCGTTTACAGTAATCAGACTATAATTCATGTCGGCTGTATAATAAAGTCCTTCAGGCTCGTGTGACGTTGGCACTCAGGAATTCAATGAAATTCAATATTCCCCTAATAACACTGTGCTGTGTGTTAAGCTGCTCTTATCTGCAGGATTACCAAACAACATGTGTGTGCCGTGAACATCCAGCACGGCTTGTCTAACGTCATTTGTATGAGAAATACAGAGACTTTACAACTGATCTTAAGTTGCCAAACAAACTAACATAGATTGGCCATACCTCTGGCTCTTATTAAGATCAGGGTAATGCGTGTGTGTTTGCCGTCGGCTCATAGTCAGCACATTCAGACCATGCTCTAATGCATTACAGACACTGCTGTGTTGGCAGGACTTGCTGGTTTAAGTCAGATTCTTTAAAGGCTGCTCATAACTCATCAGGTTTGGTTGTGCTGATGTTAAAATGTTGCAAGTAAGAGTTGTTTTCTGCTGTAAATGGCTCTTATCCTCCGCTGGTTCAGCCCTGGTATTATCGAGCGCTTGCAGATGGACAGATGCAGGGCAGAGAGATATACGTCGTACACTCTCGTAATGTGAACACTGTGTGTGTCTTTTTCTTTCTCTCTGCATGCGGTGACTCAGCTTCACTCCTTTACAAGCTTTTCGACTCACTCATCACGTTTGCTGTAATCTATTCCTCCATTCTTCCCTCCCGCAAGTCTTCTGTCTGCAGGACAATAGCGCTCTGTTCTGCATTTGGGGCCCGAGGTTGGGTTTCACACACACACACACACACACACACAGAGAGAGAGAGAGAGAGAAACTACAAACACACTCACACGCACATAAAAACAAACACACACACACACACACACACACACACAGAGAAACTACAAATACACTCACACACACACACACACACACACACACACACACACTCCAAACACACTCACAGAAAACACACACACACACACACATAAACAGAGAAACTACAAACACGAACACACACACACACACACATAAACAGAGAAACTACAAACACGAACACACACACACACACACACACACTGAAACTACAAACACACTCGAGTCACATGCACAGAAAAAAACACACACACACACACACACACACACACACAGAAACTACAAACACACTCACACATACAGAAACACACACACACACACGCACTCCAAACACACTCACAGAAAACACACACACACACACACACATAAACAGAGAAACTACAAACACGAACACACACACACACATAAACAGAGAAACTACAAACACACACACACACACACACACACTCAAACTACAAACACACTCGAGTCACATGCACAGACAACACACACACACACACACACACACACACACATACAGAAACACACACACACACACACACACTCCAAACACACTCACAGAAAACACACACACACATAAACTACAGAAACTACAAACACAAATGTTGGTGCATATTAAATGTTGCATGGTTTGCCATTTTCTAACAACAATGTGATTTGTTTTGTTCAATTCTGAGATTAGTGACTCCTGGTTCGGTGCACATGTTGTCTAAACGTAGAGAGTTTTATGCTAAAATGCTGTGAAAACAAGACAAACGCTGCTTATATTTAAGATTCATCATTATATGTAGTGCAGTGTTAGCACTCAGATGAAAGTATCTCGTTTGAAGGATATTTTGACTGGAAACTGCCGAGCTGTGGTTTACATGCGTGTGACTCAGAAAGACAGAGTTCCTCCTGACTCACTGAGAGCCGTTGCACATTTTGAATGAGGTCAAATAATGAAGAAGGCCAGACAGGGGAACGGAAGGAAGGGCAGTTGAGAAAGGAAAAGAGAGAAAAGCGGGCAGTGCCATTCTGCACACACACACACACACACACACAGACACACACACATGGTCACATCAGGTCACACAGATGTGCTTGTGTTGTTTCTGAGTCTCTGTGTGTGTTGTGAAGGGGCTTCTGTCTTGTGTGTGTGTGTTTTCTCTCATGTCAGCTGGGTCCATATGTTTCCTGCACAACATGGTGTCTGAATGTCTCACGCCTGTAATGAACATGTAAAGTGTGTTAATAAACGCTGCATTACTGCAGGAGAGCCGGCTTTATATGCATGTGTTTTTGTGCTTTTGCATTTAATGCCAACTTTGTTGCAAATGTTGTCTTTTCTGAGAAATAAACAGATGCAAGTGAGTCAGTGCTCTTGATGAGAAATTAGTTCATATTGTATGGAAGTCAAATAATGCCAAATATTTTTTAAACAAAAAAGCGTGATAAAGCTGCAGTCCGCAGTTTTTCCTCTTTGTCGCCATCTCTGTTCGAAATCTGCAATTGCAGTCATTCACGGAATTATCAACTTTACGTGAGTTGTACTTCGGCACGGCACAGCGCGGATGAACACAGTGTTTGAGGAGAGTGTGTGTCTGTCAGTCGCCGCGCCGGTGTGGATACTGGCATTCACAATCACAGATTATTCTTTTTGGAAGTATGACCAACATAATCATTTTCACCGGAAAATGTCTGACCAAGTAACATCCACTTTTGTTCTGGTTCTGACATTGCAGTAAATCGCGCTGATTAAATCGAATAATCGCTTATAAGTTATCATATCACGCATAACCGTGCAAATTATACTTTGTTCTCAATTTGTTAATGTTAACTACGTCAGTATTGCGTGACTACATGTAATGTCGTCCGATATTATCCTTGTTTTCGCATGGGTCCGGTTGCAGTCTCTTGTTTTCTGTCGCCACTCCGAAGTCCGAACGAAGTCTTCTGCGTTTTACAGCGGGTGAATCTGTTGTCACTGCAGGTGATCGTCGTTTGAACCTTTCTGGATCCGCATCAAATTGATAATGTAGTAGACATGAAAGAGTTAATGTTTTTGATTGTCACGTGATCCTGGTGGCGGGTCATGGGATTACGTGGGAATGTGAATATTAGTCACCTGTTCACTGATTAAGGGCGGTGAGAGGGGGTGAGCAGGGGCGATGTATTCTTTGTTGACCACTAAACTTTGTACTATCAAAAAACATCAGCCAGCAATAAAGAATTGCTAGTAAAAGATAATTTTCCTCATCGATGTTTTATTTATGCGTCACAAGTGCATAAAGTCCCTGTCTTAGTCTCTCAGCGGTATCATCATTGGATTGAGTAGCCGCTATAGATAAGTTTAATTATATCAAATGCTGTGAGAAAAGGCTATAAATCTCCACCTCCAACATCCTCACTCGCAATATAGCTTATACTAGCCGAGACTCTTTCTTCATGTGTACAGATGTATGTGAACAGATGTGTGTGTGTACAGATGTGTGTGTGTGCAGATGTGTGTGTGCTGATGTGTGTGTACAGATGTGTGTGTACAGATGTGTGTGTGTACAGATGTGTGTGTGCTGATGTGTGTGTGCAGATGTGTGTGCGCAGATGTGTGTGTACAGATGTGTGTGTGTGTGTGTGTGCTGATGTGTGTGTGCAGATGTGTGTGTGCTGATGTGTGTGTGCAGATGTGTGTGTGCTGATGTGTGTGCAGATGTGTGTGTGTACAGATGTGTGTGCGCAGATGTGTGTGTACAGATGTGTGTGTGTACAGATGTGTGTGTACAGATGTGATGTAATGACGCAAAGACATGCTCGAGTCTCCTGCGGAAATCCACCAGTACCACTGGAGTTAAAAACATTATTACAAGCTTACCGCTTTGAATCGAGCTACGGCAAGCAGAGAGCCTTGAACACTGGCTGGTTATGTATTTTCTCAAATATGTATTTTGGATCATTTTTAACCCCAAAAAAGCTACGGACTGCAGCTTTAAATAGTACTAACTGAAAATAGTTTGTGAGGTCGACTAACAGCAGATGGAGATTATGAATCGGTACTCTACTGATATTCCTGCAGGTCCCGGATGTCAAATGTTGAATTTTCTGTCGAATTTGAACCACTGAATTTGCAAAGCAAATAAAATTGACCGAAATTTGCCTGTCGAATATTATAGGTTGTATTTTTAAACAGAATTTTGGAAATATTCACAGCTTAAATATGCGACATGTTGAATTTCAGCCCATAAAAATACACTGTGTTAAAATGCAAGCACGGTTAATGCAACGCATATTTTTTCAAGTAGTGCAATTCAACAAGCTTTTTTGTTTCAAAAACATTTGTCATTATTTTACTTCCATAATCTTGAGATATCTGACTGCAGACTCTGAGCATGATTTGAGACATATAGTTTCTCTTCTGCAACTCTAGAGGAGACGCGTGTGAGATTACCGGGAGTTTGAGGAACCAGAGACTCGTCTGATCTGCATTCTCAGTGTGGTTTAGGAGAGACAGCTGTGATATTATAGAGATCTACAGGTGTGTTCCTGTTAATCATATTTCAGGGATTTTCCCATTGTAACCTGAATGATTTATTGTATTTTTTTTTTATGAATGTTGCCGTGAGGAATGCTGGTTAAACTAGTTCATTTGTGTTCTAGACACTGTTTTGAGATTTTGCCCTTGAAATGTTGGAATATTATCAAAGAATTTAATCAGAGACTGTATTACTTAATTGCATTTACTTCCCTGTGAATGTTTTCTTTTTTTTAATCTAAATATGTATATCAAGAATTTCAGTTTTTTTTTTTTGATTCATTGTGTTTCTCAGAAATGCTCTCTTGTTTTCTGAAGTCACACAAATATCATCATCTGTGTTTACAAGACACGGTAGCCACAGGAAGAGACCTGTGAACTTCCTGCCACACACACACACACACACACACACACACAAACTTCCATACCCATGTAGTGTGTACTTATGTCGTTTGCTGTGTTATTTATATATTATTAAATGTGTGTGTGTGTGTGTGTGTGTGTGTGTGTGTGTGTGTGTGTGTGAGTGAGTTATGTGGTGGTTTTTCAGAAGCAGAAACTCTTTTCTGTTTGTGGTAAATATTAAAGTCTCTATTTTAGTTCCACACAGGACACTCGCAATGTCAGACAAAAGGAAAAAAACGGATCATAATGCCATTAAACTCTTTCTTTTTTAGACCGAACTGCCCACACATCACCACAACTCTGTTTATAAGACAGATTTTCATTGCATTTCTGCTGATGCCATCATACATCTGTGCCTGTTTTGTGTCATTTTAGTGTCTTTGGAAATACAGTATAAAATATTAATATTTTGAATTTAGTATTTTTTTATTTTATTTACATTTTTAATACTTTAATTACACCTGAAAAATGAAAGATAAAGTTTTAGAAATGGTCATTTTTATTAGTTTTTTAACGTCCTTTATTCATTTGATTTAATTTCAGCTGAAATGAAATAAATTTACGTTTTCTATATTTATTTCAGTTAATGTTTATTTCAGGTATTTTAAGGTTTTAGTGTTAGTTAACTCATTTGTTTTTCACCAGTGTTCGCATTAATGTTATAGCTAAGCTCTGTCCTCTTACTGTACATCAACTACTGAGACCTTTTAAGATAATTATCAGAGAATATTTAAATGAAGCACAACTAAAATGTCCATTAAACTTTGTAGGAGCGACCGATGAGCAAAAACATCACGCATGTGTGTAACAATCCTTCTGTTTGTTTTGCAGGAGTTAACCGAGTCCTTAAGGATAAGATGAAATCATTACTGAACCTGCTGATGCTTCTGCCTCTGTGCAGTGCTGCAGATCCCACTGTAAGTGTGTGTGTGTGTGTGTGTGTGTGTGTGTGTGAGAGAGAGAGAGATGTTAATGCATGATATCTGTATTGATCATCATTCTGTGTCTCTGACAGGAGCATCACAGGCAGAAGAGAGGAACACGCACTTACAGCAGAGGTGAGTTTTATTCTGACCTCTCAACATCTCTGGCTTTATTCAAAATAACATACAAACATATAATACTCTTATTATGTCTGCATATATAGTCTGTTTAGCGTGCTGATTCACTGTATGCGTATAATAATACAACAGTGGTGCACTCACATGGCCAACCAACACTTCTGCTGGTGTCACACGTCCATAACTAAAAATAAATAAATCACTTTCCTTTTCATCATATTTATTTATGTATTTTTATTCAATCCCTTTCAACTTCCAATTCTTTCTCATGTCTGCGTCCGAAATAATAGGCAAGATTGGGTCGTTATTGCAGTGATGATTATATTTCTAGCATGTTATTTGTTTGGCAACAGTTTATTTATTAAACATCCATGTATGAAGACACATGATGGTCATATTCCAGGATGACAATGTCAAGATTCAGAGTCAGATTGTGAGAGAATGCTTGTGAGGAGCTTGAAGAATCATTTTCACACATGAATCGTCACCTAAACTCACTGAGAGTGTTTGTGATGTGCTGGAGGAGACTTTAGTGCTCTTGCACTGACAATATAAGATATTGATGCACCATTCTGCAAATCGTATGTTAGTATGCAGTTCCAAACATATCCTCAGTGTGTAGTTGTCCATGTTGTCCACTAGGGGGCGCAATGTAAGCAGAGTAAACACTATAAATGTCACATATTCAAAAGCAGAACTGCAGCGTTAGGACAAACACAGCGACGCAACACAGACTCACTGTCCTCTCTTTCTTTCCCAGTCTGTGTTTCTGATGTGAAGTTTAAAGCATGAGTCATTTAATTTGCATCTATGCCTGACCACAATCATTATGTGTCTGTTTCCGTTTCATTGTTTGTGTGTGTGTGTGTGTGTGTCAGAAGCTTGCGTGGACGCTAATTCGGCCGCGGTCAGAGATGTTGGTGTGTCGTGGCTGCGATGGAAAGGTCTGAGAGTCGAGTTCTGCCGCTGCGCCGTGCGAGGGAGAGTCCGGTGTCACGAGATACCAGTGACCAGTGAGTGCTGATCACACACACACACACACACACACACACACACACACACACACACACACACACACACACACACTCACTCACTCACTCACTCACTCACTCTATCATTCTGTACACGGATTATTATAGACTAAACTTTTTAAAGACAAGAAACATTAGTTTATATATAAGTGTATATAAAGTATACAATATTTGTATTTCCCTGAGTGTGTGTGTGTCCACTGGATGAGTCTGTGTGTGTGTGTGTGTGTGTGTGTGTGTGTGTCCACTGGATGAGTGTGTGCGTGTGTCCACTGGATGAGTGTGTGTGTGTGTGTTTGTGTGTGTATGTGTTGGTGTCCACTGGATGAGTGTGTGTGTGTCCACTGGAAAACACAGCACTTCTGCAGCACCGCCTATGTTAATGATCTGAACTGATGTAAGTGTAAGTGTAAGTGTAGAGTCACACACACACACACAGCGCCTCCTCCTCGTGAGTCACTCGCTCGAGCAGATCCAGAATATATCCTCATCCTCTGAAATCACGGAAAAATTAAAAACATGTGTCATTCTGAATTATGGCACGGTATTATTAGCATTGCGACTTGACCATAATTTATTGGTCCGTGTTATAAAATTTGTTCTCTTTCTAAATATAAAATCATGTAATCATAATGTAAAAACAACTTTACACCCAATTAATTACGAATACCTTGGAAAGACCATAAATATACGTAGCACACTTAAAATAGCACTTTACTCTAGAAATGTCACACAGAGCAGCAAATATCATTGATTACAGTCAGAATTAGTCCACAGGATATGAATGTACACATAGATATTGATTATTGTGTGTGTGTCTCTGTTTCTCAGCATGTTTCGTGTCGAGGTGTTATAATGGCGGTGTGTGTAAAGAAGCCGTGTACTCCAGTGACTTCCTCTGCCAGTGTCCGCCGGGCTTCACCGGCACACAGTGCGAAATCAGTGAGTCATCCGCAAAATACATATTTACTATTAATACTGATGTGTGTGGCTGCACTTTCATTTATATAAGTCAAATTAATATAACTAGTATAACTTAGCCTACTATTTTTAGTATTGCTAATTGCTATTATTATTATAAGTTGTAACTAGTATATCTTTCCAGTATTGTTAGTTGTTAGTGGTATAACTAGTATAACTTACTTATTTGTTTTTTTTGTTAGTTACTAGTAAAATTATTGTAACTAGTATAACTTACTGTTTCTAGTATTGTTAGTTTCTAGTAAAATGAGTGTAACTAGTATAAATTACTATTTTTAGTATTATTATTTGCTACTACAATTAGCATAACTAGTATAACTTACTATTTTTGATTTATTACTTGCTAGTACAATTAGTATAACTTACTATTTTTTTTGATTATGAGTTACTTGTAAAATTATTAAAACTAGTATAACCTTTTAATATTGTTAGTTGCTAGTACAAATATAACTAGTATAAATGATTATTTAATTTTTAGTATTATAATTTGCTAGTGCAATTAGTATAACTAGTATAAATTAGTATTTTTTTAATAGTGTTAGTTACTAGTACACATATTATATTATAATTATAATTAATATATATTTTAATTATTATATATTATTATCATATTATACTAGTATAACATACTATTTTTAGTAGCTATTATTAGTTTCTAGTACAATTAGCATAACTAGTATAACTTACTATTTTTGATGTATTACTTGCTAGTACAATTAGTATAACTTCCTATTTTTTTGTATTGTGAGTTATTTTATTAAAACTAGTATAACCTTTTAATATTGTTAGTTGCTAGTACAAAATAACTAGTATAAATTAGTATTTTTTTTAATATTGTTAGTTACTAGTACAAATATTATATTATATTTAATTTAATTATTATATATATATTATTATCATATTATACTAGTATAACATACTATTTTTAGTATTATTAGTTTCTAGTACAATTAGTATACCTTGTATAGCTTAATGTTTCTAGTATTGTTATTTGCTAGTAAAATTAGTATAACTTACTATTTTTTAGCATTGTTAGTTACTAGTAAAAATTACTATAACTAGTATGACTTACTGCTTCTATTATTGTTAGTTACTAGTAAAACTATAACTAATAGTATAGCTAAACTATTGAGATTCTTACGGACCTTATATATGGAATATAAGCTGAATTAATTTCTGTGTAAATCCATCAATAAACAACTCATTTTGATCTTGTACATGTAAAAGTATGTGCTAGTCATATGAAGAGATATTTATTAAAATCAATAGAGTCAGCTACATTCTGTTTAACGTGTGCACTAGCTACATCTGCATACGTTTGAGTTTACGTCGAACTGATGGTACAATCAAAACTAGTGCATGTAAACATAAAGGTACCTAATGCAGTTTAACTAAATGCTCATCTTTTATTAAGGTCTTGTAACTTGACAGACAACAGTTTTAAAGTAGTTTGAGCAGACGTTTGCGCTGTGGCTGAATGCTGTCTGCATTTCTTCCCTGGGGTTTACAGACACAGGTGAGCGATGTTCCAGGGGTCAGGGGTCAGGTTACCGTGGCACCTGGAGCATGAGCTCGTCAGGACTGGAGTGTGTTAACTGGAACTCCAGCTCACTCCGAGGAAAGAAATTCACAGCCAGGAGAGTGGAGGCAAACACACTGGGACTGGGAAACCACAACCACTGCAGGTACACACACTCTTCACTCCTTCAATAATGCATGGAGTTGTTTGTCAAACATACTGTGCATATTGCAAATAGACGTCACCATGCTTTTAAATCAAAAACTAAAACCAATGACGTATTGCATTTAGCTGCGCTGTGTTTTGGTGAGTAATAACAGTGTTTGGGTTGTGTTTTATTCCTCAGGAATCCAGATGGAGACACTAAACCCTGGTGTTATGTGTATAAAAAGGCTCAGATCTCATGGGAGTTCTGCTCCGTTCCGACCTGCATCATAGGTACACACACACACACACACACACTAAATTAATAACTTTTTTACAACAAAAATTAACCATCACTGAACTTACTTAAAGCTACACTGTGTAACTTTTTTAGTTTATTCTTAGCTAAAAACACTTAGTTCTTTCAAAAATATATGTGCTCATTAATGTATATTTACTTCGTTCAAGTAATAAAGTATTCTCGTGAGTGTATAATATGCCATTGAAAATACATACGGGTGAGGGGTTCTAATGTCGGTCGCCATGTTGCCCCTCCATCTTGAAAGTACATTAGCCAAAGAGGGACATACCGTTAATTCAAGCTTTGCCTTTCGCGTTTTAACACTCGATGGCACCGTGTCGAATGTGAAGAGGGGGATTGCTTGAGACTGATATATAAAAACCTGAAAGCCTTTTTGAAAGTCTGTTGCTGATGGAGGATCACTCTTATTCTCGAGGATACGTATCAGAGTCGCCAAGGAAGCGAAAAAGAGTTAAAAGTTAAAAATAAAAGTTACTTTACTAAGATTAGCTTGCATTCGTCTGGGAACCTGATAACTGATGTTAGCAATGAAATGGTAAAAAAAATTACGAAAACATAAAACTATTATTCATTTAACATAGATGTCATAACCTATATGTTACCTGACAAATTATAATAGTTTTATAAAATAACCTCATCACTTGAAGGAACACTCATGGACGAGGCTGGAAGCCATGTTAATCTTGGACTACATTGGCCACCGTAGGAGTTAAAACGAAATCGGAATTGAGAGGAACAGAAACTAATATTCACTGGATGGTCATATACCTTTTCACCGCTAGATGGGGGTAAAAATCACACAGTGTAGCTTTAAGCCGGACTGTGACGCTATTTTCTTCTAGAAACAAACTTTGTTGCATTATTTTCCTGTTATCACTATAAAGCTGCTTTGAAACACTCTGTGTCGTAAAAAGCGCTGTATAAATAATGTGCCTTGACTTTTTGTGGCGTCAGACCCCTATCTAGAGTGCGCTCGGGGATCAGGACAGACCTACAGAGGGACGAAGGCCGTCACACGCAGCGGTGTGAAGTGTCTGCCGTGGGATTCGCCCGCAGTGTCTCATAAGATCTACAGCGCGTGGAGATCCGACGCCAGAGACACGGGCATCGGCAGCCACAACTTCTGCAGGTGCGATGAATTAGAAGTTCAATTAAAATAGAAATTTCTCACGCCGGGATGGTTTTCCTCATAAATGTAACATGCACATTGAGCTCCCATTGTACGAGTTTCATGTTCCACATATTACACAGTCATGACAGGATTGTTTGTAATTTCCTAAAACTTGCACACAATTTTTTTTTTACATCTAATAAACCTCTTTAAATAACAAACAAAATATTATGTAAATATAACCTACCTATAATGAAAATATTGTTACACACAAATTTTTGCATAAAAAAACACCAAATTGAATGATGTGATAATCAAAAGCAATCCTCTGTAACTAATCATTCAGTTCAGTCCCACAAGATCACATCGATATTCGACGATAAAAATGTTGAAAAATGTTTTATTGTTGATTAGGCTAATCGTTCCTATTCTACTTGGATGAATCGTTTATTATGATTACTCTTATTAGTAATAAATTTAAAATAGGAGTATCGCAAATACAATGACATAGGAGTCAATTAGAACCATAGTGTTATACAGGTGAAACTAGAAAAAGCGTTCATTTATTTCAGTAATTCAACTTAAAAGGTGAGACTAATATATTATATAGACTCATTACATGCAAAGTGAGATATTTCAAGCCTTTATTTGTTATAATTTTGATGATTATGGCTTACAGATATGAAAACCTTTTCACAATATTCTAATTTTAATTAGGGGTTTTCATATCTGTAAGCCATAATCATCACAATAAAGGCTTGAAATATCTCACTTTGCATGTAATGAGTCTATATAATATATTAGTTTCACCTTTTAAGTTGAATCACTGAAATAAATGAACTTTTGCACCATATTCAAATTTTTCGAGTTTCACCTGTATATTAAACTACTATTACTGTATCATGAACTAATCACAGTATTTTTTTTTTACAAGAGTTGCATTGGTTTAACCCTGTTTGAAGGGTTTTTATGCCCAACAGCAACTCTTCACAAGCTTTAAGTGTGGTAAAAACACCGGATCTGCACACTCTTAACTCTCTTTCACACGCAGGAACCCGGACGGTGACCTCGGCCCCTGGTGTCACGTGTATAAGGGCTCTAAGTTGACCTGGGAGCTCTGTGACGTCCCCAAGTGCCGTAAGTCTGCAGCGACATCTGATCTGTACATTAGACGCTAACACATGCGCTTCAGTGTTTAGTCTTAAGGTCCATTCACACCAAGAATGACGACAACTAAAGACTTCGTTCTGTTTAATCTGCAGTTTTGTCGTCTGTCGCTTTAACACTAGAAGTGCCACAAACTCTATATCTTTAATAATAAATACTCAATTGAGAGATTAATGCATTTATTGCATTAGGATATCTTTTAAAAACAAAACAACACCAAACTGTACATTTAAACAAGTTGAATTATACATTAATAAATAATACTATCATTAGTGGCTTACCGTAATTATCGCATATTCACAACAGATAGGCTATATTTCCATATCCATTCAACATAACGCAGAAGAACAAGTTAATAACAACTAAAAGTATCTTATTTAGATATTCTGCTGACAGTGAGAGAGACGAAGGTCAACCGCGGGAAATGTTACGAAAGAATACCGTGAAACTCAGTGCGGTCAATATGACCGTCTATGGCTGAAATAGGTAAATATGTTCATTTGTTTTTTGCCTTATGTGTAATTTATATGAAAAACATTTAAAATGAAAATACAGACACTTTTAGGAAAAGTCAGGTACCAGCAGGATTTTATTTTATTTTTTCAACAAAGTTATTGCAGATATAAAATTCAAAACATTCAAAATGACCTTCTAGTGTTAAAAGCTCGAGCTCTTTAAATCAGGATGGATTCTGATTGGCTGCCGATGTTTTAATCATTCATCAGCTGGAAGAAATTATTCTGAAAGTGATTCCAAATATATGGTTTTAGTGTGCCGGTGTCATTATAGTTGTGGCGAGGACTGCTATTCTTTTATACATAGAGCGATTTTTAGAACTATATATTTATCATCATAGTTATTGTAATCGCTCCTGGTGTGAACGAGCCTTTAGAGTATTTCAGGGTTTTCCGAACGGGGGTTTTTGCATTTGTATAATTTTGAATATTCTTGTGGACAGAAGTTTGAAGCTTGAGGATTTTAGGTGTTTAAAGCTCATAAACATTAGTAGTGTAACTTGTAGTGTATATAAAATGTATTATAATTACAGGTGAAACTAGAAAAATTAGAATATGGTGCAAAAGTTCATTTATTTCAGTAATTCAACTTAAAAGGTGAAACTAATATATTATATAGACTCATTACATGCAAAGTGAGATATTTCAAGCCTTTATTTGTTATAATTGCGATGATTATGGCTTACAGATATGAAAACCCCAAATTTAAAATATCGTGAAAAGGTTTTCATATCTGTAAGCCATAATCATCAAAATGATAAGGCTTGAAATATCTCACTTTGCATGTAATGAGTCTATATAATATATTAGTTTCACCTTTTAAGTTGAATTACTGAAATAAATGAACTTTTGCACCATATTCTAATTTTTTTATTTTTTACGGGACAATTGCAATTTATAACAGCAATATATTTCTGTCTTAATTTGTATGTTTAGAGTTAAAATAATAATGAACAATATCAATAAAATTGTTACTACTAATAACAACAATAATTATTATTATTCAATTTGACTTGATTCCTTTGTGTACGCAATGAAAGACTTTCAAGTTTGTAATATTTTTGAATACCTGACGAAGACTAAAGGTGTTGATACACCGGGCAACTTTTTGAGCAATGTTGATGTGTAATGTTGCCGTCAACGGGCAACCAGATGAGACACACGGCCCACGGCCGATCTAAAGTATCCAGGTTTTCAATGGGAAAGTCTCCAAGCAACAATCGTTCGGCAAGATTGCCCAGCAACATTGCTCAAAATGTGTATCATCACCTTGAAAGAGTCGAAATGTTGTTGTCTGAGAGCGCTGTTCCCTCCATGTTTTGTGAGCCATGTCTGTGTTCCTTCGCAGCGAGGAAAGCTCCGTCGATCACCACACTCGGCCCACGAGCCCCTGCAACCACCAGCAATCAAGGTGAGATGGTGAACGATAACTGAACAAACACAGTTTTATAAAGATAACCAGTGCACTAGGGTCTCCTGGGTGGCATTTCACTGTCAAAACAATCATTTCGAGGCAGCTTTACAGAAAATGCAAAAGAGTCCACATTACAATTTAGAGAAGGATCTGTTATCAGAGGTAACTGGCTAAGTTATGTATTTGTAAATGTACATATACAAATCACAGTTAGCTAAAAATGTATTAATTCAATAATTTATGCAAAAAAAATGCATTTAAACAATGTAATAATTTAAGGCAGAAACAATGAGCTCATTGAAGTAATGAATACTTGTTTGTTAACAAGTGATTATGAATTAATTTCGTTTTATTATGGGCTTGTTCTTGTTTTTTCCTTAGCAAGATCTTAACAACCAGTGGTGCGGAAATTGACTCTAGTAAACGACTGTATGAGTGTTCAGAGCGGGATTAAGCGCTAAAGACAGCTGGATTTCGCTGCAGTGTGTTTCTGTGTCCTAAGAGTTTTCCCACACTGTTCCGCTCAGGTTCCTGCGGTCAGCGCCTCGAAGCTCCCTCAAACTCTCTGCCCATGTTCAGGATCCGCGGCGGTCAGGCCAGTGATATCCGAGAGCAGCCGTGGCAGGCCGCCATCACCGTCTATCTCCCGCGCGCTCAATCCTACAACTTTCTGTGTGGAGGCGTCCTCATCGACTCCTGCTGGATCCTCTCCGCTGCTCACTGCTTCCAGCAGAGGTGTGTGTGTGTTAGAGGTGTGCATTGGCACTGCCCTCACAATTCGGTTCGATTACGATTCACCAGGTAACGATTCGATTCAATTCGATTCTACGATGCATTGCGATGCATCACAACTCTACTGCACACAACAAGGCAAATTTTTCATCAGTCACGAGGCAATACAAGCAGTCAGATATCGAACAACAGATTTATTGGCTGCTATGTGTGTATTATAACTCTCCTGTAGCCTATCTTTAACATAAATGCCATTAAATAAAATAAAATTTTAATCCAAGCTTTGGGTGCGTTTTTGATTACCCGTCTATGGGCCTGTTCACATATCGCGTCTTTTGCGCGCTAAAGTTCGTTATTTCAAATGTAGGCGCGCGGTATGCGCGCTCATAATGGAAGCGAGGCGGTCGCGGTGCGACGCGCTTGGAAAAAATGAGCGCGTCGCACCGCGACTGCCTCGCTTCCATTATGAGCGTGCATTCCGCATCGAGATAAAAACATCTCAACTTTTCAGAATGCCACAAGCGCACCGTAGGTCACGTGACAAGAACGGTTTGCTGTAACGGAGAGCGCAGCTGATGGTTGCTTCGCAACGACAGACGCCTCCGAGCGCAACCGCCCTAGCGCTTTGGAAAAAGGAGAACGCGGTGCGCCTAGCGCTTTTAGGCGCTATATGTGAATGGCGCCATATCGCGGTCATCTCCCTCCGCCTCAGCCATCTTTATTGTTGTTATTATGCCCCCGGAAGTAATTGAAACTTCAAAACTTTATTGTCCAAGGCCAGAAAATAAACAGTGACATAATCGATTATGGCACTTTGCCGCATCGATGCTGAATCGTACATTTCCCGCAGTGCGATGCATCGCCGAATCGATTATTGTTGACACCACTAGTGTGTGTGTGTGTGTGTGTCACTGCTTCCAGCAGAGGTGTGTGTGTGTGTGTGTATGTGTCACTGCTTCCAGGAGAGGTGTGTGTGTGTGTGTGTGTCTCTGCTTCCAGGAGAGGTGTGTGTGTGTGTGTGTGTGTCACTGCTTCAAGGAGAGGTGTGTGTGTGTGTGTGTGTGTGTGTGTGTGTTTGTGTGTGTGTGTGTGTGTGTGTCACTGCTTCCAGCATAGGTGTGTGTGTCCGCTCAACCTGTATCGTGTGTGTGTGGCTCGGTTTTACTGCTGTCGAATGATTTTCAACTTCAATTTCAACTTTTATTTATCTATATAGCACATTTAATAGCAATGTTGTTGCCCAAAGTGCTTCACAGTTATAACTAAAAACAATAAAACATACATAATATAAAAACACTGACCAAGCCTAGCAAATGAAGGCATGAATACACACTATTAGACATACACCCTCACACAACTGTATGGTGAGATCAGTGTATAGAGAGAAAGAAAACTAAATAAAAATAAGTTTTCTTAATAAAAGTTACTACAATGTACAGAATATTTTAATTCACTAATTACTGTTTAATCTCATTGCCTTCATCATGACCTCAAGAATCAAATCATTCTTGCAGTCAGCCGGATGCGTTTCTAATAGAAATGTGCTGATTATTCACCATTATTGTTTATGACGTGTCCAAAAACATTGATCTGAATCAGCATTCAAAGTGCAATGTGGAATTATTTAATGCCTTACAGAAATTTGGATCTGAAAAAGTGTGTCAGCGGGTCCTTAAATAGTCTTTAATTTAGTTTTATCAAAACTGTTTTTTTGTTCAGACCAATGCGAAGATAGACCCATATTTTTACGCATGTAGTGTTATAAATGTTAACTGGTGGTTAAGAAGCTAATGCACATTCAGAAAATGTGGAATAACAAGGTATCTAGAATATTATATATACTCATATTTTAAAGAAACATATGTAATCATTTATCATTATGGTTTAAGGCTGAAATCTGTACACTATAAAACATTTCTAACCTCCCCAACTCAAAATTTTCTAGTGACCGGTCACATCTAAATTTTTCAATTAGCCCAATTGAAATTCTGCAAATTAAATTTTATCACTTTGCAGAATGTATATGTGACCAGTCACTAGAAATTTTTGAGTTGGGGAGGTTAGAAATGTTTTACAATGTGGTTTATATTTTTATAAAACTTGTATTATTTGAACTGTAAAGGTGTTTAAATCCTAATTTTTACAGTCATTTTATGGGTTAGTATGTTACCATAAACATTAACCTACGCCCCCCCCCCCCCCCTTTCTTAAAAAAAGGCCTTTAAATTTGATTTTAAAACCCTGCAGATACCCTGTATTTAGCTTTAAAGACATTTTCAATATTTTTTCTGAAAACAAGACAGTGATTGTGAATATGAATTTTGACATTGTGTGTTCAGATTTGATGAGAAGCGCCTCCGGGTGGTTCTGGGTCGAACCTTCCGGCTCCAGAACTCCAGCAGCGAGCAGATCTTTGACGTGGAGAAATACTGGATCCACGAGCAGTACGACGACGAGACGTATGACAATGACATCGGTGAGACTTACACACACATTCTCATTCTCCTAATGATTATTAAGATCATCATCAGCTGGTGCCACTGTGTCACAAATTTCACCAGTTTTTAGACTGATTTAATAAACCTCATGATTTCAGACCCATCAAGTGATTTTTAGGGTTTCCATCAATTTATTATATATATATATATAACTTATTTTATGATTTTATATATTTTTATTTATTTTATTTATACACCGTTCGGTAAGATTTTTAAAACATTGTTGAAAGAAGTCTCTTCTGCTGACCAAGGCTTCATTTATTTAGTCAAAAATATTAAAATACTGTGAAATATTATTGGCATTTTAAACAGCTGTTCTCTATGTGAATATATAGTAAAGTGTAATTTATTCCTGTGACAAAAGCTGAATTTTCAGCATCATTACTCCAGTCTTCAGTGTCACATGATCCTTCAGAAATCACTCTAATATGAGGATCTGACGCTCAAGAAACATTTATGATTATTATCAATGTCGAAAACAGTTCATATGTTTGTGGAAACCGTGATATATTTTATTTTTCAGGATTCTTTAATGGATAGAAAGTTAAAAAAAAACAGCATTTAGTTGAAATAGAAATATTTATTTATATAAGATAATTTAGACTTTTTTTATCTATTGTCATAATAATAGTATTTTTTATTTCTCTGACATGCTTTGCAACAGTAGAATATAAGAAACGGTAGTACATACTATCATATCATGCAGCTTTATCATCATTTCAGTATTTACAAGGTTTTAAACAGTTCATTTCAATTGTAAGTGAATTTGACTTTGTGTCTTTAGCTCTGCTGAAGTTGAAGAGCGAGTCCGGCATCTGTGCGATCCACTCTCCTGAAGTTCTGCCGGCGTGTTTACCAGAAACTAACTTGGTTTTACCGGATTGGACAGAGTGCGAGATCTCTGGATACGGGAAAGAGGAAGAGTGTAAGATTCATTACCAGCGTTACTGTCTGCCACAGTGACAATATCTCACTGCATGAAATACCTTATTAATAATGCATTTTAAATTGGTCTATTTAGACTTCTTGTTCATCTAAAAATCCTTCAAAAAAAAAAATTTTACTTGAAGCAGTGCTGTATAAAATATTACCACTTGTGGTCATAGATTGGTGTCTTTAAAACAAGTGTATTTTGTCTTAATTCACTGGCAGATTTAACTACATTAGAACTGTAAATACTAGCATTAATCCTAGTTAATGTTAATTTCAACATATTATTAAAATCAAAAAGAGTACAGTAGTGGCCAAAAGTGATGTCCGGCCTAGGAAATCTTCATCCTTTAATCAAGTATTATTAAAAATGTGTCAAATTTGATTGTGTAATCATATTTCGTAGTTGTGCTTGGAGTGGATTGTTTTATTTGTGGTAATAATGCAATGAAACCGGCCACATTGTGGGACATCATTTTTTGCCATACAAAGAAATTATGAACATGCAAAAACGAGAGAACCAATGAAATATTAATATCGGATTGTGTTGTAGTCAATGTATGCTTTTTCCTAGGAGCTTTTTGTTTTTCTATGCATTTTTTTTGCATAGTAAAATAAAAACTGTAGCTTAGTTTGCCATTTTTCTGCCAAGTAATTTTGTCAGATAAAAACCTTAACCAAGTTTAATGTTTTGTTCTTCCCTCACATGTAAAATATTTTTTCTTATATTTTGGTGGTTTAATCTAACTTGTAGAGTCATTAAAAACAAATATCCCCTCCGGACGTCACTTTTGGCCACTACTGTATCTGTTAATATTATTTGATGGACCTGAGCTGACATGAATGTATTTTCTTAAACCAACGTTAACAAAGATTGATAAATATGGTGACAAATCTATTGTTCATTGTTAGTTCATGTTAGTTAATGCATTAAAGGGGTCATGAATTGAGAAATCAAATTTTCCTTGATCTTTTGATAAATAAGAGATTATTGTACTATAAACATATCCTTTAAGTTTCAGAACTCAAAACTTCATTGTTAGTAAAAAACAGCTATTGAAACCAAGCTCAGAAAACGATTCGTTTCGGATTTTGTCACACTGTTACTTCACATATAGTCTTAGTACTGTGTCTGTAGTGCTGCTTCTAAAGTAAATATATCTTGTTTGAAGGATTTTTAGATATCTTAACTGAAAAACAAGACTTCAGACTTTGTGATGGTCCAAATAACACTGAGGTATTGTATAATAATTGTCCTCTGTGCTTCTCTCTCAGTTTCTCCGTTTTACTCTGAGAGAATTAAGCGTGGTATGGTGCGGTTGTGGCCGCAGGATCAGTGTGTGCCGGAGAAGCTGTCCGGTCGTCTGGTCACCTCGAACATGCTGTGTGCCGGAGACACGCGCGGCCTGGACGACGCCTGCAAGGTAACGGCTCACTCAGCACATGCTAGTTATTACGAGTGTGCAGTATACATGGTCTACGATAATCTCGTGGTTGTTGTTTTAATAATGTGCGATCTGACATTATCAGTTACTTCCCTCATTTTACAAAAACACACATAGAGAGCTTTATGCCCCGTTTACACGAAGGGAAGACGCAGATATTTCCTTGTGGTTTGGCCTCTCATTTACACGAAAACCCTAGCCTGGTTAAAACCAGACCTTTCTGGAGTTATGGTCTGGCAAAGCGTCATGGACAAATCATTTCCAGAGGGGCGTCACCAACGGACGTCGCGGATAGACCTAAACCCAATCAGAGCGCTGAAGGAGATGACGGATGCAGAGCGGCGGAGAAACGAGTGTTGTTCTTTGCTCGGTTTTTAACAAAAAGGAAACGTTCAAATCGCTTAAAACAGACGCGATAGCTGAATCAAACGAGTGATGTTCGACGGCGGCATCCATCTTTGTAATGTAGGCTACAAAATCTGCTTCAAAATCCCAGCGCTGTCGTCATCGTGTAAAGCCCGCCCCAACGCTTCTGATTGGTGCCGCGATTTCGACGGATTGGAAATGGGCTTGAATGAGCTCTTTGCCTGACTAACTTTCAGAGCAAATCTAAATTTGCCAGAAGATGTCTGGGTTTTCCCAGGCTACTAAAACCCAGTTTTTATCACAGAAAACGACTATTTCTAAAAACTCCGGCCAAAGTGGAGATTTCTGATAACGCCGATTATGTGTTGCCGTGTCAACTGGGAGAAACGGGGTTTTAGGTGGGGGGGGATATTCGTTTCTCTAAATACCTGGATATGTGTAAATGTGGCCTTAGAGTGCACTTTTTCACTGCGTGATTTACTCTATTAAAAAGCATTTCGAATTCCCTCAATATTCAAGATATGGGGGCAAAAATACCTCTTACTTTTATATTTATATCATTTAATATAGTTAATCAATATCACCCGTTTTTTCTCCAAATATCAGCATGATTATAAACGCTTGATTTTATACAACAGTTCAATAAACAAGAAGTTAATATTACGTGACTTACATTTTAGACACAATATTGCCTGTTTTTTGCTCTATTTAGCCAATGCAAATAGTTCCAGACAAAGCCACAGCACTGTTTTGCGTCTCTGAGTAACACACGCCAGTGCTTTGTTGCTGAATGAACGAATCGGTTGAATGAATGATTCAATGACTCGCTCATTAAGACAGCCAAACATAGACATCATATAGATAGACGCCCTATCGACCGCTACTGCCTATTGGCGCAGACGAGCCGTGGGGCCGCCATCTTAAACCGGTCACCAGCTCAGTGTAATCTGTTTGGCAGGTGCAATGAGCTGTCAGCGCATTTAATTAATCATATCTCACTGAATACCGAACTGATTTTCACGCAGGTTTTTTTGCTGCAAAGGTCATACACGTAGCTACGATACAGGACACATTGAATATTTTACTCACAAAATACAAACAATAGTACGGTAATGTTAAATGTTAAATCTTACTTGTGAAAAGTAATCCCCGAGTGATGGTCCGCCGATTTGAGCAGGAATATGCTGCACAGTGCTCTGGCATCTACTGCTGCTATGCAACGCAAATAGGAGTATGACCGGTTTAAGATGGCGGCCGCATTTCTTGCGCCACAGCGGCCAATAGGGCATCTAGTCTCTATATGATGTCTATGCAGCCGAATGCTTCGTTCCTCAGTGATTTGGCTGTTTGAATGAATCAGTTGAATCTCAATGACTCACTCGTTAATAGTGACTTGCTGCCACCTACCGGTTATAATTTCACATTTTAAGTATCTTTTCATTTGTTTAATAATTTATAATAGCAATATTCAACGTTTTATGTTTAAAACATCAAAACACTATGCATGCACGTGTAACAGCAGGTTAAACTCATTCATGTCCCTGTGAGCTTCATTGAACAGTCTGTGTAAACGCATCTAAATGCCATCTGTGTTTCCTCTGCACTGCAAAGATCAATTTAGCTGATATTGATTTCATTTGATTGGTAACAGCCCTATTCTGTCTTATTGTTATAATTAAATGTATTGATTAAATGTAAGAATCTGACGCAAAAGAAGATCTAATTAGGTTAAAGTGGCTTTAATTATGCATACATTTGATGATGATGCATAAGTTAAAACGGCTTTACATAGTTAAAAATACCCATAAAAGGTATCAATTTAAACGTATTAGAAAAGATCATTCGTGTCACTGCCAAAGTACCAACACAAACACACTCAGCAAAATATTGTCTGATTATCCTTGTTGATATAACCCATGAAAATATAGAGGTCTTTTTCTGTCAGTATCGCACACCCCTACTAGTCATCCTAAACAGTGTGTGAAATGTTTGTGCATGTTGATTGATCAGTTTCTCCGGGTCTTTCTTTAGGGAGATTCCGGCGGTCCTCTCGTGTGTCCGAAGAACGGCAGAATGACTCTGATGGGTTTGATCAGCTGGGGAGACGGTTGCGGGAAGAAAGACACACCTGGCGTTTACACACGCGTCACAAAATACTTAAACTGGATCTCCAGCAAGACGAGAGTGAACTGAGACACAGACGGACATCATTAGCACAGAACACAGAGACTGTTGGGTACGGGAAGTAAGGTGATGGGGGAAACGTCTCCACATTCTCCGACCTCAACATCTACTAGACTGCGTTTGACCTGCTCTCCAGTTGAGTTTGAGGAGGACGTGGGAATGTGACACTGTCGAGTCGATCGTTCTAGATCATGTTGCACACGGGACAAGAAATCTGAATCCAAAGACACACCAAACAATGTGGCCTTAAATTTGAGCTTCCAAATCGAAACTTCTGCAAAAGGATGACATGAAAAATACATGATGAAGACTTGTGGGTGCTAAAGTGCAAACTGATGCACGAGATCCTTTAAAAATACTTCATATTTTAAAATAATAGATTTAGAGGCACTTTTGCTTTGCTTTTATATAGTGAAGAAGATACAAGTGATGGCACTTTTGAATGTTACGTGATGCTTCTGCTCTTATAATGATGTTAGATCGTAATAATTGTACAAGTTTTTAACACTAAACTTCTGCTGGGTCAGAGAGATGTTTGTTTCGTGGTCAGTGTCCAAATAAGTTCATTTGACTGTATTTAATACGACTTCAGGAGGTCCTTGTTAACTGGATGTTTGACTGAAAAATTTCTTTATCAAACCAGATCTAATATTATCACTGACTTTAGATGCTGGGACGCGTATTAAGTTAATATTTAACTATTTTATAAACTTTTATAGACATGAGCAGCTAGTGCTAAATTATTGTTTGTTTGTTTTACACAGTAAATGCTTGTACATTATTTTTCATTTCATTTTCACTTTTTATAAAACATGAAATTGAAACGGTTCTTTGACTTCTGTGTAACAATTCATCATTTTAAATTTGAGATTTTTTTAAAAGTGTTTTTCTGAATTCACACTATAATTGTTTGAATTTGAAAGATTACTTAGTCGTACTGAATAATGGGTTAGTGATTTCAGGAATAACTGAGAAACAGATACAAAATAAGTCATACAGCAAAAACCCATGACATCCTTGTGTTTTTTTTCTTTAAAGGGTCTAATATGTAAGGACTTTCATGCATTTTTTTTTTATTGCCAATGTGTGAACAGCCCGTAACTCAAATTAGACCTTGATCGTCTTCCTAGGTTGTCTATGAAAGCCCTTAGACTGATTTATGTGAAGGACTCGGGACGTTTTTGCCGGGAAAATTAAAAGGATGTGACAGAGATCCCGAGAGCCTCGCTTCCGTTCCATTTTTAAAGTTAGCTGCCCAGTTGGCTCAGTGCTGGTATTCCTGCAAAAGAAGTTTGCTTCTGAAACGGCCGCTACCACTCTCAGAGTATACGTCACGGCTATTACCGCTCATAGAGAGTCGGACAAGATTCCCCTGGGTAAACTTAGGTTAGTTTCGTCCTTTATGCGTGGGGTGAGGCGCCTAAAACCGGCACGCTCCCCTGGAGTTCCCTCGTGGGACCTGTCAGTCGTCCTGGAGGGCTTGACAGAGGCTCCCTTCGAGCCCTTGGAGTCAGCACTGAGCGGATTCTGACTCTTAAGGTTGCTCTTTTGTTAGCTTTAAGTTCGTTGAAGCGGATAGGGGATTTACAGGCTCTCTCTATTAGCGAGTCATGCTTGGACTTCGCTCCTGGTCTGGTCAAGGTTACCGTAAGGCCGAGACCAGGGTATGTACCCATGGTTCTGTCCACAACGTTACGCTCTCAGGTTATTAACCTTTACGCGTTCCATCCTCCTCCTCTTGCCTCTGAGAAGGATAGGAAACTTAAAGGGATACTCCACTTTTTTGGGAAATAGGCTCATTTTACAACTCCCCCAGAGTTAAACTGTTGAGTTTTACCGTTTTTGAATCCATTCAGCCGATCTCCGGTTCTGGCGGTACCACTTTTAGCATAGCTTAGCATACATCATTGAAGTGGACAAGACCATTAGCATTTCTCCCAAAAAAAGACCAAAGAGTTTCGATATTTTTCCTATTTAAAACTTGACTCTTCTGTAGTTGCATCGTGCACTCGGAAAATGTAAAGTTGCGATTCTCTAGGCTGATATGACTAGGAACTATACTCTCATTCCTGCGTAATACTCAAGAAACTTTACTGCCGTACCATTAGTGCAGCAGGCGTAATATGACGCAGCGCCTGAAAATAGGCTACCTTCCGTCAACATAACCAGCGTTACCGAGCCAGGAATGAGAGTATAGTTCCTAGCCATATCAGCCTAAAAAATCGCAACTTTACATTTTCCGAGTGCACGATGTAACTACAGAAGAGTCAAGTTTTAAATAGGAAAAATATCGAAACTCTTTGGTCATTTTTTTTTTGAGATGCTAATGGTCTTGTCCACTTCAATGATGTATGCTAAGCTAAGCTAAAAGTGGTACCGCCAGAACCGGAGATCGACTGAATGGATTCAAAAACGGTAAAACTCAACAGTTTAACTCTGGGGGAGTTGTAAAATGAGCCTATTTCCCAAAAAAGTGGAGTATCCCTTTAACTTGCTCTGCCCGGTTCGAGCTTTGAAGTTCTATGTGGACCTCTCGGGCGGTTGGAGGAAATCGAACCAGCTCTTGGTATGTTTTGGTGCTGGCCGCCGCGGGCCTTTCTGCATCAAAGCAGAGGATTTCCCACTGGGTTACAGAAGCTATTTCACTGGCTTATGAGATGCGTGGCCTGCCTTCACCTCTTAGCATCAGAGCACATTCCACTAGAAGTGCAGCTTCCTCTCAAGCTCTCTTCAGAAGGGCCCTCTTGGAAGATATTTGTGTGGCGGCAGGCTGGTCCTCTCCGCACACTTTTGTCAGATTCTATAGTTTGGATCTTGACATGACTCCAGGTTCCCAAGTTTTATCAGCTTGAACCGGTCGTGTAAAAATTTCTGGTCTTGTACTAGCTATGGCAGCGCTTTAGCTTGGCGAGTTTGGTATTTCGTTCCCACTGCGTCTTAAAGCTACGCAGCGTTGAGTGAACCTATGAAAGAGAACGTCTCTGGTTACTCACGTAACCTATGTTCTCTAAAAAGGGAACGAGACGCTGCGTTTTCATTTGGTACTACTGTTTATTATTTAATACAGCATGCAGACGACAGATGGCGGATGAAGAAGCAGCGGGAGATGATGAACGGGATCTTCTTATCTATCTTATATATTTGTAGGCTAAGTATGCATAAGATAGTACTTATTTATTAAACACTAATTAGATAGCCTACTAGTACCTACTTAATAGATACTAGTTGTTATTCATTAGGTAGGCCTACTTGTAATTATTTATGACACTATAGTATCTTTTGTAATTGTTACCATTTCTTATACCAGTCATAACTGCATTTTTACTCGTTGTGACTAGTTAGAATGGCCACTGAGTTCAATTTAAAAATCTTACTAGTAAAATAAAAAATCTGACAAGTAACAGTTAGAATAAGTACTAGTATCTAATCAAGAAGTACTATCTATTTAATTGGTAGGAGTCTCTATGGAATAAGAACTAGTAAATAATAAAATAATTATTCTAAATAATAACTAAATAAATACTATTATGTAATAATAGGCACTTCTATCTAAAAAAATAAGTACAAGTACATAATGACTAACTAGGCTACTATAAAAATGTAGACTTGTCACAACTTGAATAGCCTACATACTTTTCAAAAGTGAAGAGTCAATAGACAAAAATAGTTGCAGAGGGCGGTGAAAGATATCCATGCAACATCTACAGAACAAAGCAGCAGGAAAAACACGGACTACTGGATGACCAGGAAATATACAAAGATCATTTTAATCTCTTGTTTTATTACAGTAGAAGACAATGTTAAAACGGCAGGATTCCCGTCTATGCAAATGAAGGAGGAACAAGAACATTTAAATTATTCGAATTAAGTTTTCTTTACAATTTGTTTTTTATAGTTTGATTGACACAAATACAATGCTTTTGTGTTTAAGATTAAAACATTTTTTAATGTATAAGTGTTTTGATAAGGATTTATTCATGTCTGTTCCTCTGATTTCTGACTCAATCACATGGTGATGATGATGATGATGAGGATGATGATGATGATACCGGCTCAATTCTTGAGACCTCAAAAGAGTAGATGTCATCATACGCTCTTAAGTAACTCTCCACAAAAGCGCCAATCTGAGAAACAAGATGACAGGAGTGAGAAAACAGCAGGTGCAAAAGAAGAAGAGCACAATAGCTGCCTCCAAATGTACATTCTCTGTGTGTTTGGAAAATATGTACTTTTATGGTTCAGGACAACAACAAGCAATAGAGTAAGTATATCTGATCAGGCACAAACCGTTTCACGCATGCGACCATGCGCGTAATTACGTAGAAAACGTCACGGTATTCCTACACTATCGGTACCACGCATGCGATGAAACACTTGACGGCAGGCGGCACAACTTGCGGCATATTTGTGTAACGTTAGTTGTATTGTGTTTAACATTTCACAGCGGGTCTGTTTTTATGCTTTTAAATGTAGCTTACGCTATGCATTACGATGTGTTTACATGGTTGCCAATCCAAAATTATAAAAGAGTTGTTACATGATCATACATGATCTGTTTCCTCCATACTCTCCTTTGCTGTATGGCAGGGGTCTCCAACCTTTTTTCAATTGAGAGCTACTTTTTAAAAATGAAAGTGGCCGAGAGCTAATCATGTAATACAATACTTAAATCTCTTAAATAATGTCTCATAACTCTCATATTAACAGCTATCCAAACTGTTTTAGACCTAAAAGAGTTTTTGTAGGCCTATATATGTCACCCTTAAATGTCAGAGAAAAGAACAGAATCAGAGATTTTTTTTTTATAGAAAATTGTACTTTGCATATTATACTGTAAACATATAATTATAGTTGATTTTATAGTGGATCATAACTAGAGATGAAATGGCATGAAAATTTAATTTCATGATTATAGTGACCAAAATGATCACGGTTATCACAGAATCCTGTTCAAAAAGTACTAATACTACTAAATAAAATCAATTCACCAAGTTTTATGTCGAAAACCAGCAAATAACAAAAAAATAGTATCAATATGCACTTTTTGTTTGCATAAATATTAAAATAATAACATTAAAAATGATGGCCAGATTTTAAAGGAGTGTCTTGCAACATGTTATCTACTAACATGTACATGTTCAAATAAAGTTTTGACAAAAAAGGTTTTATAAAAAGATAAACCTCACATATTTTAGCCTTTAAATCAGTTTTATACAAAGAATGAGTCAAAAAAGATAAATTACTGACATTTACAATGCACATTAGCTTATCTTTTATTATTAATAGTAAAATTCGGCGTCTGTCGTTGCACTGCGCTCTCCACAACGACAAAGAAGTTTTAGTAGCTAATGGATTTCCACGACCGAAAAACGCTTGCTGTAAGATCTATTTACGGAGAAGAGAAAAACACCCGTAGTGTTTGGGTGCACCCCCATCCTTCATGTTGACTGAGCTTTCAATGTTGTTACGGAAAGGGTGTAGCTGATTGGTTGGTTCTTGTCACATGACCTGCGGTGTGCTTGCGGCATTCTGAAAAGTTGAGATTTTCTCTTCTCGCTGCGCCTGAAAAAAATGAGCGTGTCGCTTCAATTATGAGCGCGCTTGCCCACGCGCCTACATTTGAAATAACGAACAGTTAATGTGAACGGACCCTTGGCGAGCTACCTCCAATCAGGCCACGAGCTACTGGTAGCTCGCGAGCGACGTGTTGGAGACCCCTGCTGTATGGTATTAGGCTTAATTTACTTAACTTGCCGTGTTTTGGTCTGAGGTAGGATTGTCAAAGACGGTTTGTGTCGGGTTTTTTTTTATTAAAAGCTGCTAATATTAGTTAACTTTTAAGTTAAAGTAATTTTGTATTAGTATGGGTCGTCTATATAAGCTAATATATATCTATACAATCTAAATGAGGAAAATAATCCCTTCAATTTTGTTTACAGAAGACAATAAGGGACATAATATGCATTTCTGCCTAGACTATCTGCACTTACATGAAGAAAGAACAACAAACAAGTTTGGGGAAACGTTATAGAGTATTTCAAACTGACAATGGAAATTACTTGAAAGAAGCATGTGCACACAGAAGTGACATGAGACCAGCGGTGGGACAGTAGTGAAGTACACTGAGTATCTTTATTTAGGAGTAAAAACTCACACACACACACACACACACACACACACACACTCTCTCTCTCTCTCTCTCTCTCTCTCTCTCTCTCTCTCTCACACACACACACACACACACACACACTCTCTCTCTCTCTCTCTCTCTCTCACACACACACACACACACACACTCTCTCTCTCTCTCTCTCTCTCTCTCACACACTCACTCTCACACTCTCTCTCTCACACACACACACACACACACACTCTCTCACACACACACAAAATATGCGCATGCGTGGAACAGATCGTGCAGCGTCGTAAATCAAAATCAGCGTCGCAAAACAGAATTATCATTTGCGCATGTGCGTTTTCTCCTGCGTCTACTACGCATGCGTAGAACGGATCGTGCAGGTGGAACGGATCGTGTACCGACACAGCCAATAGAATCACTTTGGGGCCTAAAGGACGTGATGTCTGTCAGACCTGTTCACTATCAACTCAATCGGTCTTTGTCAGGTGACGTCACACTCGTGATACACGAAGTGCATTATGGGCGCGGCCGCCATTTGTAAGGTATCGATGCTGGGGTATTCTATTGTTGGAGAATTGTTTTTTTTCATTCTTTTTTCAAACTAAACCATCCTTAACATGACACTGTCATCATCATCAATACAGCAAACCTATCTTTACTGCTACTAACTTTGCAGGATTTATTTACATTCCTACCGAAGGATACAGTAACTTGGTGAAATGTCCGCGGGCTTTAAGAGATTTATAGATTTCAAATTGTTCACTGGTAACGTTATATGCGCTTATACCATAAACAAGATAGTTGAAATGCCCATGTATGAGGATGAAAAAGCAATGCGGGATCAGCATTTCAACTTACTGCAGTCAGCTGAGCTCATATATGGATCTACGTTCTGAATGGATGACAATTTCTCCAAATAACGGTACCTGCCATATTTATCGAGTTTATTGCGGTACGGCATTTTCTCAGTTTTCTTGTGCTTCTCCAGTTTTGCGAGTTATTTACTTATCTCTACTCTCGTAATCTCTTCAATGTTCACAGTCAGTAGCGATACCTCAAAATGGCGCCGCGTTGACGTCACACACAACAAACCCACGTGTCTGACAAAGACCGATTGTAGAGCGACTGTGAGGATGAAGCGGCAACCGCAGTTTATTTAAAAAGTTTTATTAATTTATCTTGATGATAATGCTTTTTATTTTATTAAAATACTGGCATACTTTGGTTTGAAATACTTAAAGCTAAGTACTTTCCCATCACCAGCACACTTAAGTACATGTAGGGTGTAGTGTAAGTATGTGAACTGGATGCTCCTCTCACCTGACGCAGTGCAGCCTGACGCTCCTCTTCAGTGGACGACTCCTCCGCCAAAACCTCCACCTCCAGATTAGTGAGTAATGTGAGAACATCTGCAAAAGACCAAAACACTTAGTAGTGATTTCAGGTTTCACTGCCTCTGTTGCAACAGTGATGGTAAAACTTGGCCTACATGTTCATACACGCACGAATTACCTTTGGGTGGAGCTGTAGTGGAGTTGACTGGAGGAGCTGCAGTTGAGGTATTATTGAAAACTATAAAGAAAGTAACAAATGTCATGAATGTTGTATCTGAGAGGATTCAGAAATCATCTTGCAATAAATACAATATTGATTACAGTGACAATGAATACATGACACATTGATCAAAACAGAATCATCTCAATCTCTCGACATACTTCAGCTCATAGAGAGCTTTTGATTGAAATTAGCCCATTAAACAAAGTGTAAACATCTCTATATCTGTGTATGTGAGTTCTTACTGCATGTGTTGTTGAGGTCGGGACAGCAGTCATTGAAATATTTACAGCCCTCGTCACAAAAACAGCCTCTGAAACAGTTGGGGTTTAGGCCACTGCAGCACAGAGTCGGCTGAGAACACGTTCCTATAGAAGACAGTGCACATGACATGTTAGATGCTGACATAACTCCAACATATTACAAACACTAGATGCTTTACTAACATTATCAAAACTTAAAGTATTTTATAAGTCATGTTATGCATGTTTATTATGTTTGATCCCCAAAAACTGGTTGTTGAATATGGTGGAAAAACAACATCAAGATGTTCCATCACTAAAAAATATGACTGCAAATACAGATTCTGCTGACAGTCTCATAAACTACAAGAATTTAAAGTAGTCATACAGTAAATAGAGGATCTAACTTGTTTGCTTCTATAAAATAGTTATAATAATCAGTTACAAAGAGGTCATTGCAACATTTGTAGATTTTAATATTTAGAGAATTTAGAATTATTATACAGAATCACATGATAAATAATAATAAATAATTATAAAATATACCTGTCAGTGTCAAAGTGTTGTTTGGTTTGGTGCCGTTGGAGCTGTTATTGACTATAAAAGGGGGAAAGAGATGAAGATTTAGTGAGATTTCTTAGTATATGTGCAGTATTTTTTTGTTTTGTACCTTGCTCAAAGTACATTAATCATGTAGTACAGAGTAGAACACAATCTGATTACTGTGACTAGTGCAAGTGGCTGTTTCATTTCAGCACAAATGAATCAGATTTCCAGTATGAATGTTTCTGAATACCTGTGAGGCAGGTGGGTTTGAAATCAGGGCAGCAGTCGCCAATTCTCAGACAAGCAACGTCACAAAAACAGTTCGAGCGGTGACAGGAGTTATTTTGTCCAGAGCAGCACAGATCTGGATTCGCACAACTACCTGTCAGACAAACATCACTATAGTGAAACAAATGAAATGTAATCAACACTAACTGGCACTTTGATGGAACGGACACACACACACACACACACACACTTCTGTTTCAAGTAAAGGCTTATCTTTTGAACTTTCAATTCATCATAGAATCCTGAAAAAAAATGTATCACAGTTTCCACAATTTTTTCACTATTCTTTGGTTGCAACAGTGATAGTAAAACATGGCCTACACATTCACACACACAAACACACAGATGAATTACCTCTGGATGGAGATGTAGTGGAGTTGAATGGAGGGTTTGCAGTGGTGTTGAATGGAGGGTTTGCAGTGTAGTTGGTTGGACGGTTTGTAGTGTAGTTGGTTGGACGGTTTGTAGTGGAGTTGATTAGAGGGTTGATTGGACGGTTTGTAGTGGAGTTGATTAGAGGGTTGATTGGATGGTTTGTAGTGGAGTTGGTTGGACGGTTTGTAGTGTAGTTGGTTGGACGGTTTGTAGTGGAGTTGATTAGAGGGTTGATTGGACGGTTTGTAGTGGAGTTGATTAGAGGGTTGATTGGATGGTTTGTAGTGGAGTTGGTTGGACGGTTTGTAGTGGAGTTGGTTGGACGGTTTGTAGTGGAGTTGAATGGACGGTTTGTAGTGGAGTTGGTTGGAAGGTTTGCAGTGGAGTTGAATGGACGGTTTGTAGTAGAGTTGGTTGGACGGTTTGTAGTGGAGTTGAATGGAGGGTTTGTAGTGGAGTTGGTTGGACGGTTTGTAGTGGAGTTGAATCGAGGGTTTGCAGTGGCGTTGAT
Organism: Tiaroga cobitis; assembly: GCA_030578255.1. Lineage (NCBI taxonomy): Eukaryota > Metazoa > Chordata > Actinopteri > Cypriniformes > Leuciscidae > Tiaroga > Tiaroga cobitis. The sequence goes on along the minus strand of CM060598.1, from coordinate 31,998,946 downwards.
TATACGGTTTGCAGTGGCGTTGATTGGAGGGTTGAATGGAGGGTTTGCAGTGGAGTTGAATGGACGGTTTGTAGTGGAGTTGAATGGACGGTTTGTAGTGGAGTTGGTTGGACGGTTTGCAGTTGTGGTATTCGTAGCTATAGAAAAATTGACATGTCATGAACATTGTTGTGTCTGAGAAGATTCAGAATTAATCTTTCAATAAATACCATATCAGTTACAGTGGCACTGACTGCAGTGTCATCGTAATCTCTCAACACACTTGTTGGATTGTTAGAGAAAACTTGCTAAACGAAAACTGAAAATCTCTCACTAATGAACAGATCCGTATGGAGCCACAGAGCTCTGTCTAAAGTAAGAAGCAGTTGCACCTCTTAAGAAGACAAGGAAATATTTCTGTGCATGTATATGGATGTTTTACAATAATAGAATTAAATTGCACACTTTTGTAAATTATATTCGTAAAGGTATAGGAATGTGATATACAGTATAACAGATTAGAATAGTTTGAGAAGTTTAAAATTTGCATCGCAAAATAACATTTAAATATTCAGGTTTTTACATGCTGGTGAATGAACTGTAGTTGTGGTTGGTGATGATGAGATACCTGAAGTGGTGGTTGGAGCAGGTGGCAAGAAATGTTTAATTTCAACAATCAGATAATCTGAAGCATTTACAGATGAAAACTATATCAAAAACTGACATAGAAACAGTGCAGCTGATGTGAATGTTACCTGTGGTTAAGCAGCTCATTGTGGCCAGCAGACAGCCGATGAGAATCACAGCGGGAGCCATCAGGATCAGTGTGTGTCAGGTCTCTGTCAGTGATGTTACGATGTGCTCTGGATTGTTTCCTCTTCACTCCTTATATGTCTGTCCAAACCCCCGGCAAAACGCACGTTCTTCAGAGACGGATAAATCCAAGTCAGAGTTTTTCCATCAGGTAGTGCACAAAGATCCTGAAATACTGGATTGCTTTATGGTGCATTTAAAATACCTGATGAAGGGAGTTGCAAAAACATTTCCAGGCTGTGACGATGTTCAGGAATTTCTTTCCTGTTCTTTCTACTGCACTGACAGTGTTACACCCACACGAGACCGTCCACATTAAGATTTATTTCTTTATAGTGAAGCTATAGTGACACTTTGGTCCTTTGTACCACTTGTATTGAAGTTAGATCGTAATTGTTTTTAACTCTAAACCCAGAAAGACCACAACAAAACTTGTGTGTTACATTTCATATTTCTTGGTGTGTGTTCATCATAGTTAAAAAACGACTAAGACAATTATCCAATTCATTTTATTAAAATATTTAATAAAGGACAAAACATGATGCCGCAGCCGTTTACATGTTTATTGGGCATTAGTGATGAACACCTGCTGTTAACAAGCAGAATCACTGAAGATAAGAGGAACAACAAGAACAGGAAAAAAGAGAAGAGATGAGCAGAAACAGAACAACTACAACTGACTCACAGCCATACAGCTTTAGATAAACTGCAAATAAAGTCAATGATCTCACCAGAGGATGATTAAACAACTCCCAAAACATCATCACCTTGTTCACTTATTATAGCCTAAACCCCTTTAGCTTTTTCTTTCATATGGTACATGTATACAAGTAGTTGAAGTCACCATTATGGTGATCGGTGTTCCATTTAGTTGGGCACGTGGCTCTTGACTTTGGTTTTGATGAATTGATGAAATTGCATGCTATCACTATTATCTACAATGTTTCATGCTCCTGACAGTAATGAGTCATTTTATGAACACTTTTTGGAATCCCTTTAACTCTGTTATCAGTTTAACTAAACTGTGTTTAACTGAGAATTTGTACTTTATTCCAAACATCAGATGACATTGATTAATAATAGCCTATGATTACAACTAAAACATTTTTTTTTAAATTTCAGTTTTACTTTCAACAGAGGGAGCTAAAGAAATTAAAAAGTTATAATTAGATATATACAATATATTATTTTCTATGGTCGGGCCAGTGGTTCAAATTTTTACTTGCCCTGCCAAAATGTTCAATGGCTACAAAAAAACTTACTAAATAAATAAAAGAGGCCTAGTTATTTTTTTAGTTGTTTTTGTAACCTTAATAAATAAGTTAATAACTCCCAAAACTACAAGCCTAACTCATATTTTAAATATTGTTAAAGGTTTTTTTTTAAGGTTTTTCATGCATGTCAAAAAAACGTTTTCTGGTACAGAAATAGTAATCAAATGTAAAGTAGCCTATCACTACATAGTCTCCACTGTATACATATAGCGTAACCCTTAGTAAAGTTGTTCAGGCAAGAGCAGTGAGAGACTTTTATAAGTGTTTTTACAGATCCAGGGAAAGGTCAGGTGGGCGTGGCATACATCATCCCAAAATTGAAAGAGGCAGAAGGAAAAAAAGTATATCAAATCAAGTTTAAATATTTACAGGAGAATTACTAGCAATTTTGCTAGCAATGAACAAAATAAAAGAAATGGGATTAAACAAAACTCTCATATGTTCAGATTTAAGCTAAGTCTGGACTCTGGAAGCTCCAGAGTCTGAAACTCAGGGTTTCCACAAGGCACTAAAAAGCATTAAAAGTAATTAAATTGATTTTGCGAAAATTAAGGCCTTAAATAGCATTAAAAAGCATTAAATTTGAATGCTGCAAGCATTAAGAAAATGTATCAGTTCATTTGAATATAGCCTTCTTATTTAATAATTTTTATTTGCTGTTGTAAAATATGTAGGCTACGTTAAACACGCGGAACCAGTTGCTTCCGGCCGGAGCAAAATTGCCTGAAGCGGAGATGACGCGGGCATTGTGTACAGCAGGAATAACAGGAATAAAACTAGACCAGAAAAATCGGAAAGTGCAAATTCCATAAGAAGTAGATCTTTAACCCAATCAATCATTTTTATCCAGACATCAATCGCTGTATTAGTATCAGTGAGACTGACCTTCATTCATAAAAAAGATGCCATTAAACAAGTATTTGAAATATACTGTCTTTATGTTGTTTCTACATTAATTTGGAGATTAACTGTGAAATCACTACATTATAAAATATATAAACCTACAAAAATGTAAGTGTTTTTAATTGTGATTAATCACAGGAAAAAAAATTGTGATTGAGTTAATTTTTTTTAATCAACTGAAAGCACAAATATATCACACACACACATATCATCATCATCATTTCTTTATTCAGGACATACATATAAAATGGTCCATAGCACTATACAAAATACAAAAAAATGACTACACAGTCAAAATTCTATAATACACACACACACACACACACACACACACACACACACACACACACACACACACACAAAGTTCAAATATTGTCATATAGACTAAAGCGCCAGTGATTCCACAAACCCGAGGTGAACCTCACTGCACTCAATGCAGGGTTCACTAGTGTTGCGATGATGCTGTTATGTGACTGCTAGTCTACTACACATACATCTGTGCATGAGATTCTTGAGTACAGCAGGACACGTGAATACATTAACACTTACACACATTTGACTCGCACTGCCCCCTCGTGGCAATTTAAGCAGCAGCCTCAAATATGCCACCTTGAGTTTCTGCATACTGCTTTTTTTATAGCGCCGCCACAAGTGGGCAGTGTACATCGGAGTACAAAAAGCTTTAAAAAGTGTAGTCTTCACAAAAAGTGAACACATACTAAATTTGCGATTCAGCATATTAGCTTGTGCATACAACATACAATGCTGTCTCTGAATATCCCTATCATCAGACAGGTCATCAGTTATATAGTGTCCTAAGTACTTGACCTCATCACACACTTTAAGTAAAGTACCAGACAGATAAAAATCAGGAGATGAGCGTTTACTGTCCTCCCTGCTTCTAACAATCATTATATTACTCTTCTTAGAGTTGAACGTAATATCAAAGTCCAAGCCGTATTGGGAACAAACCCTTAATAGCTGTTGAAGACCAGCACTATATGGACAAAGAATGACCAGGTCATCCGCGTACATTAGGTGGTTGATAATGGTGTCCCCAACCCTACAGCCTGTTCCACAACTGTATAACAACTTTGATAGGTCATCCATATAACTATTAAAGAGAAAGGGAGACTAAATGCTTCCCTGCCTAACACCATTACTTATATTAAATGAGGCAGACATAGAGTTATCCCACTTCACATACAATGACTGATGAGCATACCAGAAGGCCAAGATTTTCACTAGATATTTAGGAGCCCCTCTGTTGTACAATTTGCAGAATAGCTTCTCATGATTTACCCTATCATAGGCTTTAGAGGCATCAATAAAACACAAAAAAATTGTGGAATTATGCCTGTTATACAAATCTAAAACCTCCTTCAGGGCAAAAATACACGTCGGTGCCATGTTTAGGTTTGAACCAAACTGATTGTCAGGTGTCAAAACAAAATGTTCCAGCCTATTCAGTATAATCCTCTCCAAGACTTTGGATAAAATACTGGCTAGAGCTATAGGCCTGTAATTATCCACGCTATTAATCTTACCCGCTTTTTCTTTAATGATAGGCACTAATGTGACAGATAAAATAGAATCAGGTAAAATACCGTGGACTAACAGCCCAGTAAAACAAATAGCAATTAGGGGACAGAGTTTTCTACTTGCAAATTTCAAATGCTCCGCAGATATCTCATCCATACCGCATGCCTTATTATCTTTTAGCATTATAATTGCATCATATATTTCTTGAGGTAAAACAGTTGTATCTTCATCACTATCAATGTCACCCATCGTAAACAACTTACTTTTAACACAGTTAAACAGCTCATAGTAATGTTTCTGCCACAACTGAGTAATTTCTTCAGAGCCATTAACACCATCAATATTCGTTGGTAACGATGTTTTACAATTATTCATTCTCTTGATTTCTTTCCAGAAATCAATAGGACTATTATATTGCAGCTTCCTCGCCAGAGAGTCCGACCTCATTGTATTTTCCTTCCTCTTAATGAAACGTAGAGCATATTTAAACTTGGCATTTGCCTGTTTCTTGTATTCGAATAACGGACCCCATTTATGTCTACCGGACTCATCCCATGCCTTAAAGGCTCTTCTTGCCTCAGCATGTGTCTCTTCCACATAGCCATTCCAACCTGGCTTGACTTTGTACAATCATGTGTGTCTTATACAGGGGCCTGCTCGAAACAAGGAGGGACTTCACAACATATATATATATATACTGTATGTGTGTATATATATATATATATATATATATATATATATATATATATATATATATATATATATATATATAGTCTGTGGTTAGTGTCATGTATGGCATTCATTTTTGTTTAAAATAGTATTAAAAAAGGCATTAAAAATTGTTACATTTAATTTGAATACCTGCAGAAATCCTGGAAACTATAAGATATATTGATGGAGATTCTTCAGATATTATTTATGTATAATGCAGCAGACAAATAAGACTGTTCAGTTTTTATGGGTTCCTGCATATATTAGACCAGGAAACGAGGAAGCAGATACATTAGCAAAACAAGTTATGGCAAAGGAAAAAAAAATAATATATACAGCGGGTGAAATAAGTCAATCACCATTTTTCTCAGTAAATATATTTCCAAAGGTGCTATTGACATGAAATTTTCACCAGATGTTGGTAACAGCCCAAGTAATCCATACATACAAAAAAAAACAAAGCAAAGTTCAGAAATTAAGTTATGTGTAATAATGTGAAATGACACAGGGAAAAAGTATTGAACACATGAAGAAAGGGATGTGCAAAAAGGCATGAAAAGCCAAGACAACGGCTGAAAACTATCAGTGATTAAAAAGCAATCCTGTCAGTGCAAATTAATATCAGCTGGTTCAGTCCTAACGGATGGCCTACAAAAATGTCTCATTGCCAAGGTGTCACACAAGACACATCTCATGATGGGTAAAAGGAAAGAGCTGTCTCAAGACCTTCGCAGCCTAATTGTTGCAAAGCATAATGATGGCATTGGTTATAGGCGCATTTCTAAGCTTCTGAATGTTCCAGGGAGCACTGTTGGGGCCATAATACAGAAGTAGAAAGACAATCATTTCACCATAAATGTGCCTCGGCCAGGTGCTCCTCGCAAGATTTCTGACAGCGGAGTGAAAAGAATAATCAGAAGAGTTGTCCAAGAGCCAAGGACCACTTGTGGAGAGCTTCAAAAAGACCTGCAGTTAGCAGGTAATGTTGTCTCAAAGAAAACAGTAAGTAATGCACTCCACCGCCATGGCCTGTATGCACGCTCTCCACGCAAGACCCCATTGCTGAAAAAAAAGCATGTTGAAGCTCGTTTAAAGTTAGCAACATTTGGAAACGCCAGTGAAATACTGGGAGAATATAGTGTGGTCAGATCAAAATTGAACTGTTTGGATGCCATAATACACACCATGTTTGGAGGAGAAATGGCACTGCACATCACCCTAAAAACACCATACAACTTGGTGTTGGCTCTTGGACAACTCTTCTGATTATTCTTTTCACTCCGCTGTCAGAAATCTTGCGAGGAGCGCCTGGTCGAGGCACATTTATGGTGAAATGATTGTCTTTCTACTTCCGTATTATGGCCCCAACAGTGGCCAAAATTGATGAATGTGCATTTCATTTCGTTTTGAAAATGTTTTTTCAATTTGAATGCCATTTTTTGTTATTTTAATTACCTTTAAATTGCTAGATTTTATCAATAAATAATAGGCTAAATAAACAATAATTTAAGCACATTATTCACATTCTTTCAACTTAAATTCAAAATAAAATTTCATGCATAACCCCTTTAAGTTTATGATCTGATATTGGGTGTCTTTGCCGACCTCTTGTGGAAAAAAAAATATATATAACATGATATTTCACGACTCTTGCCACTATGGTCTTATAGCTTTAAATGGAGCAGTAGGCTATGCATTCAGAGGGCTGTTTCATAAAAGAAGAGGGAATTAAACACCAACACCTGACTTGAATGAACCTAACAAATAAATTGGGGCTAAAGCGGTTTCTTAAAAGGTAATTGAAGTTCACGCAAACCCACTAATTTGATCCAGGTTTATTTAGTCTGGATAATTGTGTGTGCATGTGTTTTTAAAGCAGTCCTAGAGGTCGGTCATCATGGATCAAATCGATCCACCATCAAACAGCATATATTTTGTGCTGTTTTATGCGTTTGAGACATGGTGTTTTCCTCAGTGCAAAACTTGCATTTATATTCTCCATCTGTAAATGTTAGAAAACCGTGCAAATATTTCCATTTTGCTGCTAAACTTCACATTGAACGAGCACTGCATGCGCATTTGCATCAAACTGACCCGAGGGAAGGGCTTTTGAATCCAGTAAGAGGGGATAGTCTACTAATACAATTTCTGAATAGAACTCGGTTTATTTAAATTATACAGCTTGGCCAAAAAGTTTATATATATATATATATATATAAGGCTATTATTACTATTATGTTGTGTTTTTTCTGGTCTGGGGAGAGAAGGAAAAGAGTCTCTGATCTGTAACCCACAGTAGATGGTAGTAATGCTCTATTTATGAATGTAATCAGCCAATAAAAAAAAAAAAGTATTTCCATACCTGCGCGTTTCATGCTATGCAGTTATTAGACAGACGTCAGTCACCGCGAGCACTGCAACCGAAACAGCAGCCGCCTTTTACAGTTCCTCTGCGTTCACGCCATTACTAACTTACTGTAATTTGGACAAGATGGAAACCCGAGACGTTCGTGACTCGAATGTATACGTTTCAATGGCATCATCAACGTCGAAATGAACCTGCAGCAGTCAGGTGGTACAGGTCAGTGCTCTTTAAGATGTTTATGTTCATTATTATCGTAATGTTAGGCTATGTGTTTTGAGACATGAGGTAGTTCGGTAGACGTGACGCTTTTGTTTGCTCCCTGCTGTGCGAGTTCACTGAAGGGAGGCTGGGATCTCATGTTTTCAAAGCTAGCTCGCTATTGCTAGCCTCTCAGAAAAATGCCTTTAAAGAAAACATGCTCTCTAAAAAAAAAATCAAGTCTGGAAAAATGTCCTGAAAAGTCTTAAATAATTGAAGCCGTAAGTGATTCAAACTTGGATGACAACATTATTTTATAAAGTGCTTAAAAGCCCACAAGCCGCCCTGGTCTAGATTGCCACACTGGTGTTTGGTCCTGATGAAGCTCTCTGGTCTAAAATAAGGTATTCTCATAGTTTTATGGGTTTCTGAGGGCAGTGGAGGAGGTCAAACGCTGTAGCCACTGTCATAACAATGGCAGTGGTCTCCACATTTTCCAGGAAAACCAAGCGTTGCTCAACAAAACTGTTATGAACGTATGGAGCTGCAGAGGGCGGTAAAAGATATTCATGCAACTAAGTAATTCTAGCCTGACGTCGTCATCCTCAAATTCTAGTCAGCATGTGAGTCTGATACTGGTCCATTGGGCCGTGATTATGGGGCGTGTTTCGTTTCAATTGAACCAGGAAAGAAAATGCCTCTGCACTCAATTGGGTAGACCTACAACCAATCAGAGCAACGACGTATGCCTTGATCGCGGATCGCGGTTCCTCTTTTAAAATGAATGCGCTGTCGATATCTTCTATAACAGACGCTATGGCGGAATCTACACATCTAAGGCCTTGTCCACACGGACACGGGTATTTTTACAACCGTTTTAGTTTTTCCTCCTGCGTTTTAAAAAAATTCCCGTCCACACGAAAACGCAAAAACACGCTATCAAGCGCTGTCAAGAGCAAGCCACACCAGCAGGTAACCCTATAACCCTAACCGTAAAGCCACGTTGGCCAATCAGAAGCCTAACAAAAAATTATTACCGGGTTCCGGTAGACGGATAATGGCGCACAATCTGACGTCAAACACAGCGGATAACGGCGCACACTCTGACGTCGCAAGGCATAACCCCCGTTTTTACTGTCTACACGACAACACTGCAACCGGCGTTTCTGAAAATCCTCACCCTGGCAGGGGTTTTCAAAAATGTTCGGTTTCAGTGACTTGATACTGCGTTTCCGTGTGGACGAACGGCCGAACCGCGTAACAAAAGTCGCGGTTATAAAAATACACGTGTCCGTGTGGACCAGGCCTAAATTCAACCCAAGCGCTCTTTGGTGACGTGGATGATTACGTTACTGTTGATCATCTGTCCATCATCATATAAAGCCCGCTCTGACAATTTGATTGGTCCAAACAGCTCTGGTTTGAGTGTAGTTGCTCCACAACGGATCAAGTCCAGACTCTTTTACTGTCTATGAGTCCAGACCATAGACAGTAAAAGAAATGGACACGGCGACCCCATAGACTTCAACGGAGAAAAGTGAAGTCCATTAGAAGCACTCACGTCCTGATGGCCGAGCGTACTGCGCATGCTCAAACTGAGCTGGACGACGGAGATGTGACGTGAGAAACCTATCTGACAGCTGTAAGTCTTCTAGTAGCTGTGCTGAGAGGAATCTGAATCATTCCCGGATCTGGCAGAGCCGGAGATCGTGAGTATTAGCTGTCCATGAGCAACAGGAGCAACTTTACAACTCTCTATGGGCTTCTCCCTTGACTTTATGCCTCCACGTCCCCCCGATTGCGAGCGAGCTTCTCCTCCTGTCTATACGGTAATTTCTCTATAGTGCGACAGAGAGTCGCGTGTTATGATGCAATCGTTAGTCTATTTTTACAAAAACGGCTTCTACGGGCCCATAACGTAAGATACAAGGTAATGGAGCCTTTTATACATTGTCGTGTTTCTTTAGAAATAAACAATGGACAAATGGAGTCTTTAAACGCATCAGATGTAAAGTTATTCGCTGTCAAAGTGACGCCAAAATGAATGGGAGTCAATGGAGTGCTAACAGCAGGTGAAGGCTTGCTAGCCAATGGCGGCGCCCGGGGAGGCTTCAGTTTCCGGCTGGTGGATTACACCCTTGATCCAGACCGAACTGGCTGACCTCAAATGTTGTGGGCGGGGCTAAGTTCGACTGGCATCCAGGCTTAAGTAATTCAGCATCACCAGGAAACACACTGACTACTGGATGAACAGGAAATCTAACAGAATGACTGTTTTATTAATCATTTGTTTGCTTTAATTTTCTAAATGTTTTGGTTTCTCAGGAATCTCAAAAATGCAGCAACGAGTTTTAAACGGCATCAACAGATTCCCCTCCATTCGATTACAAATGAAGGAGGAACAAATAATTACATGAGAACAGATAAATAATCTGTTTCCTTACACATTCTTTCCATAGTTTACTTCACACATGTAAAGTGCTTGTATTTTTAAGATAGAAACATTTAAAGCTTCAATCCGTAACTCTGGCGCAGAACAGAACTACATGCGTCTTGCAGAAGAACATTGTAGCCGGAGCTACTTCTCTCTGTTTATGTCACGCCGGTACTGTGCCTAACCCGCAGCGGTATGACCCGAACTAGTCTAAAATAGTCCCAATATAAACACTTATTATAGGTGAACCGTGGTGATTCAGGATAAGACAAAAACACGGTTTAGAAAATGGATTCATGATCTACTCGCTTATATAAATTTGTAAATTTTGAACACAAAAAAGTTACGGACTGCAGCTTTAAATTGATAAGATGTGTTAGCAAATGCAATGTTTAAGTTGAACCATCGCCATCAATAATCTCATATTAAAATAATGAAAATGAGGATTTATTCATGTCTGTTCCTCTTGGCTGGTTTCTGACTCAATCACATGGTGATGATGATGATGATGATGATAACGGCTCAATTCTCGTGACCTCAAAAGAGTAGATGTCAGTATTATACGCTCTTAATAAACTCTCCAGCAAAGCACCAACCTGAGAAACAAGAAAACAGCTGGTGAAGAAGAAGAAGATGATGAAGAAAAGCCCAATAAAGCTTTGTAGAGATCAATGGAGGAGCTGCAGTTGTGGTATTGAAAAATAGAGAATGTTACTAAAGTCATGAATGTTGTTTTATTCACTGACTGTTGACATGCAGTCAGTATTCATTTCAGAGTAGAACACAATCTGATTACTGTGGCTGTTGATTCATTTCAGCACAGATGAATCAGATTTCCAGTATGAATGTTTCTGAATACCTGTGAGGCAGGTGGGTTTGAAATCAGGGCAGCAGTCGCCAAATCACAGACAAAAGTCACAAAAACAGTGTTTGAAAACAGTTATTGAATCCAGAGCAGCACAGATCTGGATTCGCACAACTTCCATCTATGACAGAAACATCAAACCCATAAGTTAATGTAATTTCACACAAAATAATATATGCCATTGTTGTGAAATAATCACACACAAGGAAGCCTGGGTTGTCGTTGTGGTTGTTGCATTGGTCACTCCAGGACGTGTGATTGCAGGGATTCCTAGACTAGTCACTGTGGAAATTGAAGTTAGAGAGTAAAATGGTAGTATAAGCTCTGTCTAAGACATGGTTTGTACACAACAGGGACAATGAAATATATCTGCAAATGTATATGGATGTTTACACTAATGGAATTAAATTAAAGGACAGAAATGTGACGCAATACAACACAAGTCAGTTGCAACATAACATTTAAATATTTAGGATTTTGCCTCGCATGTTGGTGGATAAACTGTAGGTTTGGTTGTTAGTGGCATTTTTCAGTTGTCGTTGATGCCAGTGTAAGTGGTGTTGTAGTTGTAGTCGTAGTCAGTGCTGGTGCAGGTGGTGTTGTAGATGTGGTAAGAGCTGGTGGTGTTGTGAAAGGTAAAGAGGTAATTGATGTGGTTGTAGCAGTATCCGTACTCAGTACAGCTCCAGTATCAGTTTGATCGTAAGTTGAGTGGTACTTTGAGCTGTGAAATGAAAAAAACATGTTTAATATCAACAATCAGATCATCTGAAGCATTTACAGATTGTTCTTGTTTAACGGTGCAGTGAAATTATTCCATCCGTTTCTGAATACCTGATGGTGCCCCTCAAAATCTCTCAAAGTGATTCAAATGAATATAATCAGATGTAGATCTAAGTCTGTAATGAAAACGATATAAATGTGACACACAAACAGTCCAGCTGATGTGAATGTTACCTGTGGTTAAACAGCTCGTTGTGGCCAGCAGACGGCCGATGAGAATCACAGGGGGAGGATCAGTGTGTGTCAGGTCTCTGTCAGTGATTTTCTGAGCCGAATCTTCTCCTTTTTGTGCTCCGGATAGTATTGAGTCCAGCCCCCTTCTGAAAAAGCACAGATGTCAGAGACAGATACATCCAAGTCATCTTTCTTTAATCAGTTAGTGTACAGAGATCCTGAAATACTGGATTCTTTTATGACGCTATTAAAATACCCAGATGAAGGTCGTTGCCAAAAAATTCCCAGGCTGTTAGTGATTAGTGATTAGTTAGTGTTCAGGACTTTCTTTCCTGTTCTTCCTATTGCACTGGCAGTGTCTCACCCGAATGAGACCATCCAAATTTAGATTTTCTTTTAATAGTGAAGATATACAATAAAGCGATGCCACTTTGGTACCACTTATATTGACGTTAGATCTGCTGGGTCACAGAGACGTTTGTTTTATGGTCAGTCTAGCTGTATTGATCCATTCCAAACAGATTAATATTTCCCAGGAAAACTCAGAGAAGCTATTGCTCTGCAAGTTTTACTCATTTGTGTCGTTTCATTTTCAAAATGTTTTGGTTTACAAGAGTTTTTCCTTCATCATGTGTCATGTGAAACTTAATCTGCAGCCTTGCGATGCTGACCTCTCACCCTCATCACCTCGGGGGCAGCCGTGGCCTAGTGGTTATAAAGTAAGACTGGTAACCTGAAGGTTGCGGGTTTGATTCTCAACACAGACAGGTATAGTTGAGCAAGGGTGCCACAGCAAAAATCTGCACCGGGTGTGTGTGTTCACAACTCACTTATCCAGCACTAACTTAGATGGGTTAAATGCAGAGGACAATTTCTGTGTATGGGTTACCAATCTTGTAGCCTGGCTCCGCCCTCCTACATACTTCCGCTCAATTTTCCTTTTACTTCAGTACTACGTCTGGGATTGTGGTGTATTCTTTGTTTTTTTCCAGTAAATTTTTTACAGGTCCAATCAGTGAACAGAGGGAGTGGCTGAAAACAATGACGTTGATGTCGTGCGCTAGTTTGAGTGGTTTGAGTCGTCATCCGTCACGACCAAATGTCAGCGATTGGTTATGGCAGATCCAGAGAGGCTCTGGGCAGATCCAATAGTTTTAAACTTCAACAGAGTACCCGCCTTCTAGGAAGTTAACGCTTGTCAATGAAGCGAGGCCAGACTCTCTGTACAAATGAAATGTACGAGATTCTAGTGGGATAAGGCTACCAATCTTGGCCTTCACATGTCACTTTTCTACTTTAAAATCAGGACTCAGAATCCTACATATTGAAATTATACTACTACTAAAAACATGAAGGAAACAGAAATGTGATATTTTTATGTTTTTCTTTTTTTAAACCAAATTATTTTTTACTGAAGCTGTGCAACCTAGGCTAATTCATGGTCCATGTATGTGTGTGAATGTTGTTAGATGCGTTCACACTGCCATCTGCAGGTTGAGATCAGGAACTGATGATGATCGCCAGGGTTTGGAGACGTTCACAGGTGTCGTGCTGCACAGACACAGACCGTCTCTTGTGATGTTCAGTCTCATGTCACCAAACTCTGTTCCTCTGAAAGGCTTGATAACACTTCTTCTTTCTGACAGCGCTCCGTCTGTGGTCAGATGCATCTAAACATTAGACGAGAGAGAGAACAAAGTGCTTTAGTGAACTTAGAGCCGGTCGAAGAGCTTTCTGTTATTAACAGGGATAATCAGCTACCTGCTAAATCATCCACCTTCTATGCAAATACTCAAACTCACACACACACTGTCAGCACGCTACTCACTGTCCTCATATACAAAGTTCTAGGATATTTGCATCCAAACATTACAGAGGAGAGCTTCTGATGAACTGAACACCTCATGCGTCATGGTAAAGTACAATTATTTATATTTATTTAATTATTTGCATTTTAAACATTTAGGAATCTAGACACAGAAAAATAACCATACAGACAGTAATCATCCCTTGGGACACCCCTTCAAATCATTGAAATCAGCTGTTCCAATCACTCCCATGGTAGGTTGCCACCATTGTATTGTTCATTTGTGAAAATTCCTGCAGTGGTGTAAAGCGTGGGGTGCTGTGGTGTAAAGCGTGGGGTGGTGTAAAGCGTGGGGTGCAGTGGTGTAAAGGGTGGGATGCAGTGGTGTAAAGCGTGGGATGCAGTGGTGTAAAGCGTGGGGTGCAGTGGTGTAAAGCGTGGGGTGCAGTGGTGTAAAGCGTGGGGTGCAGTGGTGTAAAGCGTGGGGTGCAGTGGTGTAAAGCGTGGGGTGCAGTGGTGTAAAGCGTGGGGTGCAGTGGTGGAAAGCGTGGGATGCAGTGGTGTAAAGCGTGGGGTGCAGTGGTGTAAAGCGTGGGGTGCAGTGGTGTAAAGCGTGGGGTGCAGTGGTGTAAAGCGTGGGGTGCAGTGGTGTAAAGCGTGGGGTGCAGTGGTGTAAAGCGTGGGGTGCAGTGGTGTAAAGCGTGGGGTGCAGTGGTGTAAAGCGTGGGGTGCAGTGGTGTAAAGCGTGGGGTGCAGTGGTGTAAAGCGTGGGGTGCAGTGGTGTAAAGCGTGGGGTGCAGTGGTGTAAAGCGTGGGGTGCAGTGGTGTAAAGCGTGGGGTGCAGTGGTGTAAAGCGTGGGGTGCAGTGGTGTAAAGCGTGGGGTGCAGTGGTGTAAAGCGTGGGGTGCAGTGGTGTAAAGCGTGGGGTGCAGTGGTGTAAAGCGTGGGGTGCAGTGGTGTAAAGCGTGGGGTGCAGTGGTGTAAAGCGTGGGGTGCAGTGGTGTAAAGCGTGGGGTGCAGTGGTGTAAAGCGTGGGGTGCAGTGGTGTAAAGCGTGGGGTGCAGTGGTGTAAAGCGTGGGGTGCAGTGGTGTAAAGCGTTGGGTGCAGTGGTGGAAAGCGTTGGGTGCAGTGGTGTAAAGCGTGGGGTGCAGTGGTGTAAAGCGTGGGGTGCAGTGGTGTAAAGCGTTGGATGCAGTGGTGTAAAGCGTGGGGTGCAGTGGTGTAAAGCGTGGGGTGCAGTGGTGTAAAGCGTGGGGTGCAGTGGTGTAAAGCGTGGGGTGCAGTGGTGTAAAGCGTGGGGTGCAGTGGTGTAAAGCGTGGGGTGCAGTGGTGTAAAGCGTGGGGTGCAGTGGTGTAAAGCGTGGGGTGCAGTGGTGTAAAGCGTGGGGTGCAGTGGTGTAAAGCGTGGGGTGCAGTGGTGTAAAGCGTGGGGTGCAGTGGTGTAAAGCGTGGGGTGCAGTGGTGGAAAGCGTTGGGTGCAGTGGTGGAAAGCGTTGGGTGCAGTGGTGTAAAGCGTGGGGTGCAGTGGTGTAAAGCGTGGGGTGCAGTGGTGGAAAGCGTTGGATGCAGTGGTGTAAAGCGTGGGGTGCAGTGGTGGAAAGCGTGGGGTGCAGTGGTGGAAAGCGTTGGATGCAGTGGTGTAAAGCGTGGGGTGCAGTGGTGGAAAGCGTTGGATGCAGTGGTGTAAAGCGTGGGATGCAGTGGTGTAAAGCGTGGGGTGCAGTGGTGTAAAGCGTGGGGTGCAGTGGTGTAAAGGGTGGGGTGCAGTGGTGTAAAGTGAAAGGACTACTTAATGCCTCACCATACCAAGACATTTTGGACAATTTCATCCTCCCAACTTTGTGGGAACAGTTTGGGGAAGTTCCTGTTCCAACATGACTGCGCACCAGTGCACAAAGCCCATTTTAAAAAGCAAAATCACATTTTGTGTGAAGAGCCTCTAACATGATACAGAATAATTTAAAGAAAATAAAGAAATATACCTGTCCGTGACAAAGTGTTGCTTGGTTTGATGCTATTTTTGACTATAAAAGGGGTGCAGGTTTATTAAGATTTCTCAAATCGAAATGTACAGTATATGTGTAGGACTTAAATACCCTTTTAATCACAGTGAAGTGCTTTACTCTTGTATTATACACTAAAACACTCAACATAGTCTGATTACTGAACTTGCATGAGGCTGTTGACATGCAGTCAGTGATTCATTTCAGCACAGATGAATCAGATTTTCAGTATAAATGTTTCTGAATACCTGTGAGGCAGGTTGGTTTAAAATCAGGGCAGCAGTCGCCAATTCTCAGACAAAAGTCACAAAAAAAGTTCAAGCGGAAACAGGAGTTATTCAATCCAGAGCAGCACAGATCTGGATTCGCACAACTTCCATCTATGACAGAAACGTCAAACCCATAAGTTAATGTAATTTCACACAAAATAATATATTCCATAGTGAATTAATCCAAAACAAGAAACACTCACACAAGGAAGCCTGAGTTGTCGTTGTTGTAGTTGCATTTGGTGACACGTTACGCTGCGTTCACACTTCAGGGGCTTAATGCTCAATTCCGATTTTTTGAAAAAATTCTATTTTTTTGCAAGGCTGTTCACATTTCCAATTAAATGCGACCTTTTGTGATCTCCTGTGTAAACGTGAACGTGAACGTGAAATGACCCAGAAGTGACCCGCATGCGCAGAAGAGTACTCAACGGTCAACGACATCACTTGTTGTTTGCGGAAGTAGCTAAACATGGATGTCAACAGTGGAGCTCGTTTAGCAATATTAAAGTTATTTTCCCAACAGAGCCAGCACAATTACAATCTTCTCATTCCTGCCTACTTCAACGCAGAATTATGGCGTTTGTCGCATATCAATGATGTGCGGGTCGGATACATGTGACCTGGCCGTTCAGATTGAAGTCGCATTTCAAAAGATCGGATACATATCGGATTTGGACCACATACCCAAGTGACCTGGGTCGCATTTGAAAAGATCGGATCTGTGTCGTTCAGACTGTCATGAAAAGATCAGATACAGGTCGCATAGGGGGCAAAAAAACGGAATTGGGTCGTTTCAGCCTGCAGTGTGAACGTAGCCTTAGTTGCGTTGGATGGCGTGTTAGTTGCGTTAGGTCATGTGTTAGTTGCGTCGGAGGTTGTAGTGGCATTGGAGGCTGTGTTAGTTGCATTAGGTGATGTGTTAGTTGCGTTGGAGAATCTTGAAAAATTTGAATGCAGTGCAAACCAGGCTAAGTTCTTTTGGACTTTTTGATCATCCAAGATCTTATTAGAGTCTCCTGTCTCCTTTGGAGAGGAGTGGACGCTGGCGCTGACTTTTCGCCGCTTCTCCTCCTGACTTTGGCTGATTTTAGATTTAAATTTTTGAGTTCTGTCTTATATGTCTTTGTAGCTGTCGCTGGGAAAAGGATTTACCCGTTTTTTGACCTCCTTGCACAGATTTCCCACGGCTTTGTATGACTGTGTAGCTTACCTGCTACCTTCCTCGCTCACATTGGCTAACACCAAATCATCCTCTCACTAATAGAGGCACCGACCCGGACAATCCCGACGCTTTCTAGCTGCCACTGTAAGTGGTATTGTCCCGGACAGTCCTTCAGCTGTTTTCAGTGAGGATTGGCATTGTTTTGCCTCGGATCACTTGCCCAGCTTCCATCTCTGTGCCGCTAGCTTGTGGCAAACGGCAAACACCAGGCTAACATCCATCACTAATGGCATGATGTTAATATACGATTTGCAACTGCTGGAATATAACAACTACTCCACTCCAGTATGCATCTCCGCCATCAAACAGTCTGGACTCCTACGCAGACCTTGCAGAAGCTCCCGCCGAAAGTTTGTTTACACCCGGTCTTCTATCACATCTATCTGGTCAGCGGAGTGCAACGTCGCACCCCTGTTATGTCATCAGAGTGCTGTCACTGCTGGGTCTAGTGGCCCTGTAAACACCATGAGGCACACTGAGTGGGACAGAAAACCAGAAGTGGGTCTCAGCCTGCTCCGACAAGTCCCAAATGACCTTCTGATGGCAGCCGATGCTGGCTCTCCCTCACTTCTCATCCTTCTTGACTTAACCGCAACTTTTGACACTGTCGACCACAACATCTTCCTCAACCGCCTCCACTGTGATATTGATATACTATCAAATTCAGCCTTGGACTGGTTATTATCCTACCTTTTTGGAAGGGCCGAGTACGTCAGCTTGGGAGGAGCTAAACATGTGGTGTTCCTCAAGGGTTGGTACTCGGTCCAACCCTCTTCATCCTTTACATGCTCCCTCTTGGCCGCATTATCAGCCAGCATGGAATCTCCACGCTGATGACACACAACTTTACCTCAATACAAACCCAACTCCACCTGCTGCTCTACCTTCATCTTCAACCACAACATTCTTACTGACCTCCTGCCTGGAGGAGATTTAACGCCATCACCTTTTCCCGGAAATGACATCCCTCTCTAATCAACAGTTACCAACCTCTGTGTAAGACTGGACCCTCACCTTACCTTTGACAACCATATCAAACATCTGTGCAAATCATCCTTCTCCCACCTCAGGAATATTGCCGAACTCCGTCCCACACTCACCGTTTTCCGACGCCACAAAACTCGTCCATGCCTTTTTCTCCTCCAGGCTGGACTACTGCAACGCACTTCTCATCGGGATCCCTAGCAAGAGTCTGCAGAAACTCCAACACATACAGAACAGTTCTGCTAGGATCCTAATGAGAGTGTACAAATATGAACCCCCATCCTGCATGCACTTCACTGGCTCCCCATCTCGGCCAGGATTCACTACAAAATCACTCTCCTCACCCACCAGTGCATCCATGGCAATTCTCCACCCTACCTCAAGGAACTTCTTACCCAGCAAACATCAACCAGAAACCTCCACTCACAAAATGGCAATCTCCTGCGTCCCCCCAGAACCAAGCTCCGGACCATGGGAGACCGTGCTTTCTCCTCTGTGGAACTCATTACCAGACCACCCGAGGGGCTCCGCAGACAGTCGACGTCTTTAAAAAAGGCTTAAAGACTTTTCTATTTAAAAAAATAGTTACAACTGATGATGAATTGAACTGTTTTTATGTTTTCTTATTCTTGCCCGTTTTTACTTTTGTGGTGTTTACGCTGTAGCTCTTTTTGTAGGAGATTTGTTCTTAAATGAAAAGTGCATTATCAATAAAAGAAATTATTATTATTTTCTTTTCATCAAAGAATCCTTAAATATAAAATGTATTACGGTTTCCAGGAAGATTTTTGATCGATATGTTTTCAGAGGACAGTTGATATGTTTGCAATGTTTGTAAGCTACATATCTTGTTTTACCTGCTCCATCAAAAACAATCAACATTTTAATAGATAGTTTAACCACTATTATCAGAGAGAAACTGCTGTCCTCTGCATTAAAATAATCTGTTTCTTATCGCCTATAGCCCATTGTAGTGTGTCTTGGCCAAGGGGAGATCAGAGACATCCTTTCTTTTTTTTTTGTATCATATTAGCCTTCATTCTTTTTCATTTATTTATTTATTTATTTATTTATTTTTTACTATTATTATTATTACTATTTAGTTCATTTTTATCATGTCTGTTGTATCTGTAAGATTTTCTTCTGTTAAGTTATTTCCACTTAGACACCCAGTAATACATGCACACACACACACACACACACACACACACACACGTTTTCATGTTTACATGTTAATGTCTATGTATGAGACCTTTATGTTTTTTGTTGTGTCAGTTACTTGTATGTATTGCATTACATAATAAAAAATAAAATAAAAA
This sequence comes from Tiaroga cobitis, assembly GCA_030578255.1. Taxonomy (NCBI): domain Eukaryota; kingdom Metazoa; phylum Chordata; class Actinopteri; order Cypriniformes; family Leuciscidae; genus Tiaroga; species Tiaroga cobitis. The sequence goes on along the minus strand of CM060598.1, from coordinate 31,979,297 downwards.
AATAATCTGTTTAATTTAATCTTGATGCAGTGCAAACCAGGCCAAATCATGGTCCATTTGTGTGCGAATTTTGTTAGAACATGTAGTCATTCTGTTCTTTTAAACTTTCTATTCTTCAAAGAATCCTGAAAAATAGAATGTATCACGGTTTCCACAAATGTATAAACTGTTTTCAACATTGATAATAATCTGAAATGTCTCTTGAGCATCAAATCATCATATTAGAGTGATTTCTGAAGGATCATGTGACACTGAAGACTGGAGTAATGATGCTGAAAATACAGCTTTGATCACAGGAATAAATTACACTTCACTATATATTCACATAAAAAAGTTATTTAAAATTGTAATAATATTTCACAATAGTACTGTTTTTTACGGTATGTTTGATCAAATAAATGCAGCCTTGGGGAGCTTCTTTCAAAAAAATTCAATAAATCTTATCGACCACAAATGTTGAATGGTAGTGCAGGCAGACTGGAAGTTATCGAGTTGCTAGTGTTGGATTAGTAGAATGTTAGAAAGATTTTTTTTTATCAGATATGTTTCCAGAGGGAGATAAAGGAAGTACATAATTACTGGATGCTTACAATGTTTGTAAGCTACCCACATATGTTGTTTTACCTGCTCCATCAAAACCAAAATCAACATTTCATTGGCTAGTTTCATCAACGATTATCAGAGAGAAACTGCTATATATATTAAAATAATTAGTTTCCTTTAAACTTCATGCTGTGAAAATTGGGCCACATCATGGTCCATGTGTGTGTGTGTGAATGTTGTTAGATGCGTTCACACTGCCATCTGCAGGTTGAGATCAGGAACTGATGATGATCGCCAGGGTTTGGAGACGTTCACAGGTGTCGTGCTGCACAGACACAGACCGTCTCTTGTGATGTTCAGTCTCATGTCACCAAACTCTGTTCCTCTGAAAGGCTTGATAACACTTCTTCTTTCTGACAGCGCTCCGCCTGTGGTCAGATGCATCTAAACATTAGACGAGAGAGAGAACAAAGTGCTTTAGTGAACTTAGAGCCGGTCGAAGAGCTTTCTGTTATTAACAGGGATAATCAGCTACCTGCTAAATCATCCACCTTCTATGCAAATACTCAAACTCACACACACACTGTCAGCACGCTACTCACTGTCCTCATATACAAAGTTCTAGGATATTTGCATCCAAACCTCACAGCATAGAGCTTCCTGATGGACTGAACACCTCATGCATCATGGTAAAGTACAATTATTAATATTTATATGAGTTGCATGTTCTACATTTAGGATTCCAGACAAAATTGACATGTTATGGGCATTTTGAGTTGGTTTCAGATGCTGTTTTATATGTGAACATCAACATAATCATAATATAGTGTGGCAACAGCAAGGCAGTAGTTTCATTTATTACCTGTAATTGATGTCAGATACTGTACGTATATATTATATATATTTACATATATATATATTTTAGAAAGGTTAGTTATTTTCTGCTTTAAAATGTTTCAGCTCCTCATCCGCATTAAATAAAGCATTGTTCTCTGCATGATGCAACTGAACCACTGATCTGATAAAAAAACGGAAAATGGCAACGTTTCAGCTTCCCCTTAGTCACACCAGTTACAGTGCTTTGTTATGAGTGTTTTGGTCACCTGAGAAACGTTTTATTGCTCAGAAAATGGTGATTTCTTTATTTTTAGAGTTTCTTTGAGAAGTTGAAAACATCTGTACTGTAAGTTTTTTTTTTCTTTAAACATAATGTTTTTCTCATGTAGCATACACCTTGCATCACTGTAATTTACCTGTTATTTTTCTTCTGTACAGACATGGACCACCTGCCCCTCCCAGGAGAACAGGTGAATTCATGACAATAGGCCTTATACCTGTAAAAACAGTCAAAAAATTAAAACATCCACATATTTACCTTAGGCTTTAGGTTCAAATGAAGGTATAGGGGATAATATATATATATATATATATATATATATATATATATATATATATATATATATATATATATAATATTATCCCCTATACTTTCATAATTAATAGCTTAATAGAAGTAAATATATATATATATATATATATATATATATATATATATATATATATATATATATATATATATAGATTTACTTCTATTAATCAGTCTTTCAATCACTAATTATTTTATTCAATCAGTTTGATTGAATCACCGCTCACGTAGGCTATATTTTAATGTAGCCTAATAGCCGAGATTAAAAGTACAAATGTAGCTTGTTAATATGAGGTTATATCAACTGTAGGCTACATATATTAAGTTTGGCAGATCTACAAACAAAACCGCAGTGAATATTAGCTAGGCTACAATGTGAATAATTAAAATGTAAATAAATAATATAAATAGGGCATAGGCCTATAGCCTATAAAAACGAAGAGACACAGAGAGACCTTTCAAACAGCAGAGAGGATGGTTACGGTAGTTTGCAAATAAACGGCTCACATTATTTTAATTCTTTGTGGCGATTATTTTTGACATCTCGACACGCGCGACTTTTCTTCGCGTGATGTCTCTCTCTGCCACCCCAGAGTGCTTTAAACAGTAAAAAAACAAGAGCACCAAAGACTTAAATAATCAAAAGCAAGCGTTTTTGCGTTGTATGTCTTATTTCCTGCGTTTCTGTCGAACGTGAGCGTTTTGAGGGAATCTAACAACAACTCAAGTTCCCAGCAGGCACCGCGGCATGAATAAATTATAGAGGGTTACTTGTTTTATTTTGTTTTACGGTTTATCGTTTTTATTTTTTGCTGCTGTTGTATATCCAGTCACTACTAGTTACTTCACGTGATGATTATTCAGAGTTCAGATTTATTTACTTATTTATTTTTGTCACAGTCACTTACCATTAATGTTTCTTTTCGTCTATTTGATTGTCCGCCATGGCTTCATAAAAGTGGCCGAAATGCAATAATACTTGATTTGCCAGCCGCCACAAACACAAGAAAGAACGAAATGCACTATTGTAATGATCTATAAATGTATTTTTGTTTCTTCAAACTTTGTGTGATCTCATTCCAACTCTCAAACACAGATCACAGCTCTGCGTACGGCTGGCCAGAAGAGGAATTTGTAAGTAACGTTAACGTTAACTTACTGTGCAAATATCACCTGTCTAAAACACACACACACAGACACACAGGTTAAAAAGTGTGGGAACCGCAGTGTTTATCTTTCTTCCTGTTGCTTGTCACGACCACAAGGTATCACTTCCCTTACCAATAGATAATTGCTGATATTTGTGAAACGCTTTCATGACATAATCCTGAAACATCTACTGTCAATCTTCTGAGTATTTCCTTTTTTTAAGTGACATATTATTGCTTTTAAATCCCCCCTTTTCTCTTTTCTCCTTATAATATTTTTCTTATAATATTTTTCTTTTTTTACCATAAGGCATAATTCATTATGACTGTTTACCACTTGTGACCCGTGATGCATCTGAGCTGTTATATTTTATTATTTTACATTTATTTTAGACACATCTGAACAAGATCTTTGTTAACTTAAATCTGTGCATTTACAGGATGAGGAAGATAGTGATACATATGAAGCCCCACCATGTGAGCTTCCCACCATTAAAGTCCAGCGTCGCCAAGTAGAGGAGAACGTTTACCTTGGTAGGTCCATCCATCCATCCATCCATCCTTAGTTCTATCAATCCTTCCATCCATCCTTAGTTCTTTGGTTCTATCAATTCATCCATCTATCCATCCATCCATCCATCCATCCATCCTTAGTTCTATCAATCCATCCATCCATCCTTAGTTCTTTGGTTCTATCAATTCATCCATCCATCCATCCATCCTTAGTTCTATCATTCGTTCTATCAATCCATCGTTAGTTCTATCAATCAATCCATCGTTTGTTTTATCATTCATTCTATAATTTTAACATTCATTCTGTCTGATCGCCTGTCTATCTAAATTACCATACGAATGGCATACTTCGTTATCTTTGCATGGATTGTAATATTGAAAAATATTTGACCGTTAAAAATATACAGGTGAAACTCGAAAAATTTGAATATCGTGCAAAAGTTCATTTATTTCAGTAATTCAACTTAAAAGGTGAAACCAATATATTATATAGACTCATTACATGCAAAGTGGGGTCTTTATTTGTTATAATTTTGATGATTATGGCTTACAGATATGAAAACCTTTTCACAATATTCTAATTTTGAATTTGGGGTTTTCATAAGCTGTACGCCATAATCATCAAAATTATAGCAAATAAAGGCTTGAAATATCTCACTTTGCATGTAATGAGTCTATATAATATATTAGTTTCACATTTTAAGTTGAATTACTGAAATAAATGAACTTTTGCACGATATTCTAATTTTTCGAGTTTCACCTGTACACAATGTATTTTATTTTTCTATTGTTAATAGGAATTAATTATGTTGATGAATTTATATTTAATGTGCTAATATTTTTGATTTAGTTTCTAATATAGCATTTGCTTATCTTAGGTTATCCAGACAGAAGCCCAAACCCGGGTATTCCCAAAAGACAGGCAGCACCGCCGCCACGACCAGCCAAGATCCTCCCGATCGGGAAAAGCGCAGTAAAACATCTTTGTGCTCAAATTATAGAAATATCTGTCTTTAAAATGATTTCATTTAACAAAAGAGGCACGTGTAACTTTTAGATTCAGTTGTGTTTGCTTTGCTCCCAGAAGCCAGAGCTGCCTCATGATCCAGAAGAGTTTTACATCGATCCCAATGATGGAAAACGTGAGTCTCACTTGAGCTTGAACTCTGATCAGCTTGTTTCTATCAGCCTCTGTTCTCTCACGTGTCTGTGCTACATGATGACATTCATAATTTTTTGTGGAAGAGTATTGTTGTTGGGGCTTTGGTGCAGTGTAGAGTAGTTTAAATACTTGCATTTCCCCCTCATTTTCTTGGCTTTAAATTTGTGGCTGTAGTCAATCATTTTAGCCCTTAAAACTCATCTTTGATCACCAAAATTACATATTCAAAAGTTTTTTCTTTGAAAAAATAATTGTCATGCCTTAAAATATCTTGAATGTAACTCGACACCCTTGCCTCATTTAGTATACGTGGTTCTATGAATATGCAAATGAGCCCCGCCTCCACTCACTCACTCAGCTCAGAGATCCACTGGTTGACGATCACACGTTGATCTGATTTGGTTACAAGGTCGTTTGTGACGTCAGAAACACCAGCGATTTCAAACCGTGTTTTTGAGACTGTCTTTGGTTCACTGCAGTTTTAAGCAGAAAATACTCAGCAATGCTGTCGACTTATGAACTTACACACGGTGTGTCTTAAAGAGTATTAAAAACACCACACAGACACATAAACAACATTAAAAGCTGGATTTTCTCCACAGGGGGACTTTAACTGTTATGTCAAAATATAAAGGCAAAACAAGACCATCAGAATTGTGTCTTTGGCACACATCTTTGGTGTTAAATTAAAATTATTTCAACTTTTAAAAATGTGCCTCAAGTTTGTGATGTGTTTTAAATGCAGCTTGTGTGAACACATCCTAGTCTTGAGCTTCATGCACACTAAGTCTCACCAAGGCTGCATTTATTTGATTAAAAATCCAGTAAAAATAGTAATATTGTGATTTTTTTTTTATTTTTTTTTTACAATTTAAAATGTTTTCTATGTGAATATATAGTAAAGTGTAATTTATTCCTGTGATCAAAGCTGGATTTTCAGCATCATTACTCCAGTCTTCAGTGTCACATGATCCTTCAGAAATCACTCTAATATGAGGATTTGATGCTTAAGAAACATTTATGATTATTATCAATGTTGAAACCAGTTCATATGTTTGTGGAAACCGTGATGCATTTTATTTTTCAGGATTCTTTAATGAAAAAAGAACAGCATTTATTTGAATTGTGTTTATAACATTATACATTTTTACAGTCACTTTTGATCAAATTAATGCATTCTTCCTGACCCCAGAGATTTGAATGGTAATGCAGAGATAGATGGATGGCGTATATATACACAATAAACGTTATATTCTCTGTCTTGAGCCCCTGAGGTGATACGTAAAGATAAACCTGGTAAAAAAGCCCCACCTAAGAGACCCCCGATGAGACCTCCACCGGGCCCTCAGAACGACGAAGGTCATTTCAAGACTATATTCGTCAAACTCAGATTTTCATATTGGATTTTATTAGTTGATGACACACTGCACTTTTAGTGACTGTACTCTCTGACCTTCTAGATGTTTACTTGGATCCAAATGAAGGGCAGGTAAGCTTGACTGAGCATCGGAAATGCTAAAGAAACACATTAAGCCAGATGCCTTGTGATCATTTTAATATTACTGTATTTTTGTTTCTGTCAGGATGATGATGATACCTATCTAGATCCTGTAGCAGGTCAGTGCTCCATGAATTTATAGCTTAAAATTATTTTATAGAATTATAAGGTGACTCAAATCATATTTGCCATTCATTGTTTTATTTATTCTAGAACCTCCTTCACCCCGAAACCAGAGCCGTATGCCGAAGCCCCCTAAAAGTGTAGGCCTTCGAGACCCTCCATCACCAATGTACGTATGTCTAAATCAGGCTTAATAATATTACTAAAAGCATAAAAATCATCTGAAATAAAATAAAATATATATTTAAAAACTGTTTCAGCTAGTTGCCAAAGCAACAAAGCAATAAAGTCATTTATTTTAACTTAATGTAGTAAAATAACTAAAACTGAAATAAAAATGAATACAATTATATTAGTGCTTTCAAAAATTGATTAGTTTGTATATATATATATATATATATATATATATATATATATATATATATATATATATATATATATATATATTATATTTATATATATATATATTTTCTTTTTATGTTGGATGTGATTAATCACGATTAACTGATTTGACAGAAATACATTATATTGTTTAAAATGATAAATATACCTATATAAACTATATATTTAAAAATATAACTTATGACAAAAACACTAAAATAAATTTATATAACACTAAAATAAATAAATATAATAAATTCATAAAAATATATACATTTTATATACATTTTTATGTTGGATGTGATTAATCACGATTAACTGATTTGACAGCAATACATTATATTGTTTAAAATTATAAATATACCTATATAAACTATATATTTAAAAATATAACTTATGACAAAAACACTAAAACTTTAACTAAAATTCAAATGAAATCGTAAAATACAAAAATAAAGAATAATTCAAAATATTTTTTAAAAAGTAACAAATTTACATTGAAGGAGGGACCCGAGTCTACAGTGGAGACCAGAATATAGGCGGGAATCTCTTTAATTCATACCTGTCAACACTCCCGTTTATCCCGGGTTTCTCCCTTTTTTTTGGCCCTATCTCCCGGACCCCTCCCGGTTTGTTATTTCTCCCGGGAAACTCCCGTAATTTTCATGGCCCAAACTCCTTTATGAACAATCGGACCAATATGTTTGTCTAATGTTGACCAGTTGCCAGATCTTGTATTAAATGCATTATATTCACACAATCCACACACCATATACAATTTCAACCCGTTTGTCATCTCAACCTGGCAACCTGCTATAACCCAGTTGCGCAGTCGTGGAAAGCTTAAAGGGATACTTCAGGATTTAGCATTAAGCTTTGTATAAGTAGAAAACCTGTAGTATTTTCAAATTACCGTGCTTTCCACCCTCATATCCCCCTGAGACGAGAGATTTATGTATTTTTTGTCTGGAAAAAATCCTCCGATGACGCAAAAATCGTCATTTTGCGTCATCGGAGGATTTTTTGGCCAGAGGCTAAAGACTACAGTCAGTAGTAGGAGCTGTCCCGCATGTTCTCAACCGGCCCATAGAGGCTGGGATCTCACTCACAGAACGTACACATAGTGTCAGACATCTTTGTTTGGAAGCTAAGCTAGCAGGCTCTTGTTCTGTGGAGAAGCTGAGTAGTAGGGGTTACCATCCTCTTTTTCCCGGACATGTCCGGCCATCGATGTCCGGGATTCAGCTTTTGCTTTCTGCAGTCGCCATTCATTGTTTACATGCACACCTTTTGTTTCAATCTAACTGAATTCATTCCGATTGGTGAACCTGAATGTAGTGTTTACATGAACGCTAAACAAGTGATCGGTTGATGTGCGTTTTAACATTGCTAAGAAAATTCCCGCTCCTCCGTGAGAGATACGAGACCGGTGCGTCTCACAGGGGTAATCCCGCGGCCCTCTCTCGTCCTGCTCGCCACAGTAAACATTATGAATGGCGACTGTAGAACGCAAAAACCGAATCCCGGACATTTTGGGCGATCTCGAAACACATTTTCGGGCAGACTCATCACAGAGACTCACTAGTAGCCTAGACTTGTTGTTTAACTACTGCGCTCTGTTACCTGTAGGCGTGGCCTCCTAGGGCAGCGAAGCAAGTGCATTCTGGGAGTTGTTGTCTTTCATCCACATAAGCCAAAAATACATTTTCTGGCTTTTCTCAGTCTAGAAAGCTCCAAATTCAAAAATAATTTCACATTTCTTCCACACAAATGACCCACTTTAAATACACATTCATCTTTCCAGAGGTGAAGTATCCCTTTAACCCGAAAGCGAGCACCAAAAAACTGCCTATCAACACCTTAGTAACCACCCGTAACCGCCACACAACGTGTTCAAAATCACACGCTTGCAACGGTATGGCAATCTGCTGTAACAACTTAGATCACATCTGGCATCCTGGTAGTGACTTTTGCACAGGTGAGCATCTAGTTTGCAAAATCTAGTTTGGTAATACTATTTCTTCTCGTCTCACAGAATGAAACCACCTGTTCCCAGAGCCCATTCTGTGAGTACTGTAGTTTCACACGCATGCACTCTGTAGTGTTCTTCTCTTGAGATGTGATTTATTTGTTGGTTTCCTCAGAGTTCGCTCCTGATCAGTGAGAAAGGTTAGTGAGTTTCTCCACACGTGTTTAACTCATGCATGACGATGTAGACCGTATGAGCCACATGTAAAGCTTCACTTGACATCTTGTCGGATTGTTTAGCTCCGCCTCCAGATGTGAAGCTCAGAAGTATCACTTTTTCTGGCCAGCCGCTTCCACCCGCACTAACCAGCAAACCCATTCCTCCCATCATCATCCCCAAGGAAATCAAACCCAGGTGAGTCTGTGAAGCCTTCAGATATATTTCACAAAAAAAATATGAAATTATATTGTGCATAAAATTCAGCCTATGGGTCCACTATTCATGACACTATTTTCATGAAAATTCCTCCAAATTCGCCCAATTCTCAGTTGTCGAATATAAAACAAAAATTTAATTTCATTAGTCTAATGTGAAAAAATAACATATGTAAAATGTCCATTACAAATGTTAGTATACCTCATGGTTGTATTTTTTTTATTACCTAGCTTTCTATTCATGCTGAATTTATTTGTAAAATATTGGATTATTTTAGTATGTTATTTTAGAATAATTTAAACCTTTTGCTAACATTTAAACTATATATATATTGTACATATTTATTTAATATTTTATTCATTTTCATCTAAATTTATTTCCATAGATTGTTGCTCTAAAATTAAGCAATAAAACTAAATAAAATTTAAATAAAAAAAACAAAACATATATACTGTAAACATTTTATATATATTTAATATATACATTTTATATATTAAATATTGGGTGATTTTTTTCAAGTGTTGTTTTAGTATCATTTATATTTGACTAAATATAAACATAAATATAAACTTATATTTATGTTTTATTTTATTTCAAATAATGAAAATGTTTTATGGTTTTAGATTTAGTTCAATCACAACCCTGGATTTTTCATTACCCTCTTAGTTTTGTTTTAGTTTTTTGTTTGAGTTTTTCTGCATTAGCGCATGAGCATTTGAGGGCAATATGTAATTGTTATGAAGTCCCATTACCTTCTTTATGCAAAACTATTTTTTTACTTTTATTTTTTTCACGTGAAATATAAGAAGCACATTTCATTGTGCTTCTTATTCACATTCGCCTCTTCCTCATCCGCTGTTAAACTCAAATTTCTGTAAATATGTTGTTTCCAGTCCTCCTCCACCTCCATCTCTGGACAGCACAGGTGATCACATTTATTATTTAAATTTTTTGTCATTCTCTGTCCGTCAGAGTCCATTGTTTGACTTGAACACTTAGGGTTAGTCCTATGCGATAAAGGCTGTGACATTTATTTGAGATGTACGATCAGTGACCACATCAGTATTGATGTATATTAGTGATTTTGTCTAGAAGATTTGGCTTGTATTGGAAGTCATTAATATGTCGGGTTGCGGGCTTGTATTTTCTAAATAAAATAATCTTTTCACACGACAAGAGTCAAAAGAATTTAACAGTTTAATCTTTTCTATCGCACAGGATTCATCTGAACTCTTACTTTTTGTAACTGTTGTCATATGTATGTCACATAAAAACAATTACTGTTATCAGATTCACTCATAATTTCCATATCTGTCCTTCCCTAATTCATTGATGCTCTTTCCTCATATAGCGCTTTCTTTTGGAATAAAACCAGTTGCACAGGTAAACACAACAGACACAGTCAACATTTTATGTGATTGGTGGCAAACACACTTTATTCAGTAACTGATTGGCTGGTGGTTTCGATCACGATCAGGGGGCGGGGCTTCAGGACAGAGAGTGGTTTGCTGGAGTTTGTGACCGTAAGACTTCCGAGGAAACCTTGTTCAGGATTAACAAGGTGTGTGTTTTGTATTTTATTTAAATGCTGCATGTTTATCATCTAAATGTGAATCTTGTTCTGAAATGAAGTTATGAAATAAATTAAATATAAAATAAGTTAAAAAAAAAAAAAAAAAAAATATATGTATATATATATAATTGTATTTTTCTGTTTTAATAAATTTTTTTATTGTATATTTTATTTTCATCTAAATGGGAATGTTGTTCTGAAATTAAGCCATAAAATAACATGTAAAATGTACATGTTTTTTTATTTTATTTTATTTGATCTAAATGGGAATGTTGTTCTGAAATTAAGCAATAAAAACATGTAAAATGTATATATTTTAACATGTTTTTTTTATTTTTTATTATTTTTATTTAATATTTTATTTGTTTTGATCTAAATGGGAATGTTGTTCTGAAGTTAAGTAATAAAATATGACAAAAAATATAAAATAACGTAAAAAAAAATATTTTTCACATTTTTTATTTTTATTATTTTTATTTTATTTATTTTCATCTAATTGGTAATGTTGTTCTGAAATAATAAAATCAAAAACTTAAATATAAAATAACATGTTACAAATAAAATATACATAAATATGTAATAAAAAATGTAAATATACATGGAGGAAACTTTGCTCAGGATAAACAAGTTGTGTTTGTTTATGTTTGATTAGTATTTTATTGAAATGCTTCATGTTTATCATCTAAATGGGAATGTTCAGTTGAGCCATTGTTCTGAAATTAAAGGTGCTCTAAGCGATGTTGGGTGATGTCACTTCTTGTTGACGTTGGAAGTATTGTCAAACAAAATGGAGGCTTGCTCGACCCTCCTCCTCCTCATCCCGTCCCCCTTGTAGTTTTACTGATACTTCATTCAAGGTGTAATGTCGCCAAGTTAGATAAATGCTTTCATATAATGCAGAAAAAGAGAAACATTACCAGAAAAACATGATAAAACGTTTCGTCACCTTGAGGTTATAACTTTAGCTCCCATACCAGGACGCAATAATAGCAAGATAACGTTAGCTTTGCGTTTCCCAGTGAGCATAAACAACGGCTCCGTCTTAAAACAAATTTAGTCAAAGTTGTCAATAGGCTATAAATGAACATTCAAATTCATAAACAGTGGGTGAAAACAATCATTCACACAAACTGCCCTACTGTGAGTTTGCTTGATCATTTACAATCAGTGTTGGGTATAGTTACTTTGGAAAGTAGTTAATTAGGTTACAACGTTACCATCAATTAAAAGTAATCAGTTACGTTACAGCGTTATCTATTCATAAAAGTAACTCGTTAGAGTACTCATGCGTTACCAAAAATTAAAAGCCGTTTGCAGCGCCTCACACATGCTCCAGCTTAATCGACAGACACGGCCCTAAATGCACCTAGAAGTCGTGACTCCTGGCAATGAATAACGTCAGTCATCCGACCAAATTAACACTGCGGGAAACAATAACAGGAAAGACAGTCATCAATAGGCTATTCCACATAGCGTTTTATTTATTTATTATCACAGAACATATTAATCAAAATTCACACCTTCCCAGCCCGGGTAGCCTAGGCTATATGATTTTTTATATCCTGATTTTTTCTTTAACTCTAATGCAGTTAGAAATGAACAACCAGTCAACGATCTAACAGAAATTAACAGCTGTCTGTCAAACAAAAATGATTACAAACCGAATAAAATCATTCACTGCCACACAGGCAAATGACAAATCGCTTAATAGTTTGAGGTAGAATTTTTGGCGGTCGACAGAAGCTTTTCACCGACGCAGAGTGTGCATTTTACCGTTATGTTCTTTTCCTTTTCGTTGACAAATTGAAAATAATGTGCGTACTTACATACTGCAAACGCTGTCCTCTCTGCCATCTTGCCGGGAGTTCGAAAAACACACACACACACACACACACACACACAGGGGGGAGCAGGGCACAGACGTATCACAGCCATTGACTTTATGATTACAGCGCTTCGGCTCCGCTGGTACATCCGCAGGTGGCACAGTAGACCTAGGCATACTGTCGGACAAAAAACAGGCTGCAGTCGGGATTTTCCTTTCCTTAAAATAACGGATTACTTTTTTTTTTTTTCAATAACGAAGTTACTGATTACTTAACACACAAAACTAACGCGTTAAGTTACACATATCACGAAAAAGGTAGTGAGAGTACTCTAACGCGTTACTTTATAACGCGTTACCCGCAACACTGTTTACAATAGAGATAGATAGCTAGCTGCTAGAAACCTGTATGTTGTATTCACCAAAGTTAGCACTGTTCTAGCTAATTATATCCTTGTGTTTGTTAGGCGAACGTGAAAGTCCATTTAGAAAAACCAAACTGGATTTACCCCGTCCAGCAAACTCAGAGCTCCTGATGTGGGATTGGAAGCCCTTCTGCGGGCGGAGATCTCGCCACCTTTCAAAGGCTTTTCCAATGTAAATCCGGGACTTCGCGCGTTCCTTCTCCTTTTCCCTCTTCTTTGCATTTTTGCAATCTGTTCATCGGAACGTCGTCACTTTGGTTGTGTGTCGGCCATATCAAACTTAAAGAGAATATAATTCTAACTTCCCTCTTCATACTTCTCTCTCCTCCACACCCCCCTTCATGTGTCCGCGCACTAACCCCCCCCCCCCCCCCCCCCCCCCCAAAGCCTTCTTGTCGGTTATTGGCTGGAACACTGTTTGTTTTGTTTCGTGGAGCGGGTTCGGGTTGACCCAGTTTGTTTTTGTTGCCGTTTGTGGAGCCTTGGGTGTCTACAGAGACCACGTACAGTGTGTTCAGGGACTAGGCAGCTAGCGGATAGTGAGGAGATGTTTGCTGTAAGTGACAAAAAATGTTTTAGCCTAAAAAAGCATGACATCGCTTAGAGCACCTTTAAGCAACTAACCTAAACCCTAACCACATAATGTTTATCATTGGTCATGAATTTATACATTTGGACTCTTAAAGGGTTAGTTACCCCAAAAATGAAAATTATGTCATGAATGCCTCTCCCTCATGTCGTCCCAAGCCCGTAAGACCTCCGTTCATCTACAGAACACAGTTTAAGATATTTTAGATTTAGTCCGAGATCTTTCTGTCCCTCCATTGTAAATGTATGTACGGTATACTGTCCTTGTCCAGAAAGGAAATAAAGACATCATCAAAGTAGTCCATGTGACATCAGTGGGTTAGTTAGAATGTTTTGAAGCATCGAAAAACATTTTGGTCCAAAAATAACAAAAACTACGACTTTATTCAGCATTGTATTGTCTTCCGGTTCTGTTGTGGATCCGCGTTCACGAGTCCGCAGTGAGCCGCTGACGTGTGTCTGGTGCGTCCGTGTATTCGGGTTCAAATAAATATGGCTGGGCAAAAAACTGCAAGTCTTCCTCTGTGTGGAAATCCTTAGACATGTTTGCGAAGATTGTTTTGTTTCCAGCGTGCGTCTCCCTCAGACTGTAAACGAAGCTCGGGCGCACCAGACACACGTCAGCAGCGTCTTACGTCAGCGGCGTCACTGAACGCGGATCCACAACAGAACCGGAAGACGATACAATGCTGAATAAAGTCGGAGTTTTTGTTATTTTTGGACCAAAATGTATTTTCGATGCTTCAACACATTCTAACTAACCCACTGATGTCACATGTACTACTTTGATGATGTCTTTATTTCCTTTCTGGACAAGGACAGTATACCGTACACACATTTACAATGGAGGGACAGAAAGCTTTCGGACTAAATCTAAAATATCTTAAACTGTGTTCTGAAGATGAACGGAGGTCTGACGGGCTTGGAACGACATTAAGGTGAGTCATTAATGACATAATTTTCATTTTTGGGTGAACTACCTTTAAAGAGTAATTTTTCATTTTGAGTAATGGACTTCATCTTAACACCTGGAGCCATCTCTCCAGTTTTGCTCAAATGTCTATATCTCATGGCTGTGTCTTTCTGCCCTGTGTTCACGCAGGACGGCACATTTCTGGTCAGGTACAGTAACTCTCAGAACGGCCGTCAGCCCTTCACGCTGGTCGTTCTCTACCATCAGACCGTTTACAACATCCCCGTGCGCTTCCTAGAGGACTCGCAACACTACGCGCTGGGAAAAGAGGGCAAGAAGACGGAAGAGGTAGAGGAGAAGAGGAAGATCGGCTTCTCTCACACGTTCTGTCTCTGTGTTCACATGTAGTGTGATCAGAAGTGTTTTGGGGCAACTGTGCATGTTGTAATCTGTCGTGTGCTTTCGAATTGCTCTCGCGGTACTTTGATGTCATACACCGATCCGTCGAAGTCGAACACGCCTTCAATCCGCAGTGGTCAGGTGGTACAGCAAGTTGTAGCTCTCAGAAAATTACGAGTTTACACGTTGTAATTACAAGTTCTACAAGCACGTGAAGAATGCTTTTACAGTTCAGAATTGTTACGGTAATTACGACATGGCATGAACGCACAATGAAAAATGAACTGTAGAGTGTGTGTATATATATATATATATATATATATATATATATATATATATATATATATATATATATATATATATATATATATATATATATATATATATGACACAATATACATCCTACATTCGCTTCCTGGTTGTTTACATTTATGCATTTGGCATTTTATCCGAAGTGACTTGCATTGCATTCAAGTGATACATTTTTTTCAATGCATGCATTGCATTCCCTGGGAATTGATCCCACAGCCCTTAAAATGAACTTAAAGCATGTTTATTATACCCCCCTAATTTATTATTTTAAAATGTATTATTTAATTATGTTTCACTTTATTATTTCTATATACACTGTTTAAATGCTTAAGCTTAAGCTCTATCTCAGTCTCATGTGACCATGAAATCACAGCTGGATGATTTTATGCTTTTGGCAAACTCACAAAAATACTTTTTTTTTCCCAATAATTTTTAGATTTTTTTGTGTGAAGATTTTCTATCATCCATTTTCTAAACTCACATTTAAGCAAGTCAATTTGAATTCATCATCATAATAATAGTGATAATAATAAAAAAATTTTTTTCAACATTGTATTTGTTGATTTTAGAAACATTTACATTAAAACAAGCACATAAAAAAAATAAACGACAACATCTATACTATACAAATGTCAAGACAATGGTACATTAATATCATAACATGGTAAATGTTATTCCTGGTTACATAATTATTGTATTACTATTATTATTATTGCAGTATATATGCATGTTCATTATAGTAAATGTTCATTAAGAACATACACACACATCTTCACTCTTTATCTTCAAAAATTTTGAGAGCATATTGTGTTTGTGCTTGGAGTCGGTTTATTTTTTGTTGGTTATAATAATGCAACAAAACATGGCAAATTGGGTGGACATAATTTTTGGCCAGGCTGTCATACAAAGCATTCAAAAACAAGAGAGAACCAATGAAATATTAATACCTGATTATGTTGTAGTCAATGTATGCTTTTTGTAGCTGTAGGTTGCCTTTTTCTGCCAAATGATTTTGTCAGATAAATACTTTAACCAAGTTTAGTGTTTAGTGTGCCTTTCTTAAAAAATATAAACTATTTACCTCATATTTTGATGGTTTAATCGAACTTGTAGGCTCATTAAAAACAAACATCACCTTTAGCCACTTCTACATATTGACATATTTCAATGTCAGAGCAAATTTACAGTAATTACAGTAGTAATATGCAATAGTTCTGATCCTCTCTGTCTTTGTTTTCCAGCTCTTCAGCAGTTTGCAGGAGATGATCTCGCATCACATGAAGAACCCGATTCTGCTGATCGACCGTAAGAGTCAAGCTAAACACAGCACCCTCCTGTCTCACGCCGTACGGCCCTAATGCTCACGTATAAAAACACTCACTCATTCATAGCTTCAATTATTTATACCGTCGTGTTTGTAATGCAGTCAAACGTTGATAGTGTCTTGTGTTTAGTACCTTTCATGTTTGGGGATTTTATATGTGGTGACTGTAGTTTAGTTAAACTCAGCTGTAATGTTTACCGAGCAACTTGTTGTCTTAGTGTTAAATAGTTTGAATAAAAGAACATGTGAAATTTCTGACCTTTTTTTTTTTTTAAATCACACAAACATTGATTAAAATCAAAATGTCAGTGGCAATGTTGTGACGCTACTTTGAATCCTGACAAGCTGTAATTGTAATGTTAAGCGGTTTGAAAAAGTATTTATCAATATAATGGTACTTTGAAATGATTTTCATATTAATTCTTACTTGATAGATCTTTAAAACATTGATGGATATTTAAAACAATACCGTGCTACTGTACATATCCAAAACTGTGGCGATAACAGGCTCTTTTAATAGAGAGATCATAGAACTGAATGGTACTGTTCATGTACCTTGGTATTTATGGATATGTCAAGGAATACTATGGTACTTTTCTATTATGTTTTGTTTAATGCAGTGCTGTCATTGTTAACATTTCTGGTAATTGAAATAAATGTTAACTTAAAAAAATAAAGGTAAAGCTTAAGTTTACAGTGTCCATGTTACATGTACATAGTAATAGTAATAACAGTAAATTATGCATATTTATGTGCAACTAACCCTGACCCAAACCTGGTAACACTTTATTTTACAGTGTCATTGTTACATGTTACATAATTATACATTATTATGTATATACATAATTATACATAATTATTACAATTATATAATTATTAACTAACCATAAACCACACTAACATGTACTTACTAACCATTTAGTAAGTACATGTAGCTGCTTAATATTACTCTCAGTACTTAAATGTATAATTACACTGTAACAAAGACACCTTAAAATAAAGGGTCATTGTTACAGTGTAATTATATATTTAAGTACTGAGAGTAATATTAAGCAACTACATGTACTTGCTATAGGATTAGGGTTTGGTTGAGGGTTAGTTGCATGTAATTATGCATAATTTACTGTTATTACTATGGTAAGTACATGTAACATATGTAACAAGGACACTGTAAAATAAAGTGTAACCCCAAACCCTAACCCTATATTTAGTAAATCTAGTTAATTAACATCACTCAGTAATGTGTAAAATATTTAAAAAAAACTTTCGGTAAATATTTCAGCTACACTTGCCTAAGGAATATTTTATAGTTTTAGTTTAAGTTGAAATACTTAAATTACTTAAAAAAAAAAAAAAAAAAAACGAAACAGACATAAAAAAAAACTAATAAAGCTGACATTGAAAAAATATATTGAAAATTTAAAATATAAAAATAAATGTTTTAAAATTGTTAACGAATACTAGATGAATGATACTAAAATAACACTGGTTTAATGGCCTGTGTGTTGCTGTTGTTCCTGCTCTGAGTGAGTGTGCAGAAATAGACCCCAGTATTTTTAGGGGGTGGTGGGGGGGAGTTCCTGCTGTCACATGTCTCGAGCGGAGGGGTACACGAAACCCCTTCACAGTCCCTTCAGCTGTAAAACTCCTGTGTTTCACTGCTATATCCCTCACTCTGCTTCTGTGAGAGAGTGTTTACAGCATCTGCGCCGCAGCGCTGGAGTTTCTCCCTCATTCAGCTCGTATTAGTGCGCGCGGATCTACTTTCTCGCGCGGAGGAGTCCGGCAGCGCTCCGAGAAGTTGCCTGGAGTGAATCTGACCGGCTGAAGAAAGAGAGATTCACGAGCATTCGCGGAATATCCGTGTCTAACGGGACACACAACTCGGAGGAACAGAACACAAACACAACTCTTTATCTGCGCCTCCTCCTCCTCCTCCTCCTCTTCCTCCTCTTCCTCCTGTCCTCTCAGTGTTGGTGCTGGAGAATGGCGCAGATTTTACCCATCCGCTTTCAGGAGCATCTGCAGGTAAAACCGCACAAACACACAAATTCGTGGGTTTCCGCTCGACGCGTCGCGAGCCGTCAAACTGTAAACACGCAACTATGTACCAGCGGCCTCGCCCGCGCGCTGCGCTCATGCACGCACAAGTTACATACTTGATACATATGTGACATTTAAAGGAATATGGAGTTGCGTTACATGTTACATTGTGTAGCCTGACGTGTAAAAGAATGATGGTAACGAACCGGTACATTGTAACATCGTTGCATGACGTGTTCGAATTTGTTACAGAGTTGCATGAATGAATACAGTTATAATTCGTTACATTTATATAGCGCTTTTTCTGGGACCTCAAATCGCTTATATATATCATGGAATGCTCTTTTTTGTTTGCATACCTGAAATTGCAATGAAATGTTACACACTTGCACTTGCCCAACATTTAAAATAATGTAATTACATCATGTAAGTTTTAAAAAAAAAATTAAATATCAAAAATTGTATTGCTGAATATGCACAAGCTGCTGTGACAGATCAATATTACTTTAAAGGTTTTCCGCATTTGATCACATTTTTGCTGTCTTGCATTACACTCCAATAGCCCTACAGTGTTTTAAGTATTATTACTAACATTAAGTAGTATTATGATGACAGATAATATACATGTACAATAATATGAACTCATCATTATACACAAATTAGAAATGTTTTAGATCATCACACAGCATGTGCAAAAATGCTTGACATTTTATGCCAGTAAATAGTTGCATGATGGGAATTGCCACTGTGAGAAACTCCTATGTTGCAGTTGTTTCATGGCATGCAAAGTAATATCTTACTGTAGTGAAACAAGCGGGTCGCTCAAGCGAATTTTAGAGATGATGAAACGGTTAATAATATTAGATGACGCCTCACAATGCAATGTTTGTCAGGTACAGTATGTACAGTGAAATACTGTTAATATCTCTTTATAGAAACCAGGTCTTGCTTTATAAAAGACAGGGCATTGAAATTACACAGTTGTTTATATCATTTCACAGTTTCTGAAAGTTGTTGGAACCTAATTGTGTGTTGTTGTCAGTGTTGAATCTGACTATTAAGTTGTTCATTTCCCTATACAGATTTCATTGAGCTTTTTTTGTCTTTTAATGCTGTGTGTGTGTCTCTTTTCCTCCATACTGCATTAGTCAGATGAACTGAAATTGTGTTGCACCGTCATGCGCTATTCCTTCCTCACAGATGCAACATTCAGCACAGTGCTGTCATGTGTGGTGTTAACACACTCCGGAGAGGACCGTCACATCACAGTGCTGTTTAAACATGCAAAAGTGCTATTTTGTTGTGCAAATCAAGGCAAAAATCTGTTATTTCAGCCTTAACCCTATAGTATCATCAGCAATATCAGTGATTTATGATGATAATCAGTTCTAATCTGTGAAAGATTTCCACGTTTCAAATCTATTTATATAGTGCTTTTCACAATGCACAGTTTCAAAGCAGATATACAGAAAATCACGTGTGTTTGTGTATATCTTAATATCTTCATGAATAGTTGCATTTAGCAGATTAGAGCTGTGTGATATTATAGTTGCATTTTAAAATGATACAAGCAATCAAGTTGAGGTTTGCTATATAGTAAATATAGCTTTAGGTGAGATTACTTTAGGAATATGTATGTATGCAGGTAAAGTTGGATGTATATATATTAGTTGTATCAGGCATTATTTTCCCACTTGAGTGTGAAAAGATGGGAATGGCAGGATTATTGTTTTTTGGTCAAGAGATCGTGATTCATCTTTCTCTTAAAAATACAGGTTATTACAGCGTTGCAATAGAAACATTGTTGGTTCCTCAAAGAACTTTTCAGTGATCAGTTCGGAAAAGAACAATTTTTTTCTTAGTGTGACGAACATTTAAAAAAAAAAAAATCTTACAAAGAATCTTTTGTGGAATGGATGTTAAAGGTTCTCCGTGGAGAACCATCAAAGCCAATAAAAAGAGTGCGGGATTTTCAAGTTAAAGACTTTCCTTCACTCGTTCCTCTCGTCTCCTGCACTGAAATGTGTGTATTCCGTGATGGGATCCATTGGAAACTATTGGACAGTGTTATTTTAGTGTTCATACAGCCTCAGCACAGTTGCCAAACCCTAATGAAGTCTCATTCTACACGCCTTTGAAAGTATTCTCCATCACAGAGACGTGTGAGCGTCTCACGGATCGTCCCGGCTTCACCTTTCCACGGGCTGTGTTTTCTTTGCCGTTCACAGAATGCCTTGGAATCCCTCAAACACATCTGGAATTCAATCTCTTGCCGATTGAATCCAGATGCTGCTGTCTCTGGGATTTGAGATGATATTTTGTTGTAATATGTGGAATTTTATAGCGTGTCTCTTGAGATCCAGTCCCAGTCTCTCTCTCTCTCTCTCTCTCTCTCTCCTCATTCCGGTGTCGAACGCTCAGCCGGTGCAGTTCGGTGAAAGAATGCCAAGAATCTGCAGCCGGCAGGACTTTAGGCCTCTAGCAGCTCGGCTTTATGTCTTGAATGTGTGTTTGAGTTCATTCAGTGCTGGATTGTATTGTTACAGTTTGATCCTGAATGGGAGTGTGTGTGTGTGGGTGTATGTGTTTGATTGTTTGTTTGTGTGTGTTCTTTTATAAATAGACACAGTTCATTCAGCTCATGTCTTATAAATAATGTTAAACTGAAAAACAACAGACAGAATAAATACAGCAAGCTTCACTAGTCTTTCAAATCTCATCTTATTGATCTTAAAATCAATATAATTTAAATTGTGCACAAGTCCCCTATTTTATTTAAATGACCTTTTCCCCTACTGTATCTTTGTCCTGCTCATGTTCTAGCTTTTTCTTTCTGCAGTGTCATTTTGCTCTGTCTTCTGATTGGCCGCTGGCGCTGATGTAAAGCTGTAACCCAATCGAGATTCTGCTAATGAGGTTATGCGCAGGAAGAGGAAACATGTTTATTATCACCAGCACAAACTGACACAAAGGACTAGTTTTATGACACAAACACACTCAAACTAAAGTCTAGCAGTGATCTAAATATCTTTATTTAAACTCATTACTTGCATGATTGTGTTTTGAGCAGAAAAGTAATGGAATAGACTTTCCTGTCTTTAATATCAGTTGATTCTTGATAAAATATACAATCAGTCATGTGAAAAAGTTGAATTGTATGGTTTTACGTATCAGGACATAATAAAATAAATCATCTGATCATTAGCAGGTCTTAAAGGGGTCATAATGCCATTTTTGTACAAGCTAATATGATTCTTTAGGGTTTTAAACTAAAAGTTTGTAATATACTTTTATTAAACATTCTCATTAGTATTGTAAGAAAACACTAGTTTTACCTGGTCAAAAACAGCTCTGTTTTCAGCACGCCGTTTCAGTGCATATGACTTTAAATGATCATGAGCTTTGCTGACTCCGCCTCTCTGTTCTGTGCGTACACCGTTTGAACACAATAACAATAACCGGTTGTTCATTATAAACGTGGGATTATGAATTATATTGAGAACGTCGTACAAAGAAAACATGCCGTGATGTACCCTGAGTGTAAACCTTAGACGCATTCATCGTGAAGCGTGCAAGCGATTTGCAAAGATTAATATTAATATTAATATAAATTTAATAAAACGTTACACTCACTTCAGTTCTTCTGGAGGTTCAGCAGGAACACGAATATCTGGTACCGATCCGATTCATGAGCAGCTTCTTAGCAAAACCAGCTTTATACTGATCCTCGTTTATAAAGCAGTCTGGTGAGAAATGATCGCGCAAACATGAGAGCATTGACGTTGCGCGTGGGGAATATTCCCTTCGAAAACAAAACTCAGCCACTGCGTCTTAAGCGGTTCGGATTTAGGAACATCAAAATGACTCTGTGTTCGTTATTGCACCCAAGAACAGAACACCACAATCGCTTAGACGCCATTCTGCTCATAGACAGAGCTCCAGCATATCAACAATGACCGCGCCGGTCCGCGACCGTGCGGACTATGATTGACAGCTCGCTCACGAACGAGGGCGGATCTGTTGAAACGCTGCTGTCAATCAACAGGAGGGGCGTCCGACCGTATGACGTCACGCGGTCGAACGGCTTGATTTGAGGCAGGGTAAAACATATAAAGAGATAAAAAAAAAAACACTGGATGGATTTTTATCGTTATATGATGGTTGTGTACAGGCACTGCCACAGTGTTGTGCCTGAACGCGTTCATTGAACGATAGTTCATGAACTCGTTCATATTTTGTGCGAACGTGAACTGAACGTACTGTATTACTGCCTGATCAACGTTACTGTGAACGCGTTCATTCTGGTGTCTGTGAACGCACGCTCTCTCAGTTTGACTTCTTTCAATAGGGTGCCAGATTTCTATAGAGCCTTCCAGGCGAAAAACCGGTTAAAACACACCGTAAACAGGCCTTAATATGTAGCGAATAAAACACCCAATCTGGCAACACCAGCCACCAGTGTTGCACCCCGGCCGCCGCATGCGTCATCAAGACAAAAAGCAGCATGTAGTCGACACAGCATCAAGGAGGCGTCGTATCGTGACAAGGTTGGTGAGGATGGGACAAATCTTACATTTCTGTGAAAACTTTGCCCGCCGATAAAATAATTGCTGTCTGTGGTTGTAAATGGGCTGTGGGCGGCAATAATAAAAAAATAAAATAAAAAACTCAAAATAGTTCAAAATTGTGATGTATGAACTATGAACTGAAAACTAGTTCATTTTAAAATTTGTGAACTGAACTTTGAACTAGTTCATATTGAAAGTGAACTTTCCAAACTCTGCACTGCCAACACACATTTCAGTGCAATCAACTTGTAAAAGTGCATGTACCATTATATGACCCCTTTAAAAGTAGGTAAATACAACCAGATGAACAACACATGACATACTACAACATGTCATTATTTATTTAACAAAAACTAGCCCAAAATGAAGCCATGTGTGAAAAACTAAGTACACCCTATGATTCAATAGCTTGTAGAGCCGTAATCGTTCTCTGTATGACCGTATCAGTCTCTCGCATCGCTCCGGAGGAGTTTTGACCCGCTGTTCCTCAACGTTGCTTCAGTTCATTAATGTTTGCGAGCATCTGGTTCTGCACAGCTCTCTTAAGGTCTCGCCACAAAATTTGTTGATGTCTGGACTTTGAATGAGCCGGTGCAACCTTGATTCTTTTCTTTTTCAGCCGTTCTGTTGTATATTTGCTGCTGTGCTTGTGATCATTGCCCTGTTGCATGACTCAATATCAGCCACGCTTTAAGCCGGGCGCACACTCTCCGAATTTGGCCACGATTTTGCCGTCTGAGACACATTTTGGAAATCCTAAAAGATTCCTCTGATCCGAGGCTAAAATCTGAAGTCTTTGAACGTTAGTTTGACATGTTCACTGACAGCCGATTATTAATATTAATGACCGTTGCGATCAAAGTTTTCCTCCGACAATATTCTGGCAGTGTCAGAAGATTAGCCTCCCAGTCCGGCAGTGATTCTCCTCAGATGAACGTCAAATTGTCTTCGTTTTCCAAGACAAGCCGTGCCCAAAATTAACATTAGAGATTTCTTTGTAGCCGCCATTTCAGTCCCGCGTGTAACGCAGCGCAGTCACAGAACGTGCCATTGATTACTGATGTAAAACTCCGGACAAGTTTTTAACACGTCTTGACTGTCGTCTGACATTTATGAGATCTTGCAGTGTGACATGGCTTACAGCGATGATCATGTTCGTACAGTCTGACAAGCATCAATCGTAAAGGACTAATATAGATCGCACAGTGTGCACCCGGCTTAAGCTGTCAGACAGACGGCCTCACATTTGACTCTGGAATACTTCGGTATACAGAGGAGTTCATGGTCGACTCAATGACTGAAGATGTCAAGGTCATGTGGTCCATCAGTGTGATGGACAGCTGGTACGAGGTGTTTGTGCTGACATGCTGTGTTTGGTTTTCTGTGCGTTATGGCCAAACATCTCCACTTTGGTCTCGACATTGTTCCAGAAGTCTTGTGGTTTGTTCAGATGCAACTTTGCAAACCTAAGCCTGTTCTTTTTAGAGAGAAGAGTGTTTCTTCTGTCAACCCTTCCAAACAGGACATACTTGTTCAGACTTTGTCTAATTGTACTGTCATGAACTTTAACATTTAACATGTTGACTGAGGCCTGTAGAGTCTGAATTGTAGTTTTTGGGTGTTTTGCATCTGACCTTGGGGTGAATTTGCTGGGACGTCCAATATTGTTTATTCACAGCTCTCTTAAAGTCCCCCTGTGGTGAAAATCCAGCTTGTAATGTTGTTTATGTGTCTGTGTGGTGTTTTTAATACGCTTTAAGACAAACCGTGTGTAAGTTCATAAGTCGACAGCATTGCTGAGTATTTTCTCCTTAAAACTGCAGTGAACCAAAGACAGTCTCAAAAACGAATCGCTGAAATCGCTGGTGTTTCTGACGTCACAAACGACCTTGTAACCAATCAGATCAACATGTGATCGTCAACCAGTGGATCTCTGAGCTGAGTGAGTGAGTGAGTGAGTGGAGGCGGGGCTCATCTGCATATTCATAGGACCGCGCATACTAAATGAGGCAAGGGTGTCGAGTTACATTCAAGCTCTTTTAAGGCATTAATAATTATTTTTCAAGAAAAAAAAGGTTTACATTTTCAAGGTTTAAATATGTCATTTTGGAGAACAAAGATGAGTTTTAAGGGATACAATTATTGACTACAGGGGGACTTTAATTCCTATGCAAGCATTAAGGATGTACTTAGTTTTTTTGTCACACATGGCTTCTTCATTTAATGTCAAACAAATAATGTGTAATATGTCATGTGTTGATTTTCATCTAAGGTTGTATTATTTACCTCATTTTAAGACCTGCAAAGGACCAGATTATATTTTATTATGTCCTGATATGTAAAATCATAGAATTCAAACCGGGTTTACTTTCTTTTTCACTTGACTTTCCAGTGAAGCACATTCTGATCAAATGTTTAGTTTTGCATAAAAGCATTTGCCAAATGCATGAATGTAAATGTCTTGCAGTAACAGATCAGCAAGCGGAAGAGACCGAGACAGAGAAGAGAGTCTGCTTTATCTCATTCTGCTCTGAATGCTGGGAGACGAAAGACGGCAGGTCAGAAGCATCACCGTAGACGAGCCCATCAGGAAATGAGTTTAACTCCTTATTAAGATGTGTGTGTGTGTGTGTGGACATACAGATCTTTCTGCCTCACTGAGTGTCCTGTGGGACTTTATTGAGGGCATCTCATGAATGCTTTGCTTTTCATACAAAGCTAATGCTATATACAATAACGAAAGCCTATCCCTTCTCTTAAACATGTTAGATTTAAAGCTTTGGCGGATTTTCTTCTTTCAAGTGAAGTTGCTGGTCAATAGGCTTCTCTATGTTTGTGTAACGTCACAAGTTTAGCAAAACAAGCACACTGAATCAATGAATCTTCACAAAAAACGTCTGTGGTTTTAGCTTTAGGTTGCAATAACCAATTACCAACATCTGTAGAGGTTCAGTGCTGCTGGTAATGTTGATATGTGAGTTTTCGAGTGTGTTTAACATATATTTCTCTGTTATTTTGCTATGAAGCTCCAGACAGTTTGTAAATTGCAGGCAGCTTTATTCAAATGAGTCTGTTTACCTAACGTTTCTAAAGCACCTGGTTTCCTGATACTCATCACTGGTGTGTATGGAATAAATTTGAAACAGACAGAATAATTTACATATTTCAAGCGGACAGTAGTGCACTTTACTTGGAAGTATGTTTTGCCCTGTACGTAAACAAATGACGTGTGTTGGTTGTTGCAGCAAATACATTGTATTTAATTTAATTTCTTCCCTTCAAACTCATCTTTGATCACCAAAATGGCATTTATTTATTTTTTTCCTTGAAAAAAAAATTCGTCATGCCTTAAAGGGACAATGTGTAGGAATTTCTCTCATCTAGCGGTGAAATTGTGCCTAGCTGTGTCCAGCGCCTAGCTTTTTCAAATGCGTGTTGTATCTACGGTAGCTGTTATGTACCAAAAAGCTATGAGAGGATGTCTTCTAAAAGCACCTCGTCGAGTGTTCCTTCGGGTGAACGGGTTTGTCATTTCAAACAAACTGCAACTTGACACAACGAACAAACGAATGTTACAGTATGAATTACTGACTGTGAAACCTGCTGGGGCAGTGACAAGCGCCTCTCACTGCTCTGGTCCTCCGCTTCTGCTGCGTTCAGTCACGTCACGCTGGCTCTGAACGAAAACGCGTTGTGGAAACGCGTTGGTCTAGTACTTTTTGTCCCTCTCTGCTATTATAGTTTTTCAAGATGGCGGAACTACATGGAAGCCTCCGTGGACCTACCCGTCACATGTATATAAAGATAATAAATTCTTCCTTTACGAGGATAAGTCAGATAATTGGTATTTGTACACCATTGAGGACATATTTATGAATAAAAATATTGATTTTAGATAATAAAATACCTAAAAAAGTGCACATTTTCCCTTTAAATACACTCACCTAAAGGATTATTAGGAACACCTGTTCAATTTCTCATTAATGCAATTATCTAATCAACCAATCACATGGCAGTTGCTTCAATGCATTTAGGGGTGTGGTCCTGGTCAAGACAATCTCCTGAACTCTAAACTGAATGTCAGAATGGGAAAGAAAGGTGATTTAAGCAATTTTGAGCGTAGCATGGTTGTTGGTGCCAGACGGGCCGGTCTGAGTATTTCACAATCTGCTCAGTTACTGGGATTTTCACGCACAACCATTTCTAGGGTTTACAAAGAATGGTGTGAAAAGGGAAAAACATCCAGTATGCGGAAGTCCTGTGGGCGAAAATGCCTTGTTGATGCTAGAGGTCAGAGGAGAATGGGCCGACTGATTCAAGCTGATAGAAGAGCAAATTTGACTGAAATAACCACTCGTTACAACCGAGGTATGCAGCAAAGCATTTGTGAAGCCACAACACGCACAACCTTGAGGCGGATGGGCTACAACAGCAGAAGACCCCACCGGGTACCACTCATCTCCACTACAAATAGGAAAAAGAGGCTACAATTTGCAAGAGCTCACCAAAATTGGACAGTTGAAGACTGGAAAAATGTTGCCTGGTCTGATGAGTCTCGATTTCTGTTGAGACATTCAGATGGTAGAGTCAGAATTTGGCGTAAACAGAATGAGAACAAGGATCCATCATGCCTTGTTACCACTGTGCAGGCTGGTGGTGGTGGTGTAATGGTGTGGGGGATGTTTTCTTGGCACACTTTAGGCCCCTTAGTGCCAATTGGGCATCGTTTAAATGCCACGGCCTACCTGAGCATTGTTTCTGACAATGTCCATCCCTTTATGGCCACCATGTACCCATCCTCTGATGGCTTCTTCCAGCAGGATAATGCATCATGTCACAAAGCTCGAATCATTTCAAATTGGTTTCTTGAACATGACAATGAGTTCACTGTACTAAAATGGCCCCCACAGTCACCAGATCTCAACCCAATAGAGCATCTTTGGGATGTGGTGGAACGGGAGCTTCGTGCCCTGGATGTGCATCCCACAAATCTCCATCAACTGCAAGATGCTATCCTATCAATATGGGCCAACATTTCTAAAGAATGCTTTCAGCACCTTGTTGAATCAATGCCACGTAGGATTAAGGCAGTTGTGAAGGCAAAAGGGGGTCAAACACAGTATTAGTATGGTGTTCCTAATAATCCTTTAGGTGAGTGTATCTTGATTGTAACTCGACACCCTTGCCTCATTTAGTATACACGGTTCTATGAATATGCAAATGAGCCCCGCCTCCACTCACTCACTCAGCTCAGAGATCCACTGGTTGACGATCACACGTTGATCTGATTGGTCACAAGGTCGTTTGTGACGTCAGAAACACCAGAGATTTCAAACCGTGTTTTTGAGACTGTCTTTGGTTCACTGCAGTTTTAAGGAGGAAATACTCAGCAATGCTGTCGACTTATGAACTTACACATGGTGTGTCTTAAAGCGTATTAAACACACCACATAGACACATAAACAACATTAAAAGCTGGATTTTCACCACAGGGGGACTTTAAAAGGATATCAGGATCCTATCCAGAAGAGAGACCTGAAGATAACAGGTTTTGTGAAGTCAAAGAAGATGTTAATTAGAGCACTAACCACAGGCTCACACCTGAGTGTGTGTGTGTGTGTGTGTGTGTGTGTGTGTCTGTGTGTGTGTGTGTCTGTGTGTTTGAGTCAGTAATGCTGAGACAAGAAAAGTGAAGGAAGAATTGTGGCTCTGTTTTCTCTGACTCAGAGTGTGTGTGTGTGTGTGTGTGTCCTTGCGTCAGCAGTGTGTTCCACTAAGACAGACAGCAGGTTTGCGTTACGCCTGTGTTTCTCAGCTGTGAATCACTCAGACCCCAGAGAGAGACTTCTGACCCCTGAAGAATGCGAGAGCTTCACCCCTCCGTATAATCCAAACACTCGTGACGTTCCCCGGCCTGGGTCTCATCAGAACATGTTTAATGTGGAATATATGAGTTTGAACCTGTGAGATTTCGCCAAGAGGAAAATAGCAAAGATAATGTCTGGAATCTCGACACTATCGACAGTTAGGACAGAAACTCTTGATTAAAGGGATTGTTCACCCAAAATATGTTAATTCTGTCATCCTCGAGTTGTTCCAAACCTGTATGAGTTTCTGCTGAACACAAAAGAAGATATGTTGAAGAATATGGGTATCCAAACCATTCACTTCCCTAGTATTTCTTTTTCCCATACTATGGAAGTCAATGGGGACCATGTTACCAATCACGCATATTCTTCACTTGAGGGTGAATAAAAGATGACTTTATTGGGTGAATTATCTTTAACATCAGAGATGCTTATCGCTTGATGCTTTATTGCATGAATGACTAAATGTAAAATCTCAGGGTGACTTCAAGTTAATATTTCAATAATTTTACACCACGTGTGTATGGGTCGCTGGCGTCGGTTTATGGTCACATGACATGCAGGTAAACAAATAAATTTCGTTTTTATTGTGATTATTTTTGATTTAGTTGTAATTTTACATTTTTATGATTTAATTATTTATTTTGATTTATTTGATTAATTATTCATTTCAATTTTACATTTTTATGATTTTAATTTTTTTAAAAGTTATTTTATTTTGCATTATGATATAATATTTTTTTTATAATTTAGTTTATTTTATTTTAAAAACTTTCATATTAACTATGGATTATGATTTAACTCGTTTTTAGTAAGTGTTTTATTTTGATTGACTTTATTTTAAAATCATTCATTTTAATTTAATTATGATTTAATACATTTTTGTACGTGTTTTATTTTGATGATTCTTTTCAGTTATTTATGTTAAGTTGACATTTTTATGATTACACCGTTCAGCAATTGTTTTTTAATTATTTTATATTTATGGTTTTATTTCAAAAGTATTCATTTTAATCTTACATTTTTTGATTAATACGTTTTTTTATTGTAATTTTTTATTATGCATCCTATATTTTTTTATTTGTTATTACATATCGTTTTGTTTAATTCTAAAAGTATTCATTTAATCTTAAAGTAACGATTAAAGTTCTTAGTAAGTGCTTTTTATTTTTTATGAATCATATTTATTATTTAATATATACATTTTTTTAATTGCACTTTTTCATTAAGTGTTTTTATTTTAAATGTATTTATTCATTTTAGTTTGTCATCTTTTATGATTTTTATATCATTATAATTAGCTCCTGTGTTATGGCATGGGGTTTACTTTAGTTAGTTAGTTCATCACTCTTGAAATATGGACACTTTCAGTAAAGCTGCTTTTGAAATAAAGTGTATTGTGAAAAGCGCTATACGGATAAAGGTGAACAGAATAGAACGCGTGTCCGTGTCTCCCTCAGCTGCAGTCTCTGGGAGTGAGTCCGGCCGGGATCAGCTTCAGTTGCCTGACCATGGAGTCGGATCGCTTCATCTGCATCCGAGAGAAGGTGGGCGAGCAGAACCAGGTGATCATCATCGACCTGAGCGACCCGACCAACCCCATCCGCCGGCCCATCACAGCCGACAGCGCCATCATGAACCCGGCCAGCAGAGTCATCGCGCTCAAAGGTGCCGCTGCTTGTGTCTCATCTATCTGACAGGCTTCACTGTTGTTTTCTGATATGCTTCTCAAAAATGCCATTTCTCACTCTAACCACTAAACTGCTCTCTGAACTCGCTGAAGATGGTGAGTGTTTCAGCCGTTCTCAATCATTGTGGTCTTCACACGCACATCTCTCATATATGGCAAGCCGTTTTAGCTTTTATTCATTTCCAGGATATGAATTCTTGATATCAACAATTCAATTCTTGATACCAACAACTACATTATTGATATCAACAATTACATTCTTGATTTCAACAATTGGTTTTGAATGGCAGCCTATGGTGACATTTTACTAGTGAAAATACAATTGTTGATATCACAAATTTAATTCTTGATATCAACAATTGTATTTTCACTAGTAAAATGTCACCATAGGCTGCCATTCAAAACCAATTGTTGAAATCAAGAATTGATTTCTTACTAGTTGAAATTCCAATTTCACATATCAGAAATACAATTATTACTAGTAAAAACCTTTATTTTTGATATAAAGAATTCAATTGTTACTAGTTGAAATGTCTATTCTTGATATCAGCAATTGAATTGCTACTAGTAACAATGTTCATTTTTGATATCAATAATTCAATTTTTACTAGTGACAATTTTAATTTCTGATATCATGAATGTGATTGTTACTAGTAAGAAAGACATTTTAGATATCTGAAATAATATTGATATCAGAAATACATTTTCAGATATCAAAAATGATCATTTTTACTAGTAACAATTGAATTTTTGATATCAGGAATTCACATTTTTACTAGTAACAATGTAATTATTGATATCAAAAATGATATTTTTACTAGTAAAAAATCAATTCTTGATATCAACAATTCATTTTGAATGGCAGCCTATGGTGACATTTCACTAGTGAAAATACAATTACAGATATCAGCAATTAAATTGTTGATATCAAGAATCCATATCCTGGAAATGAATAAAAGCTAAAACGGCTTGCCATACTCATACGCATGTAGACGTCTGTGTCTCATTGAATATGCATGATCACTGTGTGTATCTGTTCTCCGTAACCATGCTTTGGGGACAAATTTGTACCCAGAAGTATAAGCTAAACCTGACAAAACATCCTTTTATGGACATCCTCGTTTGTAAAATGTAAAGTAAGTAATATTTCTGTTAGGATCAGGGAATTATGAATGCTTGTTTCCGCCACGCAATAAGAAAATAAAAAAGGTAATTGCGACCTTTTATCTCACAATTCTGATATAAACTTGTATAATCGATATAAGCTTGCAATTGCGAGTTAAAAAGTCCAAATAGCATGATATAAACTTGTGAGGAAAAAAGTCAGAATTGTTTATATTGCGCAATTTTGAACTATGAGTTTATATCACAATATTCAGAGAAAAAACAAAAATGATATAAACTCACAATTCTGACCTTTTTCTCGCAATTGGAAGTTTATATCTGGCAATTCTGACTTCTTTTTTTTCCCCGGCCTGTCTATTTTGACTTTATAACTCGTAATTGCACATTTGTATAAGTTTATATCCGAATTATGAGATAAAAAGTCGCAATTACCCTTTTTTGCATTCAACGGTGGTAAGCCAGCTTCTATAGGTACAGTAATAGTATTAATAACTTCTGTAAATGTAAATAAAACAATAGAAGTCTATGGAATGTCCCTCTTTAGATGGTAAACGTGTGTTTGTGTGAACGGTCAGTTGATAGGACCCCATATTTCACAGGAAAAATTATATTATGGAAAATTGCTAAAGACATTTGAGCCTTTAGTATCCGTTTCAGGAACTAACTCAAGCGCTAAACACACTCCTGAGTTTAATCAGACTGTGAAGAATATGTGTTACAGTTGCAGTGAAACACTCCTGTTTGTGGAAAAGCTTCTTCGATCCGTTCTTGATCTTTTCTACACAAATCCATTGGCCGTTCAACGCTTTATCGTGTGTGATCTGTAATCTGATGACGGTCTGTGTGTAGAACTAAAACTAAACTAATAAAAATCACTCTTGAAATAGAGCTGAAATAAAATAAAAAATAACTGAAAACCTTAAAAAAAAAAATTTATTTTCCATAATCATCACAACTATAACAAATAAAGGCTTGAAATATCTCACTTTGCATGTAATGAGTCTATATAATATATTAGTTTCACCTTTTAAGTTGAATTACTGAAATAAATGAACTTTTGCACCATATTCAAATTTTTCAAGTTTCACCTGTACATATATTTATATTGACAGCAACAAAAATAATAATAAAAATGACAAAAACACATAATAACACTAATACTTAAACTATAATTTAAATCCAAACTTCATATAAAAATAAAAGCTAATTCTAAATATTAACACAAACTATAATAATAATAATATATAAATAACACTAAAATTGGTTCTCTCAGTGATGCTCACAGTTACTGTCTCGTCTGTTTTTGTGATAACATAACATAGTTTTGGCAAAACATAAATTTAATATTCAGATCATGATTAATGATAATGATTAATTGAAGTACAGTTGTAGATAATTTCTTATATTTAATAATGATATTCAGTGTTCAGGAATATCACTTTTAAAGTCAACCTGAAATCATTATTTACTTCCGTAATGCACATTCCTGCATGTTATTCCATAGATATGTTTGACTTCATAATCTTTCATCAAAATATAACAACCTCTGAAACAACCTTCCTCTTCGGCCGTTTAGTGTAATGATGAATCTCATGTTTCTTAGTAAATACATTTAAAAAAATAAAGTAATCTACACTGTTTTGCCCTTTTTCAGATAAAACCCCTGATATTGAATACTTTAATACTTTCTTTTAAAGTATAGTAAAGTATTGAAAGCACTAATGACATTACGCTCATCACTGCTGATATGAAGTGTTTGGTCTGGTTATGGTGAAAGGTCAAAGGTCACGTGTCGTGTGTGTCCCACAGCGGAGCGAACGCTTCAGATCTTCAACATGGAGATGAAGAGTAAAGTGAAGGCTCACACCATGACGGATGAAGTCCTGTTCTGGAAGTGGATCTCCGTTAACACCGTCGCCCTGGTTACGGACACAGCCGTCTATCATTGGAGCATGGAGGGAGACTCTCAGCCAATCAAGATGTTCGATAGGCACGCCAGTCTCGCTGGATGTCAGATCATAAACTACAGAACCGACGAGCAGCAGAAGTGGCTCCTGCTCATCGGGATATCAGCGCAGGTGAGTGTGTGTGTGTGTGTGTGTGTATTGTGAGAGAGAGTGTGTGTGTGTTTTGTGAGAGTGTGTTTGTTTGCGTGTGTGTGTGTGTGTGTGTGTGTGTGTGTGTGTTTTGGGAGAGTGTGTGTGTGTTTTGTGAGAGTGTGTTTGGGTTTTTTGTGAGAGTGTGTGTGTGTGTATTGTAAGAGAGAGTGTGTGTTTTGTGAGAGTATGTTTGTGTGTGTGTGTGTGTGTGTGTGTGTGTTTTGTGAGAGAGAGTGTGTGTGTATGTGTGTGTGTGTGTGTGTGTGTGTGTGTTTTGTGAGAGAGAGTGTGTGTGCGTGTGTGTTTTGTGAGAGTGTGTGTGTGTGTGTATTGTGAGAGAGTGTGTGTGTGTGTTTTGTGAGAGTGTGTGTGTGTGTCAGTCAAGTCAAGTCATCTTCATTTATATAGCGCTTTTAACAATGGATTGTTCCAAAGCAGCTTTACAGAGATAAACATATAATTTAAGGTAACAGATTGTTTTGGCTTTATAGCGGTTCTTGAATAATGTTATTTCCAGCTAAAGTTAACTTTGATTGATTCACCTCCATTGAAATGATCATTTGTTATTAAATTAGGGGCCGCTAAGACGACGCCGTTCTCTCTAAACAGACTTTAAACGCGAACCTGTGATTAACGCTGACGGCGTTCACATGCTCATTAAGAATTGATTCTATAGTTATGTGCTTTTGAAAATATGTGCGCAGGTTTGCAATTCCACACAACCCAGCCTAAACAAACTACTTGTCTTGCCTATAAATTTTGATACAGAATTTTGTTTTATTTTATCACTTCGGGGTACGCGAGCCGGAATACACAACGCTTTATCTGTAGAGTGGGAAAGGGATCCTCCATAGGGAGAGGATAGTGGACACTTCAGCACTGCATTGTCATCGGGTCCAGGCGGATCTCCTTCGTCAGATCTGGACACGGCCTGGATCCGGCAGGCTGCGGGAAAACCTCGGGATAAACAAAGACACTAATATTAGCGTAGATGCCATTCTTCTTATGATGTAACGAGTACATCAAGATTTAAGGGAAGTGTTCCCAGTTCCGGCTGACCTAATCTATGCAGCCTAACATTGAATTATAGAAGTCTATAATATATTATGTGTATGCTAGGTCAAAGAGATGTGTTTTTAGTCTAGCTTTAAACTGACAGAGTGTGTCTGCTTCCCGGACAATGGTAGGAAGACTGTTCCAAAGTTTTGGTGCTAAATAGGAAAAGGATCTACCGCCTGCAGTCGATTTAGATATTCTAGGTATTATCAACTGGCCGGCATTTTGAGATCGAAATAGACGTGAAGGACTATAATGCGTTAAGAGCTCGCTCAAGTACTGCGGAGCTAAACCATTTAGTGCTTTGTAAGTAATCAACAATATTTTAAAATGTATACGATGTTTAATAGGGAGCCAATGCAGTGTTGACAGAACCGGGCTAATATGGTCATATTTCCTGGTTCTGGTAAGAGCTCGAGCTGCGGCGTTTTGAACTAGCTGTAGTTTGTTTATTAAGCGTGCAGGGCAACCACCCAGTAGAGCATTACAATAATCTAGCCTTGAGGTCATGAACGCATGGACTAATTGTTCTGCATTTCCCAATGAGAGCATATGGCGTATATGCTCTGTATGGCGTATATGAGTGTGTGTGTGTTTGAGTGTGAGTGTGTTGTGTGTGTGTGTGTGTGTGTGTGCGTGTGTGTGTGTGTGTATTGTGTAAATGTGTGGTGTGTGTCTGCGTGTGTGTGTGTGTGTGTGTGTGTGTGTGAGAGAGAGAGAGTGTGTCTGTGTGTGCGTGTGTGTTTTGTGAGAGTGTGTGTGTGTGTATTGTGAGAGAGTGTGTGTGTGTGTGTGTGTGTGTGTTTTTTGAGAGCGTGTGTGTGTTTGAGTGTGTGTGTGTGCGTGTGTGTGTGTGAGAGAGAGAGAGAGAGTGTGTCTGTGTGTGTGCGTCCATCCGTCCGTGCGTGCGTGTGTGTGTGTGTATTGTGCGAGAATTTTGAACTTCGTGGATTGGACAAACATGGTAAAATGTATTAAATGGAACCAAAATTATATAGTATTATAAGTGAATGAACGTATATCAAATACCAAAATATTTGTTACATAAACATGCAAGTCTGTATAATGGTGATCATATTAGTATTATTAAGCTTAATATTATTTTTTAATTACATTGGAAAGTAATTGGCATGTAAAACTTTTATGGCTTTATTATTTGTTTTGGACTGGCAGAATAGTGTAGATTTGTTGACTAACAAAGAAATAATTGCCTTTTAATGGTTATATATATATATATATATATACACACACCTGTATATATAAAAGCATGTGGTTTGAGAACGTGTGTGGTGTGTAACCCTCTCTCCGCCTGTGGGTCCTGCAGCAGAACCGGGTGATCGGCGCGATGCAGTTGTTCTCTGTGGACCGGAAGGTTTCTCAGCCCATCGAGGGTCACGCCGCGGCGTTTGGACTTTATAAACTGGAGGGAAACTCAAGCGCTTCAACGCTCTTCTGCTTCGCTGTCAGAGGACAGGCTGGAGGAAAGGTGACCGTTCATGCAGCTTTCTGTCTCTCTCAACTGATCTGTCTCTTTACCTCTGTACTAGAGGTCTGCACGGGCTTTAAACTTAAGCCCGAACCCGGCCCGTATCCGAAATCATTTAACCCGACCCGAACTTTACGGTTATATTTTAGGCCCGAGCCCGGCCCGAACCCGAGGTCCGTTTCTCACAGTAAATAGCTTTTTTTTTTTTGCAATATGCTGTATTTTATGATTGCTTGCCACGATAATTAAAAAAATAGGCTATATGTACAAACACCGTTTCACCAAGACACATCATCAGTCAGCAAGAAAAAAAAGAGAAAAAGCAAGACTTACTAATTACGATGAAACAGTCACAAATTCCCCTGGAACTCAAACATTAAACTTCAAAACAAAGTTTGCGCAGTTGCACAACTATTTACATAAATACTCGAAAAAATTGGAATATGGTGCAAAAGTTCATTTATTTCAGTAATTCAACTTAAAAGGTGAAACTAATGTATTATATAGACTCATTACATGCAAAGTGAGATATTTCAAGCCTTTATTTGTTATAATTTTGATGATTATGGCTTACAGATATGTTCAAAAATTCAAAATTAGAATATTGTGAAAAGGTTTTCATATCTGTAATCCATAATCATCAAAATTATAACAAATAAAGGCTTGAAATATTTCACTTTGCATGTAATGAGTCTATATAATATATTAGTTTTACCTTTTAAGTTGAATTACTGAAATAAATGAACTTTTGCACCACATTCAAATTTTTCGAGTTTCACCTGTATAGCCGATCCTTCTCAGTACGAGTTATGAAGGAAGAGAACAGCATCGACAGTTGATGGTTTCAGCGCGTCCTCTGATTGCAAAAAAGTTTTGTAAAATGATATATGATAAAATAAAAATGATTCATATATCATTTTACAAAACTGTTTTGCACATGTGCTCCCGCACGCACTATTTCAGTCACAACACCGCAATCAGAGGAGGGCGGCTGAAACTGCGCACATCTACTTTCTCTCTCGCGTGCTCATATAATTTCGATCACAACACTCCAAGCAGCCGAGCACACGGCACGCAATCTATATATATATATATATATGTATAGCCTATATAGTTTTTTTAAGTTACAAACCCGAACCCGACCCGAAACCCGTGAGTTTTTCGGGACCCGTCGGGCTCGGGTCGGGTAGCAGACCTCTACTCTGTACAGATAAAACGTTATCAAAATGATTCCAGTTCACATGGATCCGCGGAAACAGACTGACGACATATTCAAACGCGCATATCTATAGACTAAACACGTAATATGCATGTGCACCCCGTCACCGTTTTCACAGATTCACGTTTTTGAAGTTTACACCGAGATGATAAAGTTTTTCAAAACTTAGTTGGAACCAGGGCTTGACATTAACTTTTTTCCTCTCCAGCCACTGTGGCGAGTGGTTTTCCAAAGTTACTAGCCACTCAGCGTTTTCACTGGCCACAATTTGGACACCGATACCATAGGGGAATAACTACCGTATAGATATTTTTAATAGCATCTCATAATTTGGCATCCGGTATATTAGGCTACTGTCACTTTAAGACATGCCGCACGGACCCATTATACTGTTTTATATGGCCAATATACTTGTCTTTATGTGCACGCACTTTGGGTGTGAGCACAAAATCTGCGTGAATGAGTAAAATTGTGTTCAATACGCGCAATCCCTCGCCAGATTCAAGCCCTGTAACACCAACAATATTCATCCGGAGCAAATTAAACGAGTGAGTAAAGGGTTGGTGTGTCGACTCGCTGTCGGAGAGATCAGAGAGCGAGAACACACAGCTGGTATCTTTTGTATCTACTCTGCGGAAGAGTTTCAGATATTTCAGTATCAATATGTATCGAAAAATCAATATTACTGCCAACACTAGATTGCACTTGGTTTATTATTTCAGATGCCTTTTTAAAAGACTACAATTGAAAAATGTATATAAAATTCAACCCGCCAAAGTGGCTAGTGACTGCGTTAAACGCCAACGCTGAAATACACACGCATTTGGCGGGTTGGCGGGTGTTAATGTCAAGCCCTGATTGGAACCTATTTTAAAGTTTGCGTTCTCGAGCCACCAAACACTGTTTTTGTGCAAAACGGCCAGAACGCATTAAAAGTTTTCTGTTTTCAGTTAAAGCGGTGTTGTGTAAGCGGCCCCTAAATTAATAACTATGATTTTTACAACGGAAGTGAATCAATCATAAACTAACTTTAGCTAGACAATAACTTTATTCTAGAGCTGCTGTAAAGCCAAAACTATCTCTGTTCCATTCTTTTCCTGTTATCACTGTAAAGCTGCTTTGAAACGGTCTATATTGTTAAAAGGATCTCCGGCTAGTTTGACAACTTAGTCTTATTGGGTTAGCGATACCATTTGCGCCACAAACGTGATATAATAACAGACGCGATGTTTTCGTTGTAGCGAGATATTTTAAAATAAAGTTTTTCCCTGTAAGTCGCCATTGTTGTTTTTACCCATTGCATTCTGGGCCGTGACGTAGACTGGTCCCAGCGCCGCCACAAACACAAGGCGCGTAAACGTTATCAAGTTAAACTATTAACGTTACCTCAATTAGCGAGCGAAATGTCTGCCGTTCACCCTTTTCAGTTCGAGCCTGAACGTGTTGTAAATACGGAGGAAGGTTCACAGGATGCTAACGTTAATCATCTCGTAGC
This sequence comes from Tiaroga cobitis, assembly GCA_030578255.1. Classification (NCBI taxonomy): domain Eukaryota; kingdom Metazoa; phylum Chordata; class Actinopteri; order Cypriniformes; family Leuciscidae; genus Tiaroga; species Tiaroga cobitis. Next base: position 31,940,092 of record CM060598.1, on the reverse strand, counting down.
CGTAAGTGAGGAGGAGCAGGAGGAGAGAGTAGGGCACACGCATTGGTGTGGCTGTGGCAATTGTTTACCAATGCTTACTGAAAGGGAGAGTGTTTGCTGTAAGGAACTCCAATTCATATCAGCAGCAGTCCAGGGTAAGGTAGCTAGGGTAGCTATATTGATTAAGCATAACTATATTGGCCTGAAGAATTTTGAAATAATCTACCACAGTAAATGCATATTATAGCCTAAGAACAGGATACTTGTTTACAGATTTACCATGCATCATTGCCCATCCTAATTTTGAGGCAGTTTGTCTCAATCCAGATGTACTGTGGGCTGCCCTCGTCAGCCTCCATGACAGATGGAGCGCTGGTTTACCCAGCCGCGATGCAGTTACTAACAGGCAGGTCTAACATGAACATATTTGTTTAGAATTATATAACATTATTACATGGCTTGGCTGAATTCCAGTGTAGAATGCGGTGTGCTATTTCTTGATAACAGACCGTTGCCATGAAAAACAGCGCGTTGCTATGGACGCAGCAGGATTCTAACCAGAGACGGAACGGACTATTTTCTTTAGCGGAAGCAATACAATCGTTTTTAAATTAATAAATTCCTTTTTAAATCAATATTTTGTGTCAAATTATTGATTTATTTGGTAGTTAGTCATGTAATAAGCGGGATAATGTATAGCGAGGCGGTTGTTATAGCGAATACAACCCCTTCAGGCTGATTCAAGATCCCTCCGCTTCGCGTCGGGCTCCCGCATCAGCCTGCTGGGGTTGTATTCGCTATAACAACCGTCTCGCTATACATTATCCCTTACTTAGTTTGGCCAACACTGAAAGTTTTTCCAGTAACCGATAAAGAATCTAGACAATAATACAGCGCAAACATTATTGGCTGGCATGTATTGGCTTGAGTCAAACCTTGATTCATCCTTTCATAACATTTAGTGTAAAACTTTTGGCTTTAGGTCTTACAGATATTCTTCCTATCGCCAGTTTACATGGTGGATGCATGGCTGGCTGGGGAGAAGAGTCCGCAGAGTCATTCCCTCGTGTGCAGTGAGCAAAATAAGAAATGTCTACCCCGAACCAAGTGGAGCCTATACAGGATTTGACCATGCAGACAATCAGGGAGAAGTAGAGGAGGCATGGAGGAATTTTCAACTATGCATAGACTGAATTTGCAAAAAACAAACTGCTAAAAATAATTCAAAATTAAAACAGCTGAGCATTTAAACTACAATGGTGTGTTCATTGTGTATTATCAGAGGTGTCAACAGTGCACACTTCCCATACTCAAAGTAGAAGTTTCCTGTGAAATGAAGAGAAATAAGACCAGAATTCCTTTGGGACCATCACAATGTGGCATTTTATCTCTCTAGGTGGGTCCGAAGATGAACTGTAGAAGAGTGTGTCGAACTCATAGACAGTAAAAGAAAATGCCCGCGAACGATCGCCTCTGACGTGTTCTTTTTAGCTTAGCGCTCAGGACCGTCGTGCGTCATCAACAATCGACGGCCCATAGTACAAAAAAGCTGAAAAGGTAGTGATCGCGCTTTTTTAGTTTTCTTAATCATGAAAGGGTTTCAGGTATTTTTAACCAAGCGCCTTAATTAGGAGGGGTATTGACATCATATCTAGACCAAATTGGCAAACTAGCCGGAGATCCTTTTAAAGCAACACTAAGTACGATTTTTTTACCTTAAAATAATGTTTCCAAAATGGTTTCAGTGGTTCATTAAGTTGTAACAGGGTGAAAGGCACTCATGCCTCCGCTTTGCGGTCCTATATCTGCTATAACCACGCTATGTAAGATTGCCAGATCGGGTCGAGTTTCTGTAGTTCTAATGAGACATAAGAAAACTACAAATTTGACTTGGTTTACGTCAAGCGTTACAATAGTCATTATTTTGTTTTTCTTCGTTTCTGATGTCGCAATACATCATACTTTCATGAAATCATGCAACATACTCTACCTTGTCTGTGGACATCGTTCATTCCAAAGCCGGCGCTGGATAAACAGCGAGCGTGCGTGCGACGGTAGGATGCGCTAGGCTAAATTATTTACCACAGCGGTAATGGACAATTCCGCTTCCAACCTGTAGGGCGACCGCAGAGGAAAAGTTACTTGGTGTTGCTTTAAAAGCGCTGTGTAAATGAAGGTGACTTGACTTCTGTACGGGACTGTCTGCATGTGTTTGTGTTCTCCAGCTGCACATCATCGAGGTCGGTCAGCCTCAGACTGGGAACCAGCCGTTCACTAAGAAAGCAGTGGATGTGTTTTTCCCTCCTGAAGCACAGACAGACTTTCCTGTAGCCATGCAGGTTAAATCCTCACACACGATTACCTGATCACATGTGTAATTAACCAGCACACGTTCACCTCACGCCTGTCCTGTGTTTTCTGGCAGATCGGTCTGAAGCACGGCGTCATCTACCTCATCACTAAATACGGCTACTTTCACATGTATGATCTGGAGTCGGGTGTGTGTATATACATGAACCGCATCAGCGCTGAAACTATATTCGTCACGGCGGGTCATGAGAGCACGTCTGGGATCATCGGGGTTAATAAGAAGGGGCAGGTACACACACATCTGCACTCACACACACTCACACCACCTCTCACTCACTGTAAATCTCTCTATCTCTATCTATCTATCTATCTATCTATCTATCTATCTATCTATCTATCTATCTATCTATCTATCTATCTGTCTGTCTGTGTATCTATCTATTGTCTGTCTGTCTGTCTGTCTGTCTGTCTGTAAACACAGTTATATATGGATGTCATTACATAAAAAATTATTTGACCGCATTCATTATCCAAAAGAGGATGCTGTGATTGACCAATTAGAGTCAAGTAATCTAGAGTTATAATTATAACGACATCTAAAATAATAATAGGTAAATAAATGTATAACTTAATAAATATAATTAAAGGTACAATATGTGTAAAATACAATACAATAAAGCGACCCCTAGCAGCAAAAAAAATTATATATTGTATCTTTAAAATGTAAATATAATTATGTTAAATGGGGGCAATCGTGGCCTAATGGTTAGAGAGTCATATCAGACTGGTGACCCAGAGGTTACGGATTCGATTCGAATAGTTGCCACTTTCACTTCACTTAAAGGTGCTGTATGCGATTTCTAAAAATCGAACACTGTTGATATTTGAAGTCAACCAAAACTAATACCCCCCCCCCCCCCCCCCCACCACACACACACACACACTTATTGCTTCGCCCCCAAAATGCACAAACAAGCAATGAAAGAGTATCTCTTTTATCATAGCAGAAGCGAAGCAAAATAATCAGCGTCTGTTTTCACGCCTTCCCGCTTAAGTCTCTCCAGCGCTGGAAAACTTGTCTAATATTAATGCGGGTCCTGAAGCTCTTGCCTGATCATAACCCTTCTCTGAGATATTCCTCAGACCTTTTCTCTTGTGTAATGTCTCTCTCAGCCATCTTTCTTTCTGCAGTCTTTCTTTAAATCTCCCTCTTGCTCAAATCATTCTCTCATTCTCCCCCATCATGAGTGGACACACCCCCTACTGCTGATTGGCTCTCTCTATCTCTCACCTCCCCCATCATGAGTGAACACACCCCTACTGCTGATTGGCTCTCTCTCTCTCACCTCCCCCATCTTGAGTGGACACGCCCCCTACTGCTGATTGGCTCTCTCTCTCTCACCTCCCCCATCATGAGTGGACACGCCCCCTACTGCTGATTGGCTCTCTCTATCTCTCACCTCCCCCATCATGAGTGAACACACCCGTACTGCTGATTGGCTCTCTCTCTCACCTCTCCCATCATGAGTGGACACGCCCCCTACTGCTGATTGGCTCTCTCTATCTCTCACCTCCCCCATCATGAGTGGACACGCCCCCTACTGCTGATTGGCTCTCTCTCTCACCTCCCCCATCATGAGTGGACACACCCCCTACTGCTGATTGGCTCTCTCTATCTCTCACCTCCCCCATCATGAGTGAACACACCCCTACTGCTGATTGGCTCTCTCTCACCTCGCCCATCTTGAGTGGACACGCCCCCTACTGCTGATTGGCTCTCTCACCTCCCCCATCTTGAGTGGACACGCCCCCTACTGCTGATTGGCTATAAGTTTGTTGTGGTGCTCGGTCTGATGCACTTTCAACAGGGTTTTTCAAAACTCGCTTACTGCACCTTTAATTATTCAAAAAACACCTTTTAAATTAAAATGACAATTACTTTAGATTTTCAGCCTAGTCTGTCCAGAAGTGTCATGTTCTGGAAACCCTTTTCTGTCTGGTTATTCCACATGTGTGTGTGTGTGTGTGTGTGTGTGTGTGCGCTTTTAGGTCCTGTCGGTGTGTGTTGAGGAGGAGAACATTGTAAATTACGTGACTAGTGTGCTGCAGAATCCCGAGCTGGCGTTACGGATGGCGTTACGCAGTGATCTTCCCGGAGCAGAGGAGCTGTTGACACACAAGTTCAACACACTCTTCTCACAAGGCAGCTACACGGAGGCGGCCAAAGTCGCTGCATCGGCTCCCAAGGTAAAACCAAGCGGCAACCTTCCCGTCTCTCTTGAATCCAACACTGAAGTGACTTAAACCGCAGTTCATCGACTGGCCACTAGACTGGCCAAAGAGTGTCAATCCCATAGACCCCCATGTTAAAATGCCCAACTTTATAGCAGAAAAAATATGTTTACAGCCTGGTGCAAAAAGTGGTTTGGTCTATATAGCTAATTTTGCCTTTCATGACGACTGTGAGGGGGGTGAATTTTTTTATAACTCATCTGTTTAAATTAAATTAAGCCTTAAAGTTCTGCTTAATTAAGAGCGTGGCCACTTGATTGACAGGTGGATTGCCACTGCTGTCACTACTAGCCGTTTGTCTGCTGTCTGTTAGCAGATAATCCGCCTCTTTGCCCATTTTCGTTTATCTGGGAGTGATGCGCTGCCAGACGGCGATGGCCGGCTCCGCCCACTTTAGGTTTTAAAATGCTCTTCAGAAACCTACGGGTGACGTCACAGACACTATGCTAATATTTTTTTTTAGTGTGTGTGTAATAAGCAGTGTGTGTGTGTGTAATAAGCAGAGTGTGTATAATAAGAATAGTGTGTGTGTAATAAGCAGAGTGTGTGTGCAATAAGCAGAATATGTATAATAAGAATAATGTGTGTGTAATAAGCAGAGTGTGTGTGCAATAAGCAGAGTGTGTATAATAAGCAGAGTGTGTGTGAAATAAGCAGAGTGTGTGTGTAATAAGCAGAGTGTACGCACTTGTTGGACCCGCCTATAGGTGCATATTACTAACTCGCTCTTTAAATAACAAAAAAAAATAAAGCGCCATTGACTTTAGAGCAAGTTTAAGTTGGTCAATGGCCTCAATTTCAATTGCCTCAAAACAGCAACGCTCCAAAAATGCGCCTGAACACACACCTCGTTCTCAGACCAGCAGCCCATGGGCGCACAGAAGGGCGCAACTGCATTTGCTATTTAAATAACGTGGTGCAGGACGTGAAAATGATAACTGCGTCGGGCTGAAACTAGCAAAACACACTTGCGTCGCACTTGGCGCTGCATTGCTCCGGGTGTATGATAGGGCCCATAGATCTCAAAACTGAGTGACTCTCGGTCACTTTCAACCAAGGTTATTATAGTTTTGCTTTTTTAAATTAGTTTAGTTTTAATATTGTTTTCAATTTTGCTTAAAATTTCAGTTTAATTTTAGTTAGTTTCATTAATGGTTTTGTTAGTTTTAGTTTAAACTAACAACAACTTTTGCACACGCGTCTCGAAAATGAAATGGCATTCTAAAAATGCTGCGCTCAAGTTAAAAGAAGTCCAACTTGCGTCTTATTACCTCGTGTTATTTCCCATTCCACCGCAAAATCCTTTATGAACAGCCGCTGAGGACTAGCGATGTGTTCTACGCTACGGTCCTTCATTGAGCGCGTCACAGGCCAGCGGTTAATCGCCTCAGCAACTTTACGCGTATGAAGCGTCAAATCAGGCATTTCCCTAAACAGCCACAGGTCAGATGTATCCGCTGAAGTAAAGAGTTTATTAATCACGAAAACGATTATTTATTTTTGCTAATTATTATTTTATTTCAGTTAGTTTTTCAGTAACTGTTGTTAGTTTCGTTTAGTTTTAGTTTTTCATTTATTATGAATTTTTTATTTAATTTGAGTTTACGAAAATTATTTTTGACCAATAGTTTTAGTCTTAGTTTCAGTTTTCGTTTACGAAAATAACCTTGCTTTCAACACAAACGTTTGCTGTCATCTCTGAATGCTCTCTCTCTCTGTGTACGACTGGATGCTCAGGGTGTCTTGCGTACGGCGGACACCATCCGCAGGTTCCAGGCGGTGCCGGCTCAGGGCACCCAGGCGTCTCCGTTACTGCAGTATTTCGGGGTTCTGTTGGACCGCGGGCAGCTGAATAAGCTGGAGTCGGTGGAGCTCTGCAGGCCGGTGCTGCAACAGGGACGCAAGCAGCTTCTGGAGAAGTGGCTCAAGGGAGAGAAGGTGTGCTGTTACCATTCCTTTTTCTCACTTGTTACTTAGCAATTCTTTTTTTATACATTTATTTCAATATAACTGTGCATTTATAGAAGTTTGTGAAAAAGAAAGTTAAGTTTAGACAGTATTTTGAGTAGAGATGCACCGATTGACCGGCTGGTGACTGGTGATCGGCTTTTATGCCGGTCAAATGCACTCGGGCGCCGCATGATTAACATCGCGCAACATCACCATCACACGTGCACACGGAACGCGCACATGTAGGAAACCTCGTGAATTACGGCCGTTTCACACCGCAAGGTGCAGAGCTTTTTTTTTTGTTCGGCGTGCATGCTAATCAATGAGTGCATTCACACCAGGAGCCGGAGCAGCGCGTGAGCGTCGAGCAGGAGCGTCGCGTGACCAACAGTGAAGCGCGGGTTTCGGCGCAGAATCTATTTTTGCTGCGCTCAATTTAAGTGAAAGCACACTTTTGATGGACAAAATAAATATGATTCATCCAAAAAGTGCCCAAAATGCAAAGAATTTGCATGTCTGGTGTGTTTTAACAAGAACTGAAATAGGCTAGGCTATGTCAGAAAGAAAATGAAGACTCAAAAATATTTATAGATTTATTCATTTAAAGTTATTTTTATTATTTCCCAATTGTTTCCCTGCACATGCTCCACTTGTCCTGTTTAGCTTGGCTGGACATGTGTCAGATAAGAGAAGAACTGTTTGAGAAATATAACTTGCCATTGATATACAACAAGTGATTGCAATAGGCCTGTGTGTGTGTGTGTGTGTGTGTGTGTGTGTGTGTGTGAGAGAGAGAGAAATATCTTTATACTGCAAGGCTATATTTATTTAATTTGTATTTGTTATTTATATATTATTTTATTGCCATTACCTGTTTTAATACAGAAGTTTAGTTTGCTAAATATATTTTTAAAAAAAAATTGGATATTGGATGTGAAAAGGAAATGGTTCTTCCATAACACTGCACTTTAGATGTGTGAGAATTTCCCACACTAGGAGTCATTTATATAGTTCTATTTTATAGCGATTATCTGTTCAAAAAATTTTCTATGCAAAATATTCTATTAAAGAGAAGATAGAAAATAAATATTTGTGTGTGCTGTAAAGTGGTTTGAAAAAATAAAATCGGAATCGGCTAAAATCGGAATCGGCAGGTCAAACTCAAGGAAAAATCGGGATCGGCCTAGAAAATTGTAAACGGTGCATCTCTAATTTTGAGACGCATGCTAAAAGTAACTTTAAAAGTAAGTTAGCTTTTAGAGCCTCCCACCACAGAAAAATATAGTTAAATTATTATAATATTTAAAATTATGTATTTTTTACAGTAAGTTTTGTTATTTTGACTTAAAGTGAAATCTAAATTGATGTGCTTAAGATCTATCTATCTGTCTGTCTATCTATCTATCTATCTATCTATCTATCTATCTATCTATCTATCTATCTATCTATCTATCTATCTGTCTGTCTGTCTGTCTGTCTGTCTGTCTGTCTGTCTATCTATCTATCTATCTATCTATCTATCTATCTATCTATCTATCTATCTGTCTGTCTGTCTGTCTGTCTGTCTGTCTGTCTGTCTGTCTGTCTGTCTGTCTGTCTATCTATCTATCTATCTATCTATCTATCTCTATCTATCTATCTCTCTATCTCTATCTATCTATCTGTCTGTCTATCTATCTATCTATCTATCTATCTATCTATCTATCTATCTATCTATCTATCTATCTATCTATCTATCTATCTATCTATCTATCTCTATCTATCTATCTCTCTATCTCTATCTATCTATCTGTCTGTCTGTCTATCTATCTATCTATCTATCTATCTATCTATCTATCTGTCTGTCTGTCTGTCTGTCTGTCTGTCTGTCTGTCTGTCTGTCTGTCTGTCTATCTATCTATCTATCTATCTATCTATCTATCTATCTATCTGTCTGTCTGTCTGTCTGTCTGTCTGTCTGTCTGTCTGTCTGTCTGTCTGTCTGTCTATCTATCTATCTATCTGTCTATCTATCTGTCTATCTGTCTGTCTGTCTGACTCATGAGTGTTGGATTGCTGTCCTGTTTGTCATCTTTTACCCATGATGCACTGCAGCTGGAGTGCTCGGAGGAATTGGGTGATCTGGTCAAGGCCGCTGACATCACTCTGGCCCTCAGCGTTTATCTCCGCGCGAATGTTCCTGCTAAAGTCATTCAGTGCTTTGCTGAGACCGGTCAATTCCAGAAGATAGTTCTCTATGCTAAGAAGGTACCAGCTTTCTTTTAATGTGCCCCTATTATGCTATTTTTAATGTTTCTTATTTTGTTTTGGAGTTTCCTACAACTAGTTTACATGCATCCAAGGTCTAAAAACACTTTAATGTTCTCATAATCTCCACTTCAGCATCAGCTCTTTTCTCACAGTGTCTGAAACGCTTCAATCAAAGAGTCAGTCTCTCTAAGCCCGCCTCTCTGAGAGCTGCTCTGCTCTGATTGGTCAGAAAGCAAACGCTCATTATCATATGTGACTCTCAGCTCTTGACACACAGTGATACGAACAGTAACGATGGCGTGTGTTTTACCGTATCAATCTCATCAGAGTGGATTTGCTTTGTCAGCAGAAAACAGCGTCTTCTCGACATGAACAACACGAACCAAACTCTTCCAGTCTCAGATAAACTACAGTGTTTGAGGGCGGAGCAAAGAGACGCTGTTCAGCCAATCAAGACCAGAGGCTGGCATTATGCAAATGAGTTACAAACCTAACTGAGACTGAATTACTGACGACTCGTTTCAGTTCAGAATCAGACAAACGGCTCTCTTATACACTACATGAAAGATAATATCCCAAAAAGCATAATAGGGGCACGATTCCACCATGATCTGTGTGTCTGCTCTGGTGTGATTGACCTGTGGTGTTGTTTCTGGGCAGATGGGATATTCTCCAGACTGGGTGATGTTGTTGAGGAGTGTGATGAGATCCGGTCCGGATCAGGGGCTTCAGTTTGCTCAGATGCTGGTTCAGGATGAAGAACCGCTGGTCAACATCAGCCAGGTAACAAACCCACTCGCTCGGCCATTTCAGTTATTTCTAGAGCTCAATCGAATTGGTGCTTCTTAGAAATACCCATGTTCACTGTCCTCCATGCTGTGACGACGCTCATCTAATGCAGTCAAACCAAAAATTATTCTGACACCAGGTATCATTTTTTGGTAACACTTTACAATAAGGTTCATTTATTAAACAATAGTTAATGTATTAACTAACATGAAGTAACCACGAGCAATACATTTGTTACTGTTTTTGTACGTTAATCTTTAATCTTATAACGTTAGTTAATCATAATAAAGCTCTTCATTGTTTGTGCATGTTAGTTCACAGTGCATTAACTAATGTTAACAAGATTTTAATAAAGGCTGAAATTAACATTAACAAAGATTAACAAATGCTGTATGTAAGTGCAGTTAATTATTAGTTAATGTTAAGTAATATAGTTAACTAATGTTAACTAACGAACCTTATTGTAAAGTGTTACCAATTTTTTATATTTTTTACTAGTGTGTGCAGGACACTACAGTTCATTTATGTAAGTGAGGAGAGCAAAATAAAGTAAACTGTGACATATTATACCCAAAAATTCTTCATACAGTGAAATTTATAACAATTTGGGACCAAAAATTATTCAGACACTTTGAGCTGATCATGTTTTGCTGAAGTGTGTTTTCTGTAATTGCTAATGCTTTTTTTACACACAGACTGAACAACATGAAGCTTTGCTTGGTAATAGTTTGAGCTAAACTGGTATTATCTAATTGTGTAGTTAAATTTGACAGCTGACAGATATTCAACATAATTCATGTGTGAGAGTCTAACAGAAGGACGGACAAAACCACTGAAATATGAGTTATTGTCATATTTTATTACCATTTTCTAAACTATAGCGAATAAACTGTGATAATGTGAGATATGTTGAAGGTGTCTGAATACATTTAGGTTTGACTGTGTGTGTGTGTGTGTGTGTGTGTGTCAGGTGGTTGATGTCTTCATGGAGGGTCCTCTAGTGCAGCAGTGTACTTCATTCCTATTGGACGCTCTGAAGAGCAACAGGCTGGAGGAGGGGCCTCTTCAGACACGCCTCCTGGAGATGAACCTCATCCACGCCCCTCAGGTGAAGCTCACGCTGCCTTCATGTCAGAGTTAGCATATTTATTCAAGATGAGTGAGCACAATTACTACATCTGTGCATAATTTTATTGATGCAAACTCTATTTTTTTCACTATCAATATTTATTTATCTATTATGCCACAGGACATTGTATAAGGCATAGTCTATTTTAGTCTTATTTATTGTATAGTAATTCTGTTTTTATTGTGTAAGAACAGTAGCCAGGTTAAAACCAGGCCGTTCTCAGTTGTAACTGAGTTATGGTCTGGCAAAGCGTCATAGACAAATCGTTTCCAGAGGGGCGTCACTAACGGACGTCGCGGATAGACCTAAACCCAATCAGAGCGATGAAGGAGATGACGTATGCAGAGCGGCGGAGAAACGAGTGTTGTTCTTTGCTCGGTTTTTAACAAAAAGGAAACGTTCAAATGGCTTAAAACAGACGCGATAGCTGAATCGAACGAGTGATGTTGGACGGCGGCATCCATCTTTGTAATGTAGGCTACAAAATCTGCTTCAAAATCCCAGCGCTGTCGTCATCGTGTAAAGCCCGCCCCAACGCTTCTGATTGGTGCCTCGATTTCGACGGATTGGAAATAAGCTTGAATGAGCTCTTTGCCTGACTAAGGCCCTGTCCCAAATGGCGCACTTCATGCGGACTTTCGGTCTCGTGGGCTTAAAGTGCGCGTGCTCGCCGACTCTACGAGTCCGTAGGCCGTCCCATTTAGCATGTTAACGCTCTGAAGTGTGCTCAGCAGCGCCCCCTTTGTACCCTTGAAGCGGTCTTCAGCAACGCCCGCATAGATGCAGGCTCCACGCACTTTAACTACCCAGGAATCCTTGCGAAAGGCCAATCAGACGACGGATGGGAGATTTCGCTCACGGACAATTGTTAACATGGCTGAGAAGAAAATATTTAAGTGTAATTATCATTACGGTTTTTATGACAAGTTTATACAAACATTATGATCATGGACCAGTGGTTGATGTCTCAAACATAGGCTAATAATAGCGAGCTGAGCTGAATAAATATACGACCGCATTATGATTCATTAAATAAATAGAACAGAATGTCAGGGCTTTACTGAGTCATATAAACACAACAACAATAGGCAGCATATTTTCCCGAACCTGTTGCTCCTGTCCATAACAACAATCAGACCGTCTTCCTGCTTCCGGCGTGACGATCGAGTCTGTCCCAAAAACACCTCTCAATGCGCCCTCGCGGACTCGCGCTATAGGTCTGCACTACATGACATCACCGAAGTGTGGACTCTGAGGAAGTCCACAAGTCCGGAGTGTGCCATTTGGGACAGGGCCTAACTTTCAGAGCAAATCTAAATTTGCCGGAAGTTGTCTGGGTTTTCCCAAGCGATAGATGAATCCGGCGAAACTACCGGAAGTAAGCGGGCGCCATAACTGAGCTGTTGCTGGGTAGCGTTGCGCCATTGCCTCCTATTGTTTTAGTTGCAACTTGCGTCCACTGGAATAAACAGCCCGCGATTTACGACTGTCACTAACGTTACAACTTTTATAATGTCGAGTGGGAAAACATGTTGGCATTTTGAAAAATCATCGGATGCCAGGCGAAGGAGAAACTACTCTTGAAGACCTTTAAAACAACAGAAGGGGCGCATTGGGGCAGTAACGTTAGTAACATTACTGTTATGTCTGTTGTTAATGTTTGATTTGCTTGACTGTGACAGAATTTTTTTTAAATAACAAATTAAATTAAATATAATGCAGTTTTTGTTATAATAACAATTATTTAATGACATAAGTAAAAAAATATAATAAATATGTAATATAGGGCTCAGCAAAATCTCCTCTCTAGCTATTTTTTCTATTCAATTAACATGCTATGGTCATTAAATGGCTTTCCTGAGCTAAATGTAACGTTATGTGACATAATTGTTCTCCTGCTGTTATATTGACCTCTTTCCATTTTTTAAAAACACTAATTGGTCGATATTATGTATACTTTCTAGCTGTACCTTACCCTTGCCTTTTGCAATGTGAAAATGAGATAAATAATGGACACAAATGAAAAACATGAATTCGTTTATTTGATGTCATTCATTTATTTATTGTTGCCAAATGGACAGATATTTTTATAGTTTCCTCGTTAGCTAATGTTAGCCAAGCTAGCTTGCCAAGCTAATTTCCCCACTGTGGGACAAATAAAGGTTTTCTTATCTTATCTTATCTTCTTAATATCAGAATAATGTGATGCTTCGTATCTGGGACTAATGACCATCTGAAAACCCGTGTTATTTTAGTATTATTTATATACCATCATGGTATTTATTAATTGGTTTTATATTTATATTTTCAGTTGTGGACCTTCTCAACTTGGACCGTCTAAGAACCAGTGTTATTTTTAGTAGTATTTATTAATATATATAAATAATTAATAATTTTTATTTAAATTTTTCGTTTGTTTTAGTGCTTTGTTATGTGCTTTTGCCATTTATTATTATTTTTTTCTATTTAGCTTTAATTTATTTTTATTTCGTTTTTTTTGTTGTTGTAATTTTAGTACTTAAACGTATTTATTTTAGTTAGCTTCCAACGGATCTGATGGCAGCGCTAAACCTTCGCAAACCGAAAGCATCACGTCAAGACTCCTGTCTTTGCGCTGCATCTCTGAGCCTGGTGTGTGTTTGCAGGTAGCAGATGCGATCCTGGGTAATCAGATGTTCACACACTACGACCGCGCTCACATCGCTCAGCTGTGTGAGAAAGCTGGTTTACTGCAGAGAGCGCTGGAGCATTACACCGACCCCTACGACATCAAACGAGCCATCGTACACACACACCTGCTCAACCCAGAGGTGCGTGAGTGTGAGAGAGAGAGTGTGTGTGTGTGTGTGTGTGTGAGTGAGTGTGAGTGTGTGAGTGAGTGTGTGTGTGTGTACGTGCGCGTGTGTGTGCGTGTGTGTGTGTGTGTGTGTGTGTGTGTGTGTGTGTGTGTGTGTGTGCGTGTGTGTGTGTGTGCGTGTGTGTGTGTGCGTGTGTGTGTGTGTGTGTGTGTGTGTGTGTGTGTGTGTGTGTGTGTGTGTGTGCGCGTGTGTGTGCGTGCGTGTGCGCGCGTGTGTGCGTGCGTGTGCGCGTGTGTGTGTGTGTGTGTGTGTGTGTGTCTGCACACTTTGAGCTAAATAACCGTTTTTGTCTGTCAGAGTAGTATTGAACATTGTTTTTTCTTCTGATTCTCTCAGTGGTTGGTGAATTTCTTCGGCTCTCTGTCTGTCGGCGACTCTGTTGAGTGTGTGAGAGCCATGCTGGCAGCAAACCTGCGGCAAAACCTGCAGTTGAGCGTTCAGGTCGCGACCAAGTACCACGAGCAGCTGGGCACGCAAACACTGGTGGAGCTTTTCGAGTCCTTTAAGAGTTACGAGGGTGAGACGCTCATAAACGCTTGTATTTAAAGTGCCTCTATTATGTGTTTTCAGATATTATCTTTCATGTAGTGTGTAATAGAGCTGTGTGTGAGAATGTAAAAGCTCTGCAAAGTTTCAGTGCAGATAAATTGAGTTTTTGTCTCCTAAAAAAAAAAGACGTGATTTTGAACTGAAGCGAGTCGTCAGTAATTCAGTCTCAGTTAGGTTTGTAACTCATTTGCATAATGCCCGCCTCTGGTCTTGATTGGCTGAACAGCGTCTCTTTGCTCCGCCCTCAAACACTGTAGTTTATCTGAGACTGGAAGAGTTTGGTTCGTGTTGTTCATGTCGAGAAGACGCTGTTTTCTGCTGACAAAGCAAATCCACTCTGATGAGATTGATACGGTAAAACACACGCCATCGTTACTGTTCGTATCACTGTGTGTCAAGAGCTGAGATTCAGATATGATAATGAGCGTTTGCTTTCTGACCAATCAGAGCAGAGCAGCTCTCAGAGAGGCGGGGCTTAGAGAGACTGAATTAGAGGGTCCAAAAAGAGACCCGTAATGTGCTACACAGAACCGACCCGGACCCGTCAATTATTTCAATAGCTGGACCCGGACCCGGCGGGAAGAAGACACAGACCCGACTGAGCGACTCTGGTATTACACACAATGTTAAACAGACCCGGGACCCGAAGTAATAGATTGGGACCCGGCTGACCATTTAAAATATAGACCCGAACCCGTTCAGGGCCTCGGGTGCTCCGTGTAGACCTCTAGAATCCTTTATCAAACTGTTTCAGACACTGTGAGAAAAGAGCTGATGCTGCAGTGGATATTATGAGAAAATGAAAGTGTTTTTGTCCTTGGATGCATGTGAACATTGTAGGAGATCCAAAACAACATTAGGAACAGCATAATAGGGGCACTTTAAAGCTTCAGAGGTTGAGGTTGTTTTGGTGAAATATTCTTCTGTCTCTTTCAGGCCTGTTTTATTTTCTGGGATCTATCGTGAACTTCAGTCAAGACCCAGATGTGCATTTCAAATACATCCAGGCGGCGTGTAAGACGGGCCAGATCAAAGAGGTGGAGCGCATCTGTCGAGAGAGCAACTGCTACGACGCCGAGCGCGTCAAGAACTTCCTCAAGGTACAGGAGAGAGAAACCCTAACCCTAACCCTAACCCTAACCCTAACCCTAACCCTAACTCATCAGTGCATGACAAGCTCAATAACATCCAGCTCAGGGCGTCTGTCTTCATCTATAGCTATGTTTCCATCCACACGTTTTTATCCGCATTAAGTGATATCGAATGAAAAATGCCTTATGGAACCATTAACATTCGATTGAATTTCATGAATATCGACTCAAATAAAATGCGTTCGGTCTCATTGGATTTGATCTTGATCGATATACGGTTTATGCGATAAACGCTGATGGAAACGTTATTATGGCGCGATCCATTTTGCCTAGCAAAGCTTTGTTCGCAAATGTTTGCTTGAATGTTGTGCAATTCGGTGAGAAAATGAATGGAAACACCTTAACATGTCGATATACCAATTTGATCGCAAAACAGCGTGTGATGTCATTACGCACAGGTTTTTATTCGCTTTAAAGCCGTTTGATGGAAACACACTTTCACCAGCTTTATTCGCATGAGGTTTTTTTACCGAACTACAGATAATTCGATTGACAAGTGGATGGAAACTTGGCTTATGAGACTTTAACTGACAATTATTTTACACAATATTAACAAAAGCATTCATTCAGATGTTCAAAACAATGACAGAAGTAATTTCAGAGATATGGAAATAAAAATAATGATAACATATTAAATAAAAACAAATAAACATAAACCTACATGTACTTTTTTAATTCAAATAATTAACCATTTATTTTAAGTAATTGATTTATTAATAACAACAAAATAAACATTCAACATTGGATTACATTTAAATGTTTTAAATTTATTTAACAATTTATTTAAATTAATTGGATGAATTTAATTTAATTAATACCAATAAAATAAACATTCAACATTACCTTACATTTAAAATTTTTTAAATGAATATTAACAATTTATTTTAATTAATTGAATTAATAATGATAAAATAAACATGTATTATTAGCTTAGATTTACATTCTTAAATTTAATTAACAATTTATTTTTATTAATTTAATTAATAATAAAATAAACATTCAACATTACCTTACGTTTAGAATTTTTAAAGTAAATATTAACAATTTATTTTAATTAATTGAATTAATAACAATGAAATAAACATTCATCATTAGCTTATTTTATTTATTTAATTAAAAACAGTTTATTTGAACTAATTTAATGAATTGAATAAAATTTAATTAACAACAATAAAACAAACATTCAACATTAGCTTGGAATTACATTTTTTATTAAATTAATTAATTTTAAATTGATTGAAATGATTTGAATTAATAACAATAAAGTAAACATTCAACATTAGCTTACATTTACATTTTCTAATTTAATTATTAAGAGTTTAAATGAGTTTAAATTAATTTAATTAATAACAATAGCAAATCATTCAACATTAGCTTACATTTACATTTTTTATTGAATTAACAATTTATTTTAAATTGATTGAAATGATTGGAATAATAACAATAAAGTAAACATTCAACATTAGCTTACATTTACATTTTCTAATTTAATTATTAAGAGTTTAAATGAGTTTAAATGAATTTAATAACAATAGCAAATCATTCAACATTTGCTTACATTTACAATATAATTGAATTAATAACACTAGCTATTTTTCCCGTTTATGCATTGTCTCGCACTGCTGTGACTGTATCAATTCATTATAATTCTGCTTGACAGTGGAAATGCAGTAAATGCCAGTAAAGCGCAGCAGGGCAACAAGATGCATCAGATATTGATTTGCAATCAGGTTTTGAAGTGTTTTTCTGTCGTGTCGTTGCACAGGAAGCCAAGCTCACAGATCAGCTTCCTCTCATCATCGTGTGCGACCGCTTCGACTTCGTCCACGATCTGGTTCTGTATCTGTACCGCAACAGCCTGCAGAAATACATTGAGATCTACGTGCAGAAGGTACAACCAAAGTCCTGAACGCAACAAACACAAACACGTCAATGAATCATGTATCTGAGATATCCACATGTGGGCTGCACGATTAATCGCAATTTCCATGTAATCGCACTTAAAGGATAATTCCGGCGCAAAATTAAACTAGGGGTTAAAGGATTAGTTCACTTTTAAAAAAACTTTTGCTGATAATTTACTCACCCCCATGTCATCCAAGATGTCCATGTCTTTCTTTCTTCAGGCGAAAAGAAATGAAGGTTTTTGATGAAAACATTCCAGGATTTTTCTCCAAATAATGGACTTCAATGGGGTCCAAACGGTTCAAGGTCCAAATGACAGTTTCAGTGCAGCTTCAAAGGGCTTTAAAGGCACAATATGTAGGTTTTTCGCCACAAGAGGGCGCAGTTTCCAACAATAACAGAGGCGTAGGTTGATGACGCAGTGATGAGCTGAATGATGGGACTTGCTGTCAAGCTGAGTTCTGTGAGACCTTTTCACCGTAATTGTGTATTACGTGACGTCACGAACGCGCATCACAGAACAGAGCAAGGCGAGCATTTGTGCTTATAAAACTTAAACTTTTTTATTTATTTTTTAAATGACAGATCGTTTCGCTAGATAAGACCCTTATTCATCGTCTGGTATCGTTTAAAGCCCTTTGAAGCTGCACTGAAACTGTCATTTGGACCTTGAACCGTTTGGACCCCATTGAAGTCCATTATATGGAGAAAAATCCTGGAATGTTTTCATCAAAAACCTTAATTTCTTTTCGACTGAAGAAAGAAAGACATGGACATCTTGGATGACATGGGGGTGAGTAAATTATCAGCAAAAGTGTTTTTAAAAGTGAACCTCCTAATCCTTTAATAACACATGGGTACCGAGTCGACCGTTCTCTGGGATGTGTTTTCATGCTAATCGAATATACCCAGTTTTAGCTTGAACAACTGATTAGCTTATAACGCTAGTATATAGGGTATAGAGTACGTAAAAATAAATCGCTAGTTAAAACCACTGACAAGGCTCAAAAAAGCCCCACACTAACACGCTGGAATAATGAGGGTCCCTACATGCAAACCGAAGCATTGAGAACGTTGTAAGTGTACAGACAGTTTAATAAGTAGATAGTACACAGTACACAATAGTATATTGTGTACTGTCTTGTGTAGATAGTACACAAGACAGTACACTTCGCGTATACAGGCAGGAGGCATCTTTGGAAAACAGTCTCGACCAGTCGAACCACGAACGCCGTGCTGGTCGATAGGAATTAGAAATCTGAGTAGCTCTGAGAGTGTGTTCAGATGGAGCATTTACTACCGATCAGCCGCTGTAAAATAATCGCAGCCTTTGCCAAATGGCGCGCAGTTTGATTGCGATTAATCGTGCAGAGCTAATGTGCAGGTGAACCCCAGCCGGCTGCCGGTGGTGGTCGGGGGTCTGCTGGACGTCGACTGCTCCGAGGACACCATTAAGAGTCTGATCCTGGCCGTACGAGGAGATTTCAGCACCGACCAGCTGGTGGAGGAAGTGGAGAAAAGAAACCGGTACAACCTGTCCTATTCTTCCTCTTCTCAAGACTAAAACATGCATTTTCACATGAAAAATACATTTTTGATAGCAGTTTACGTAAAAAGTCATTAGATGCATTGCATATTCATGATATTTAAGAATATTTATAATATATTAAATATAATATAACATCATATAATATGTATTTAACGTAGAATTATCAGTATTTAAACAGTTACATAGTATTTAAATTTAGTATTTAGATCAATTGAAAATATTTTACCAATAAAATGTACTATATTGTAACTATTCAATGTATCATAAATATTTGAAATATATATATTTACTGTATTTTTTGCATTAAATACTCTGAATCTACTATATAAGATCCAAATCGACCATAAATAAAATGTATATTAATATAAAATGAATCTACTAAATAAGATCCAAATCGACCATAAATAAAATGTATATATTAATATAAAATTAATCTACTAAATAAGATCCAAATCTACCATAAATAAAATCTATATATTAATATAAAATTAATCTACTAAATAAGATCCAAATCGACCATAAATAAAATCTATATATTAATATAAAATGTATCTACTAAATAAGATCCAAATCTACCATAAATAAAATGTATATATTAATATAAAATGTATCTACTAAATAAGATCCAAATCTACCATAAATAAAATGTATATATTAGTATAAAATAAATTTGCTGTATCTAAAAAAAAAAAAATATATATATATATTAATATCAAATGAATCTGCTATTTCTAAAACATAACAAAGTATAAAAGCCATGATCAATTAAAGGCTTTTTAACTTTTTTCTACACAATTCGAGTGCCTTGGAGTATTATTTTGTCCATAACAAAGTATATTTGAATATAAAATGAATCAACTATATCTAAAATAAAAATGTGTATATTAATATAAAATGAATTGACTATTTGTAAAGTAAAAAAAATATTTATTAATATAAAATTAATGTAATATATCTAAAATAAAAATGGATATATTAATATAAAATGTATTGACTATATCTAAAATAAAATAAAAATATATGAAATCAGGCATTTAAGAGTTAAAAATGACTCTTATTTTAGATATCAAATTCAGATATCAAAACGCATATTTAATAAAAATATATTGATTTCTTATTATTAAATCTGTCTTATTTTTTGACACATCCGTGTCTCTGTGCTCGTTGTGTCCAGCCTGAAGCTGCTCTTGTCCTGGCTGGAATCTCGAGTTCAGGATGGCTGTGAAGAACCTGCTACCCACAATGCCTTGATGAAGATCTACATAGACAGTAACAACAGTCCTGAGCGCTTCCTCCGAGAGAACCTGCACTACGACAGCGCCAGCGTGGGCCGATACTGCGAGAAGAGAGACCCGCACCTGGCCTTCGTGTCCTATGAGAGAGGACAGTGTGACCTGGAGCTCATACAGGTTCACATCCATCCAGCAGGAAACTTCTTTGCATAGATAAATGTCCTTTATAATCAGTGTTAGGGAAAGTTACTTTGAAAAGTAATGCATTATAATATTGCGTTACTCCCTTAAAAAGTAACTAATTGCGTTACTTAGTTATTTTTTAAGAAAAGAAATGCGTTACATTACTTTTGTGTTACTTTTTCTCACCGGGTCTGGGAGTTTTATAACAAAAAATTTTTTTTTTTTACCCTTTCACACAAAAAGTGAAATAATAATCCTCAGGCTGAAGGAAGTGCAGATTCACGCGTGTTCAGTTGAGGGCGCCGCCAGAGAATGTCTAATAGAGAGCCTAAGCCCCTCCCCTCCGCTTCCGGCTCATGGGACCTTATTTCAGGAAAAATATATATGGTAGTCAATGGCGAGAGACAACTGATCTTTTTATTCCGTCTGAACTGTACCCTGAATTACACATATGATGTTTGTCAATTTAAAAGATAATTATGAAAGTCAAGAAAGTCGCAGTTTGTCATGAAACAGAAGAGTAACATTTAGTTTCATGTGAAAATCGCTCAATGAACTACATCTCCCGGGAAGCGAAACAACGAGCGAGATCCGCTGCCCGTGTGTGTGCAGTCTGGTACAAAACACTCAGGCATAACGGCGTAACGTTACGATTATATTGCAAGACTATAGAAACAATGACAGACGTTCGCTTCAGTAAAGTTAGCTTCAGTAAAGTTAGCTTCAGTAAAGTTAGCTTCAGTAAAGTTAGCTTCAGTAAAGTCAACTTCAGGAAAGTCAGCGTCAGTAAAGTTAGCTTCAGTAAAGTTAGCTTCAGTAAAGTCAACTTCAGGAAAGTCAGCGTCAGTAAAGTTAGCTTCAGTAAAGTTAGCTTCAATAAAGTTAGCTTCAGTAAAGTTAGCGTCAGTAAAGTTAGCGTCAGTAAAGTTAGCTTCAGTAAAGTTAGCTTCAGTAAAGTTAGCGTCAGTAAAGTTAGCGTCAGTAAAGTTAGCGTCAGTAAAGTTAGCGTCAGTAAAGTTAGCTTCAGTAAAGTTAGCTTCAGTAAAGTTAGCTTCAGTAAAGTTAGCTTCAGGAAAGTTAGCTTCAGTAAAGTTAGCTTCAGTAAAGTCAACTTCAGGAAAGTCAGCGTCAGTAAAGTTAGCTTCAGTAAAGTTAGCTTCAATAAAGTTAGCTTCAGTAAAGTTAGCGTCAGTAAAGTTAGCATCAGTAAAGTTAGCGTCAGTAAAGTTAGCGTCAGTAAAGTTAGCTTCAGTAAAGTCAGCTTCAGTAAAGTTAGCTTCAGTAAAGTTAGCTTCAGTAAAGTTAGCTTCAGTAAAGTTAGCGTCAGTAAAGTTAGCGTCAGTAAAGTTAGCTTCAGTAAAGTTAGCTTCAGTAAAGTTAGCTTCAGTAAAGTTAGCTTCAGTAAAGTTAGCTTCAGTAAAGTTAGCTTCATTCATTGAGAGAAAATGTGCGCCTTTGGGGTTTGTAGTCTTTGTAATTACGTATTTTCACAGTCTTACACCTCAACAGTTTTACATCAAACTGCGACTTTTTTTTAACTTTAAAATATAGCTTTTAAATTGACAAACATCATATGTGTAATTCAGGGCACAATTCAAACGAGATCAAAATATTTGTCGTCTCTCGCCATTGACTACCATATAATATTTTTCCCAAATAAGGTCCCATGGTGGTCGGACCGGAAGGGGAGGGGCTTAGGCTCTCTATAAGGGGAACTTCCACTCTCAGTAAACTTCCGGCTCCTGAACTGGCTGCAGTTCCACTCTGGTTCCAAATGAGGGCGCTCACAGGACGAGTGCAGAATGAATGGAGGTCTATGGAGCAATACCCCTAAAAATCCACTTTTCTCAGAATATAATTTTTTGTCTAGTAATTTGAATGTTGTATTCGAAACGAGATGCAAAGAAATTACACATTGCTGGGTGTTAGATTTTTTACAGTCACTTATTTGCTTTAAAAAGTATTTTAAAATGTCAATGACGTCATACACATCGTACGACCAGAGATACTGCTTAACGGCAATCCTTCAGTCACTTTGGTACTTTCTCTCGAGGCATCAACAACACAGCTGACACAGTTGCTGCGTTGAAAAAAAAAAAACTTAGGCGAAAAAGTCCGCCTTAACATTCTGGTCCCGTTTCGGACGCCACGATGCCATCAAGCGGTGTCTCTGGTCGTAATCAGTCCTTCACTGACCAATCAGCGTCCATTAGCAGAATGCTAGCGTGTTATGGGCAACAACAACTCAACCTGGAGGAAATCGAAAGGACATAAGTACTCGTTTATTCAACTTTCGACCTATAACCCATGTTGAACTTGCAAAACCTACTATCAAATCTGAGATTTCTGAACGGCAATCGTGTGAAAGAGACACATTTAGCCGTCTAGCCCCATAGACTCCCATTCATTCTGCACCCGGACGATCGCCCCCAGTGGAACCAAAATTCGGTACAATAGGACTTAAAGGTACAATATGCAGCTTTTTTGCAGTAAAATATCCAAAAACCACTAGGCCAATGTTACATATTTTGTTTAGTTGATTACTTACAATATCCCAAATGTTTTCAACTATTTGTCAATCGTGAGAAAATTGCGTTTTTAACCGAGGAAACGGGGCGTGTGAGCAGGGGTGAGGAGTCACCAGTCAATGACATCATATCCGCGTTACCCCCGCTGTCCGCCAGGTTTGACCTCGCACTCCAATAGTAACCATGGCGACAGACGTTGACAACCGGGTTATGCCGGTTATGCTGAACAGGACGCTCACGCTGTTGTTGTTTTGATCAAACATTTTGGACCATGGCAAGCAGACTTTGAGACAAAAAGAGGACTAGAACGAAGATCAACATCTTTCGAGATGTCCGCGACTAACTTCGACTCGACAGAGACGCGAGTGTTTCATGTTACTTTATTAGACAGGTGAGCAAATGTACATAAAACTAATCAATGTTATCTAGTTCAACATGATGAAATGTTAGAATATGATCTGTATGTTATTGTAATGTTGATCTAGCTTACTGTCTCATACAGCCAACACACAACCTAACTAACAACATTCAACACACTCAAATGCCGTTTAGTGTGATAGTGTAACTGTTAGAGCAAGTGAAACAGCGCTGCGCTACCTCAAGTTTCATTCGTCTGATAAACGGACCTGTGTGAGTATTAATACAGTACTTGCGTGTAGTTCGGTAGAATGAAATGTCCTTATTCCTTTATATCCGCGGGACTCGTGTTGCGTGTGACGCTGATATCTGTCTCTCATTAGCAATCGCGCCCTGCTTCACACCACAGTCATGTTAAAAACATCACTGTATTCCCTCATCCATAAAAGATCCATCAGCTTGACGACAAGATCCATAATTCTGCTTAATGTGGAATATACGTCATTAATATACGCCTTTATTATTGTAAGAGGTTAGCGACCCCTGGTGGTGAAAAATCTTGCATATTGTACCTTTAAAGGGGTCATATAATGCCATTTTTTAACAAGCTAATATGATTCTTTAGGGTCTAAATTAAAAGTTTGTAATATACTTTAATTAAAAATTCTCATTAGTATTGTAAGAAAACACTAGTTTTACCTGGTCAAAAACAGCTCTGTTTTCAGCACGCCGTTTCAGTGCATGTGTCTTTAAATGGTAATGAGCTTTGCTGACTCCGCCTCTCTGTTCTGTGCGTACACCGTTTGAACACAATAACAATAACCATAACGCGTTGTTCAGTATAAACGTGGGATTATGAATTATATTGAGAACGTCGTACAAAGAAAACATGCCGTGATGTACCCTGAGTGTAAACCTTAGACGCATTCATCGTGAAGCGTGCAAGCGATTTGCAAAGATTAATATTAATATTAATATAAAGTTTAATAAAACGTTACACTCACTTCAGTTCTTCTGGAGGTTCAGCAGGAACACGAATATCTGGTACCGATCCGATTCATGAGCAGCTTCTTAGCAAAACCAGTTTTATACTGATCCTCGTTTATAAAGCAGTCTGGTGAGAAATGATTCGCGCAAACATTGACGTTGCTCCTGGGGAATATTCCCTTCGAAAACAAAACTCAGCCACTGCGTCTTCAGCGGTTCGGATTTAGGAACATTAAATGACTCTGTGTTCGTTATTACACCCGAGAACAGAACACCACAATCGCTTAGAGCCATTCTGCTCATAGACAGTGCTCCAGAATATCAACAATGACCGCGCCGGCCCGCACGGACTATGATTGACAGCTGGCTCACGAGCGAGGGCGGGTCTGTGTTGAAACGCTGCTGTCAATCAACAATCGTGGGAGGGGCGTCCGATTTAGTGACGTCACAAAATCGAACGGCTCAATTTGAGGCAGGGGAAAACATATAAGGAGATTAAAAAAAAAACACTGGATGGATTTTTATCATTTTATGATGGTTGTGTACAGGCACTGCCAACACACATTTCAGTACAATCAACTTCTAAAAGTGCATGTACCATTATATGACCCCTTTAAAAGGGAGTGGCCAGGCTCTCCGTAGACGAGCTCTGGCGCCGCTCAAACAAACCTTTCAGCTGTGCTGATATTCTGGATAACAGAAGAAAAAAGTTTAACACCACTAATAAAAACTAAAAATATAAAGTCATTTTTGCTTTAGCAGCAAGTACATTGGTCAATAAAGTGAGATTAAATGCATACAAATACTTGTTTTGTTCAACATATTTAATTTTTGGATGTTTGCATAGTCTGATTTTGCATTTGACTGATTCATTTTGAGGAATACTGAATCTTTTTTGTGCAAGTGAGTAAATGCACGCTCACATTTAGGCTAGAACTACAATAACCATCATGTTCACACACAACGCCTCTGCACTTATGATTTTTCTCAACATTGGGACAAGAGAGCTGTCAGCCAATAAATGGGAAAACAAAGTAACTTTCATTACTTATTTGAAAAAGTAACTGAGATATTTTGTTGTAAATTTTAAAAGTAATGCATTGCTTTACTAGTGACTTGAAAAACAAGTAATTCAAGTTACTTGTAATGCGTTTCCCCCAACGCTGTTTTATAATGCATAACTCTCTTGTAGGTGTGCAATGAAAACTCCTTGTTTAAGAGCGAGTCTCGGTACCTGGTGCGTCGGAAAGACCCGGATCTGTGGGCCGAGGTTTTGCAGGAGTCAAACCCCTACAGACGGCCACTGATCGACCAGGCAAGAGTCCCAGCCTTACAAACATCACACTTACAAAACAACTATATATGGGAATAAACTGCTAAATATAATGCGATATATTACATAATACATTTCCATACGGGAAACTAGTGCTTATATACTTTAATATATGCATTGACCATGTTGGCTATATATTGATGCATATAAAATATTTATAAATTAAGACAAAAATAGCATTACATGTAATATTCACAAAGTTTTATCCTTTATTGTGTACATACTGTATATTGCACATACGTGTTCCCATATAAACGTGAATGTATGTTCACGCACATTCACGGAATGAGTTACAACAGATCCCAGCATGCTTTGCTTTTGACTGTTAAAGGAGAGCAAATGTTAAAATTACAATTATTGTGTTTTGCTCAATATTAATGTAGGAGATCTGTTAGTGTTTAATGTTCTATTATTTTATGTGTGAGTTTTTGGGGTCACCCTTGTGCTAAAGAGTAGAGTGCATTTATATATATATTTATATATATATATATATATATATATATATATATATATATATATATATATATATATATATATTTAACATTTATATATGTGTGTTTATGCTGCTTGAGTAAATATATCTGCAATATATTACACATGCTGTACCAACTCTGATCACATATATATCTATATATTATGAATTATATTACTGAATATAAAATCACATATATTATGATTATGATAAAATATATTGTCACATATTTTTTTAATATATGAAAAGCGGCAATACCTTATGTATTGTCCTATGTATAACACAATTTATTATTCTGTATATTTTCAAAAATACTGTTAAACCATTTCATATATTGATCATTCATATATAGGTAAATATATTTTCTTTTCATAAGATGGATAGATTTTTTTTTTTATCCTCGAGAAGGACATTTTATGTGTACATAACACAAACACACATAACATTTTAAATGAACAACATATCATAATACAATCAAAAAGAGTCGGTGACAACACAAAAAAACAACAACAACAAAGAGAGCATAAGTGACGTATCAATGGCCGATTTCCTATGTATTTAGAGCTCGTATAGATACAGGAACAAAACTCTTACTAAAACTCGTACATAAATGTAAATGTAAAACTGTTACTATACCTGGCCTTTTTTTATAGTGAGGGTAGTGGAGTCGAATTTGTTCTTGTTGGTAACTGTTAGCATATTAAAAAGACAATTATTTAATTATTATGAATCATTTTAGTATTTTAAAATATTATTTATTTTTTATCTAAGTGATTTAAATAGTTTATAATTGAAGTAAAATAATTATTTTGTAGTTTTTATTATTTATACATTTTTTATTAGATGATGTTTTTTATTATTATTATAAACAAATATATTTGAGTGTTTTTAAATATTCTTATTTTATTGTTTTATTGGAGAAAATAACGCCTGATGTTCTTATTCTGCGTAATATCAGCCTAGTCAAACTTAGAGCGATTTAAATTAAAAAAAGGTTTAAAAATATAATTTAAATAAAATAATATAATGTAACAAAGAATACCTTTATATAAATTTTTTTTCAATTAGATAATAATAACACTTTTATCACTGACATATATTGTCAATTTGCCAGTTATTAACTTTGCTTTACATGATGACACCTGCTGATGAGGATTGTGTGCACAGGTGGTTCAGACCGCTCTCCCGGAGACGCAGGATCCCGAGGAAGTGTCTGTGACGGTGAAGGCGTTCATGACGGCAGATTTGCCCAATGAGCTCATCGAGCTCCTGGAGAAGATAGTTCTGGAGAACTCCATATTTAGTGAGCACAGGTCAGTCCACACAGGGTTTGACGAATGTTATGCGTCGCACCGCTTGATCTTTCATTCATGTTATGCTGGAGACAAGCTGAGATTGTTATGTAATGCTCAGAATTCAATATATAATGAATAAAATACATAGCAAAAATCTAAAGAAATGTCTAAGTTAAATATTTGTATTTTGACAAATACTGATAAATTCCTGACTGACTGAATATTTTTGTGTTTATATAATATAAATGTGTGTATATATACTGAATATATATATATATATATATATATATATATATATGTGTGTGTGTGTGTGTGTCGTACAGTATAATATAACATATTAAAATAATAATAATACCCACACATATTTTATATAAACACAAACTTTTATGTTAGATGTGATTAATTGTGATTAATCGATTTGACCGCACTAATTATATTATATTATATTATGACATATGTTATGTTATTAGATGATAAATAGCTTTTTTTGTATTTTTAATTTGTAAGTAGCTTTGAATAAAAACATCTGCTAGAAGAATAAATATAATACATTACATTGTTATATTATATTATTACGTTTATAATACATTAAATTAGATACATTTTTTTTCCCTCATTTGTAAGTGCTGTGAATAAAAGCATCTGCTAAATGAATAAATGTAAATTATTATATTATTGTTATATTATATTATCATAATGGAAGGAATCAATTTAAAAAAAAAAGTTTTTTTTAAATAAGATTAATGACATCCCTAATTTGTAAGACGCTTTGGATAAAAGCATCTGCTAAATGAATACATGTAGATATTCCAGTATATATTATATTATATTATATTATATTATATTATATTATATTATATTATATTATATTATATTATAATGGGATTGATCTAGTTTGCTGATGTCGATTACGCAAAATATACCTTGAATGTTGACTGTAAACGTGTGTTTCTGCATCAGAAACCTGCAGAATCTGCTGATACTGACGGCCATTAAAGCGGACCGTACTCGGGTCATGGAGTACATCAACCGCCTGGACAACTACGACGCTCCTGACATCGCTAACATCGCCATCAGCAACGAGCTGTACGAAGAGGCGTTCTCCATCTTTATGAAGTTTGACGTCAACACCTCAGCAATACAGGTACACAAATACACGCCCACACGATCACCGGCACACAGGCGCCTGGATTGACGTCGTGCTCGTTGTGTGGCGCAGGTTCTGATCGAGCACATCGGGAATCTGGACCGGGCGTACGAGTTTGCGGAGCGGTGTGGTGAGGGTTCGGTGTGGAGTCAGCTCGCTCAGGCTCAGCTTCAGAGAGATCTGGTTAAAGAAGCCATCGACTCGTACATCAAAGCAGGAGAACCGTCGGCGTACATGGAGGTGGTGGAGGCCGCCAGTAAGAACGGTGAGATGATCCGTCCTAAAACCACCTTAAAGGGTTAGTTCACCCAAAAATGAAAATGATGTCATTAATGCCTCTCCCTCATGTCGCTCCAAGCCCGTCAGACCTCCGTTCATCTACAGAACACAGTTTAAGATATTTTAGATTTAGTCCGAGAGCTTTCTGTCCCTCCATTGTAAATGTGTGTACGGTATACTGTCCTTGTCCAGAAAGGAGATAAAGACATCATCAAAGTAGTCCATGTGACATCAGTGGGTTAGTTAGAATGTTTTGAATAGGGCTGTCAGTTAAACGCGTTATTAACGGCGTTAACGCAAACCCATTTTAACGGCGTCAATTTTTTTATCACGCGATTAACGGTCTTTTTGGCCTAGCAAACTTTATAGTTTTTTTTCACATGCTGTTACAACAGGACGCGGCATGCGCGGCGCTGCGCTATGAAACCCATTCATTTCAATTTGCGCCGCGCGAGGATGTTTTGTTGCTTCATCGACCAAAGCGCAAGCGGATCTAGGTCGACCGGAAACAAAACAACAGGCGCGCCGCACACACTTGATTGGGCTTGCGAGCCGGCCAAATAGTTGGTTAACGTTACGCTTTGAGTGGATGACGAGCGCGAGACGCCGAAATGGATGCCAATAAGATTCTGAATGGAAAGTTTACTTTTAAAAAGTTGCCAAATGGTTCCATTGACAAGACCAAAGTGATCTGTGTGTGAACTGACCTATAATCATCGCAGCGCGTCCAGTCTGAAATACCGCTTGATGATGGACAAGCACACACACACACACACACACAGTTGATGCGAATTCTCCGCCCCCTCGTCAATATCAGGACCTCGTCAGTATTTCTTTCACCCTTTTATTAATGGACAGTGCATTGAGAGATTATTTGCTCCAAGTGAGAATGTTAGTGTGAAATTGAACACAGTATGTCAATGTTGTTTTCAATAAAAAACATTTGCACAAAGCAAGCCGATCCACTTTTCAATGTTGATAAGAGCATTAAAATGAGAAAAAAATAATGGGACAAAAAGAAAATCAAGAGACATTTTGAATAGATAAAAATAATTGCGATTAATCGTGAGTTAACTATGACATTAATGCGATTAATCGCGATTAAATATTTTAATCGTTTGACAGCCCTAGTTTTGAAGCATCGAAAATACATTTTGGTCCAAAAATAACAAAAACTACGACTTTATTCAGCATTGTATTGTCTTCCGGTTCTGTTGTGGATCCGCGTACGAGTACTCTAAAATATCTTAAACTATGTTCTGAAGATGAACGGAGGTCTGACGGGCTTGAGACGACATGAGGGAGAGTCATTAATGACATCATTTTCATTTTTGGGTGAACTAACCCTTTAAAGCGTGAAACTGACGTTGAGATGGTATTTTCTTGCCTATTGTGATGTGTATCCGAGTGAAACACTTCTGGAACGAGAACAAATGTGGGCGGGGCTTGATTTTGTCTGTGTGGAATTGATTGGATGGTTGTGGTTTGCTATTGGCTGATCTCATGTGAGTGACAGGTTGCCCCGCCCACATCATCAGAGAAGAGAAGAGACGCTGCAAGAGAAACTTGTTCTGAGTCAAGATCACCAGGAACATGAATTTAAAACAATAATGATGTGCACGGATAAATCATTTATAATAAAAACTGCAATAATCCATAAATAATATGAATTGTCCATTTTGATTTCATGGGGACTTTAATGGCTTTGATTGCTGAAAAGCTTCTATAATATGCTGCACATCAATCTGATATTTGTTTATACGTGGCTGTAAAGTGCGTTCTCATTATTATACTGATGCTGATTTATTATTAAATGTGCAATTTTCTACACTTTTTGTTGCATTTTATATCTTCCGTTCAGTCCACTTAAAATGTTAGTCAAATTTTCTTCAACTAAAAACAGTCCAAATGTAGTTTCCAGGATATTTTGAGTCGTAAATGTTATCATTTTTCACATAGTACATCAAACTCTCTTTTAAATGTCACGGAAAATCATGTATTTTATGATATACCCTCATTATTTCACAGAATAAATATCCTGAGCATAATATAATATAATATAATAAATGTCTGTTTTAATAGGTAACTGGGAGGATCTGGTGAAGTTTCTTCAAATGGCGAGAAGTAAAGCCAGAGAGTCTTACGTCGAGACGGAGCTCATCTTTGCGCTGGCTAAAACAAAGCGTCTCACTGAACTGGAGGACTTTATCAACGGCCCAAACAACGCTCATATACAGCAGGTACACAGCTTTACACGTGCAAACTACTGATGCACCAAAATAAATGTTCTTGAAACCGAAATATCGATTTTTTTGTGTGTGGAATAACTAGTCTATAAAAATATTTCAACATCATACTGTTTCTTGTTTAGAATCCCATTAAACAATGTTAAAAGTAATAATATTTGATATATATATATATATATAAATATTTAAAAAATAAATATATATAAATGTATCTGTAGTAATATTAAATACATTTACATTAAATTATATAATAATCATAAATATACATATATATATATTTATAACATTATTATTAAATATACTGTATTAAATACATCCTGTAGTAATACATATTAACAGTATTGTATTTCTTGTTTAGCATGTCTTTACACCCTGTTTAAAGTAATAAGATCTGAACAAATAACAATATTAATTAATATTACAGTAATATTACGGTATATATCTTCACACAACTTAATATATAATATATTATTGAATCAAATCAAAAGCATGAGCAAATATTAATATAATGTATTGTGTGTGTACATAAATATATCTATCTCTCTCTGTATATATGTAATAATGAATATCTGTAAAATTATTATTTAAATGACTTAATTAAAATTAAGTAATCATATTTGGCCTATTTTCCCTTTGACTTAATTTTTGGTGCATCTCTAATGCAAAGCGTATAAATTGTCTTTTAAGAATTTAAACCATTACCTATTTATTGTCCATCTATTAATCTATAATATGTTTGAACTCAACATTACTGCGCACATATGATGATGATAGCAGAGTGTGTGTTTTGAGATCTGTCATCACATCACGTGTGTCCAGTAACGTGTTTCTCTCTGTAGGTTGGCGAGAGGTGTTATGAAGACCGCATGTTTGAAGCCGCCCGTCTGCTCTTTAACAACGTGTCTAATTTCGCTCGTCTGGCGTCTACGCTCGTTCACCTCGGAGAGTTTCAGGCGGCCGTCGACAGCGCACGCAAGGCCAGCTGCACTCGCACCTGGAAAGAGGTGAGATTATCACAGAAGTATCTTTAAAGTGGCATGGAACGGAAGTTGCACTCGTCTTTATTTCCTTATAGTGTGTATGAATGTGACATCACCGTCGGTCACACACACTGAGCGGCAGAAACACTGAGCGGCAGCTTTAGTTTTCAGCGTGAATGTCGTGAAAAACACACAAAACACATCTAAAACGGGAAAGAGCTTTGAGATTGACTCTATAAATATATTTGACAAGAAATCTGAGGTATATTTTTACAGACTGCCGAAAGATAAAGCACAGAGAAGCAAATGTATCGCTGCGATTCACAGAATTTGTGTCAATATGCTGAATTTAGGGGTAAAATCATCCCCTATTGTTATATATTGTATTGACAACTGATCAATTAAATATTTCCAATCTTATATTCTGCATGATTGGATGATTTTAAATAAATGCTGACAAGTTTTAAGGCTGGATTATATGATGATGTACATATATAACATTGATATGAGTGATATGGATTTAATCCTATATTGTGTTTATTGAAAGCGTTCACACAGGCAAATTCGCTTTATGTATTTCCCCGGCGTTGAAATCAGGCTCATATAAATGTCAGGAAACAAAATTTCTGTCCGCATGTCAATATCCATGATCACTAGATGTTTGGTAAGTTGTAAGGAACTTTATATCGATTCCAACCTTTAGTTTAACTTGATAATCCCTCGTTCCACTCGCGTTTTCACAGTTTCCCCTGTTAAATCCAGTCACACATCAGCTCTTCTGCCACTCAGTCCGACTGGCGGGAAAGTGACGTCAATGCCGTATATCCGAGTGAAACACTTCTGGAACAGGAAAAAATGTGGGCGTGGCTTGATTTTGTCTGTGGAGAATTGATTGGATGGTTGTGGTTTGCTATTGGCTGATCTCATGTGAGTGACAGGTTGCCCCGCCCACATCATCACAGAAGAGAAGAGACGCTGCAAGAGGAACTTGTTCTGATTCAAGATCACCAGGAACATTTGATTTCATGGCTTAGTTTCCTGATGCACCTTCTCATGCACAGCTCATTTGTAGCATCCTGTCATTATTCTATTCAATTCACATTTATTTGCATAGCACTTTTCACAATACACATCGTTTCAAAGCAGCTTTACAGAAAATGTTTGAGTCCACATTACATTATCTTTCTAAGTATTTCAGAAATGTACATATAGAAATCACAGTTAGCTAAAAATGTATTAATTTAAACAATGTAATAATTCAAGGCAGTCACAATGAGCTCATTGAAGTAATGAATACTTGTTAACAAATGATTATGACATTTCAAAAAATGTTGCATTTGCATGTTGATTCAGAGTTTGCGTCATTATTCTGTCCTCACTGAAATCACACGAGTCATGTAAAGTTTAATCTTGGTGTTTAGGTGTGTTTTGCGTGTGTGGATGGAGAGGAGTTCCGGTTAGCGCAGATCTCCGGCCTTCACATCGTCACTCATGCTGATGAACTGGAGGAACTCATTAACTACTATCAGGTGAACGACCTTCATCCTCTTCATCATCATCACCACCTCAGTCAGTCTGCAGGTTACCTGACGTCTTCTCTGTGTGTCTCAGGATCGTGGGTATTTCGAGGAGCTGATCGTGCTTTTGGAGGCGGCGTTAGGCTTGGAGCGCGCTCACATGGGCATGTTCACTGAGCTGGCCATCCTCTACTCCAAGTACAAACCCCAGAGGATGAGAGAACATCTGGAGCTCTTCTGGTCTCGAGTCAACATCCCCAAGGTGACGCGTTTCTCAAAGAGAAGAAATCAGCAAGATCAGTAGTAGAGCAACATCAGGGGCTCGATTCCCAGTAAATGCATGAACTGATCAAATGTAAACCTTGAATGCAATGCAAGTCGCTTTGGATAAAAGCGTCTGGCGGATGCATGGATGAAACACTTTCAAAGCAATATTTTTAAGTATCCAGTCGGTCATCCAAGCCTCAACATTAGCACTGCAGGAACATCACACGTCACATTTTCTTTGCATTTCCTTTTTTTTGTGTGTTTTAACATTGTAACGTTTGAATGTTTGCCTATTATATCTGTATTATATTCTGCTCACCAAGACTGCATTTATTTGATCAAAAATAGTGAAAAAACTGTAAAACATTGAAATATTATTACAGTTTAAAATAGCTTTTTTTATCTGAATATATATATATATAGTAAAGTGTAATTTATACTTGTGATTTAATTTTTAGCATTATTAATCCAGATCCTTCATAAGATATTATTTATCAATTTATTTTATAAAATATATTATATTCTAATTATATATAATTATTATATTTTTTCTTATTTTATATGTGTATATATATATATATACATAAGAATATGAATTGCGTTGGAAAGTCATGCATTGTGTCAGTTGTGTTTATGACATGCTGTCTTGTGATTGGTCAGGTGTTGCGAGCGGCTGAACAGGCTCATCTGTGGGCGGAGCTTGTGCTCCTGTACGATAAATACGAGGAGTTTGACAATGCCATCCTGACGATGATAAAACAGCCGACAGACGCCTGGAGAGACGCGTCCTTCAAAGAGCTCATCAGCAAGGTGACGCACAGAAAACAATCCTGTAGATCAGACTATAGAGCAACGTCACGGTCACGGCTTCCTTTTCCCGGGAGAGTGAAAAATGTATATGAATGCAGTCACATTGCATAAAGTGTTTGTCAAATTCATAAATGTGCATGTAAATGAACAAACACACACTTTGATGAAATGTTGCTCTTTCATGTCAAGTCATCTTCATTTATATAGCGCTTTTAACAATGTAGGCAAAGCGGCTTTACAGTGATAATAGGAGATTACAGTAACAGATTGGTTTGGCTTTATGGCAGCTCTAGAATAAAGTTATTTTCCAGTTAAAGTTAGTTTTGATTGATTCACTTCCGTCGCAACGATCGTTAGTTATTCATTTAGGGGCAGATAACACTGTAACACTAGTGTCTTTCATGGCTTAATGGAGTTGTGCTCAGTTATGCTTCAGTTAAGTACAGTATCCACTTTGTCTCAGATGTTTCTCCCAAGTGAGTCTATAGCTTCTATAGAGAGCCTAAGCCCCTCCCCTTCCGGTCCGACCACCATGGGACCTTATTTCGGAAAAATATTATATGGTAGTCAATGGCGAGAGACAACAAATATTTTGATCTCGTTTGAATTGTGCCCTGAATTACACATATGATGTTTGTCAATTTAAAAGATACATTTTAAAGTCAAGAAAGTCGCAGTTTGATGTAAAACTGTTGAGGGATAAGACTGTGAAAATACGTAATTACAAAGACTACAAACCCCAAAGGCGCACATTTTCTCTCAATGAATGAAGCTAACTTTACTGAAGCTAACTTTACTGAAGCTAACTTTACTGATGCTAACTTTACTGAAGCTGACTTTACTGAAGCTAACTTTACTGAAGCTAACTTTACTGAAGCTAACTTTACTGATGCTAACCTCACTGAAGCTAACTTTACTGACGCTAACTTTACTGAAGCTAACTTTACTGAAGCTGACTTTACTGAAGCTAACTTTACTGAAGCTAACTTTACTGAAGCTAACTTTACTGAAGCTAACTTTACTGAAGCTAACTTTACTGAAGCTAACTTTACTGACGCTAACTTTACTCAAGCTAACTTTACTGAAGCTAACTTTACTGAAGCTAACTTTACTGACGCTAACTTTACTCAAGCTAACTTTACTGATGCTAACTTTACTGAAGCTAACTTTACTGAAGCTAACTTTACTGATGCTAACTTTACTGATGCTAACTTTACTGAAGCTAACTTTACTGAAGCTAACTTTACTGAAGCTAACTTTACTGACGCTAACTTTACTCAAGCTAACTTTACTGATGCTAACTTTACTGAAGCTAACTTTACTGATGCTAACTTTACTGATGCTAACTTTACTGATGCTTACTGATGCTAACTTTACTGAAGCTAACTTTACTGAAGCTAACTTTACTGATGCTAACTTTACTGAAGCTAACTTTACTTAAGCTAACTTTCCTGAAGCTAACTTTACTGAAGCTAACTTTACTGAAGCTAACTTTACTGACGCTAACTTTACTCAAGCTAACTTTACTGATGCTAACTTTACTGAAGCTAACTTTACTGAAGCTAACTTTACTGATGCTAACTTTACTGATGCTAACTTTACTGAAGCTAACTTTACTGAAGCTAACTTTACTGATGCTAACTTTACTGAAGCTAACTTTACTTAAGCTAACTTTCCTGAAGCTAACTTTACTGAAGCTAACTTTACTTAAGCTGACTTTACTGAAGCTAACGTCTGTCATTGTTTCTATAGTCTTGCGTTATAATCGTAACGTTACGCCGTCATGCCTGAGTGTTTTGTACCAGACTGCACACACACGGGCAGCGGATCTCGCTCGTTGTTTCGCTTCCCGGGAGATGCAGTTCATTGAGCGATTTTCACATGAAACTAAATGTTACTCTTCTGTTTCATGACAAACTGCGACTTTCTTGACTTTCAGAATTATCTTTTAAATTGACAAACATCATATGTGTAATTCAGGGCACAGTTCAGACGGAATAAACCGATAAGTTGTCTCTCGCCATTGACCACCATACATATTTTTTCCGAAATAAGGTCCCATGAGCCGGAAGCGGAGGGGAGGGGCTTAGGCTCTCTATAAAAGCTATAGAGTGATTGTGCATTTGATGAGAAATGTTTGAGTTGTTGGAAGCAGTGAGCTGATTGAGATCGTTTCTGGAGCTCTAGAGGAGACACATGTGATATTACTGTGGTCTTTTTATGAGTAGAATCAGTGTCTCCGATCTTTATGTAAGGGTTTATGCCCGAAGCGGTGTCCATTGTCAGGTATTAATGGACTTCGACTTCCGCTGCGCGTCGGACGGTTCACGCGTCGCCGTCGTCCATTAATACCTGACAATGGACACCTCGAAGGGCATTAACCCACTTATACCATGGTCACTTGCCAAATAACACATTTTTAAAACATTAGTTTATATTTTAATTAGTTTTACAATCGAAATCTAAAGTTTTTACAAACAATAACTTGGTTTCCCTGGTTACCCCTTACGGTTTATTTAGCAACCGAAGATATTTATAGTCCACTCAGCTCGGAGAACCCATAGATATCCATAATAAAGGCTAGATGTCTCGCCCGCGCTGCTGGCCAATGGAGGTCGACGTCCGCACCTGGCGGCCATCTTGCCACAGGCAGCTCGCTCACTCGTAACATTGTGTTTTAATGGTGCATGTACTTTTTAAATAACCATAACTTGCTAAATTTTCTACCGATTTTCAAACGGTTTGGTTTGTTATAAACGTCAGAGATGTAGTTATGACACTGCATACTTGTGAATAATAAGTGTATAAATAAATAATCATCCAGAATTATAGCCACGTTAATTACGTTTGTAAGAAACCAAACCGTTTGTAAATCCGTCAAGATTTCAACGAGATAAGAGTATTTGTGTTCGTGCTGATCGCTCATCTTACATCAGGCACCACAGAGCCCGCCAGAAAGCTTGCCTGTGACAAGATGGCCGCCTTAGACATCTAGCCTTTATTATGGATATCTATGGTACAACCCTTCAGTTTAGCTAACTTACCAGCCAGAAAGTTAAAGTTTTTTTTTTTCATGTAAGTTAGGCTTGTCTAGCCATGGGCGTTACACTTTCGTTTTTTTTAACCTATAATTAAAACACACAGGTAGGCGTAGTATAACGGCTAACTAGATGTTTGTTTTGATACAATAAATTGTAAACGGATACGTTGACTGCCTGTTGCTATGGTAACTCACAGCTGATGTAGCCAGCGCATTTATTTATTAATTTTGAACGGTAAACACTCAGTTTCACCAGAACTCCTTTACTAGGGGTCCTCTATCACTCTTTAATGGACACCCTGCAGCCAATCAGAATCGAGTATTCACCCAGACCATGGTATAACGTTGTGTATTTTGTCTTCTGTTCACTCGTCTCTCTCATGAAGGTGGCGAATGTGGAGCTGTATTATAAATCTCTGCAGTTTTATTTGGACTATAAACCGCTTCTGCTCAATGATCTGCTGTCTGTGCTCACCCCTCGACTCGACCACAGCAGAGCCGTCAGCTTCTTCAGCAGGGTACGTCATACATATATATATATATATTAGTGCCAAACATTATAAAATGTACGTCTTCATCACCCTTTATTCAAATATTCTAACATTTTCTAAGATTTTGTAAGAATTTTGCATAGTTGTGATTTGAGCTGATTGTTTAATTTGTGATAATAATGCAATGAAACGTATCAAATTGTGGGACATAATTAATTTTTGGCCAGGCTGTCATACAAAGAAACGATGAACACCTGCAAAAACAAGAGAGAACCAACACAATATTAATAACTCATTATTATGTAGTCAATGTATGCTTTTTCCCTTGAGATTGTTTTTTCATGCATTTTTTTTTTTGTATATTAATAAAACCTGGTAGTTGTAGTTTGCATTTTTTTTTTGGTCAAATAATTTTGTCAGATAAATACTAAGTTTAATGTTTTGTTCTCCCCTCATATTTAAAATATTCAAAACATATAAAATATTTTCGTCGTAATTTGATGATTTAATTGAACTTGTAGAGTTATTATATATATATATATATATGCAGTGTTATTTTAGTATTATATATATTAGGACAATTTCAATTTATGAAATTATTGTGTTATTTATACAATGTTAAAATGTGAAATTATATGTATATATATATATTTGTTTGTTTTTTAGAGTCTGGAATTTCAATAAATTTAAAAAAATGTATATGCTATTGAAGTATTTATTAATATTTTGAAATATTAAATTTTAGTTGAACTTTTAGTAATTTTATTTTGAGCTTTTGTCATTTTTAGTAATAGCTCTATATTGCTTTACTTCAATATTATTTCACTTTTAGTTTTAGTAACTATTAGAACTTCACCTCTTTTATTTCAGTTAGTTTCTAAGACAACATTTCTAATGTTTTTCATGTAATATTTGTATTTTATTTCAGCTGTATTTCAGTTAACAAAAGTGATTTGAATAGTGTAAACTGCAGTGAAGATGACCATCATGTGTGTTTACAGGTGAACCAGTTACGACTGGTTAAACCGTATCTCAGATCCGTGCAAAGCCACAACAACCGCGCCGTGAACGAAGCGCTCAACGCCCTGCTGACGGAGGAGGAGGACTATCAGGTACACACACTCGTCCTCTTCGTCTCTCTTCACGAGAGCGCAGTGATGTGACGTGCTCCTCTGTTGTCCCGCTCAGGGTCTGCGCGCCTCCATCGACGCGTACGACAGCTTCGACTCCATCGCTTTGGCTCAGAGACTGGAGACGCACGAGCTCATCGAGTTCAGACGCATCGCTGCGTATCTGTACAAGAGCAACCAGCGCTGGGCTCAAAGCATTCAGCTCTGCAAGAAAGACAAGCTTTACAAGGTAAAGCACATCACTCCCACAGAGAATAACAACACACACATATATTTACATATGAATTACCGTAATTCCTCAAATAAAAGGCGGGGCCTTTATTTACCTAAACTGCAGAAGGTAACAGGCTTTTATTTGAAGCAGGCTTTTATTAGAGGCAGGCCTTTATTTAAAAAAAATCTAAATCAAATTTTCGTCTGGGTTCCATGCTCCTCAAGACAATTTCGTTTTCAATAAAGTTGTTGAAAAGACCGTTACACCAGCAGCACTAAATTATATCTGTGTTACATCTATTGTCTACTACCATCTGACGGCTCTACGTTACGATGAACGTGAATGCATATTAAGGGATGTTTACACCTGGCCACTTCATGTGTTTTCTCAGATCGGAAAGCTATCTGATTTATCAAAACAATTCTATTTAAATCTGCTCACAAATGCGTTTTCGCAAAACGGATATAAATCTTCAATTCCCACGCTATATGCAGATTTAATGGAGTGCGCGTCACCGAAAGCAACAGATATGAGCTGCATTTGATAGATCAGCTACCGTAATTTCTAAATCAAAAGACCGCAATAAGAGAGCGCGGCAACAACCCTGGTAAGATCATTTCGTTTCTTTACTTTTAATGATGAGGAGAATTGTCTGCGACTTACTTTCACTTTAATTTGCAATAGTTTGCACGTTGGCTTTATGAATAGATGCTCAGCTGCCGTGATGCGTGTTAGCGTTGTCACATCTTGCTATAACATTACATAGCCTATAACGCGCTCTCACACTTTTATTTTTTAGCGTTTTTGGGAGGAGTAAAATTTAGATACGTGGTTTCAACAATCAGATGCATTTGATTTACACTTGTGCAGTTTGGTCTGGAATCTCGTCTCAGATCTCCTCCTGAAGAAGTGGTTTGAGCGATCGGATTTAAATTGTCTCGAATGCACTTCGGATGGCATACATGGTCTTTTCACGATCAGATCACAGAACATGCATGAAGTGGACAGGTGTAACATCTCTTCAACGAAAGGCATTTAGGAGATTATCCACACTAATTTTCCCCCGGCCTTAATTTGAGACCGGCCTTTATTTGTCCGTGTTGATCACGCACCCGGCCACTATCAGAGGCCCGGCGTTTATTTGAATACCGGTTTTTATTTGAGGAATTACGGTAGTTTTAATTAATTTTTTTTTTTTTTTTTTTTTGAAGTTGTAGTATTTTTATGTTTTTATAAGTTAATAAGCATTTTATAAGTTTAGCACATCAAGTTAAACTAAATGAAAATGAGAAATGTTGCTTTGGCAACTACAGCTGAAATAAAACAAGTTTAAGTTTTTTTAAATATTTTATTTTATTTCAGTTAATATTTCTTTTATTTCAAGCAACACATTTTTTTTTTTGGTTTTCATTTTATTCAACTAATAAATCTCTCTCTCTCTCTCTCTCTCTCTCTCTCTCTATATATATATATATATATACACACACATTTATTTATACTTTTTAATAGAACGTATTAATTATGCAAGACACTAATTTTCATGATTATTTTTTATTATTATTATTATGGTTATTTATTTGTTTAGTCTTTAATGCTTTATTAAAAGATTTATTTAAATATTTGTTAGATAATTATATTAAGATTTATATTAATACAAATTTAAATAATAAATGCTCTTTCACCTTCTTTTTTTTATTGTGTCTATAGAGGAATGATTTACCCAGAAATTTAAATTCTCTTTATTAATACATGTAAAAAAAAAAAAATTCTCACTGAAATGTTACATTTTGTTGTTGTTTGTTTTCATAGTTTTTTTTTTTAAATGAATTTAGTCTAGACTATACTAGACTAGACTATTTTCCACCCTCTTTTTGATTTTTTTTTTGTGTCTGTAAAGGAATTTTTTTTTAAAAAATATTTTTTCATTTAAATAATGTAATTAAGTGGCTATTATTTCATAACTTTCATAAATGTTTTTTTTTTTTTTTTGCTGCTGTGTCTGTAGAGGAATAATTCTTTCATTATTTACTTGCCCTCTCTCACGTATACAAAACCGTATGACTTCCTTTCTTGAACAGAATGATTACAGCATATATGTCAGGGCGTGACACGTTTCCCTGTGTGTGTGTGTGTGTGTGTGTCAGGATGCGATGCAGTTCGCGGCCGAGTCTCAGGACGGCGCTCAGGCTCAGGATCTCTTGCGCTGGTTTGTTGAAGAGGGAAAGCGTGAGTGTTTCGCTGCGTGTCTCTTCAGCTCGTATGATCTTCTGGCTCCTGACGGGGTCCTGGAACTGGCCTGGAAACACGGACTCGTGGACTTCGCCATGCCTTACTTCATTCAGGTGATGAGGGAGTACCTGAGCAAGGTGCGTATGAAACACACACACACACACACAGCTGGAACATGCCTCATATACTTCTATTGTAAGTCCACTTACTGTATAACATTAGTCAAGGTTTCAAATGACCTTTTTTCTGACCCTTAATATCAACAGGCCATTTCAGCAACTGGATATTTAAGATTTTTATATAAACACTTTCTGCACAGACAGGACATTTGTCTGACTCTTCTCTTATACGTAAAGGAACAATAGTGTCTTTTCCCTGCAATGTTTAGAAATAATAGCATCAATTTGACTTCATCCACAAGATTTTCTGAACAGCAAGTATTGCTTATTGATATGTTTAATGAAGTTATCCTTATGATATCACAAAAACGGATTTCAGTTTTCGGTAACACTTTACAATAAGGTTTCATTTGTTGACATTAGTTAACTACATTTCAACTAGCAATGCGTTTATTAATCTTAGTTCATGGTAATTTCAACGTTTACTAATACATTATTAAAAATCAAACGTTGTATCTGTTAGTATTATTTAATGGACCTGAGCTGACATGAACTAACATTGAACAGTTAAAAATATATATCATTGTTAGTTATTGCGTTAACCAATGTAAATTTATTGTATAGTGTTACCCAGATTTCTGTTCATTTGAGTCCATATTCAGCATTATTTTTTTGGACAATTGTAAAACATTTAGTCTTTAACATTTTACTGTAAGGTTTAATTTGTTAACATTCTATATTATTTAACGTACTAACAATAAACAATACTTCTACAGCATTTATTAATATTAGTTAATGTTCATTTCATCATTAGTAACGCTGTGATCTAATATAAACAAACAATGAACAATTCGATTTTTATTAGACTAATAAATGCTTTAAAAAATACTTTGTTCATTGTTGGTTCATGTTAGTTAATGCTAACAAGTTAAACCTTATTGTAAAGCGTGACAGTTTAGTCAAAGGCTTCCGTTTATCACTATGCTTATATAAAATACATTTATTTGTTCAGATTAAATGCTGTCGTCCCAAATTAAACTAAAATATTTTAGTGCCTGAAAAATATTGTTCTGATTGCATAAATTAAATTGTATAATCTGATAGAG
Organism: Tiaroga cobitis; assembly: GCA_030578255.1. Lineage (NCBI taxonomy): Eukaryota > Metazoa > Chordata > Actinopteri > Cypriniformes > Leuciscidae > Tiaroga > Tiaroga cobitis. The sequence goes on along the minus strand of CM060598.1, from coordinate 31,897,419 downwards.
TAGATATGAGGAGATATAACAGCCTCATGTAGATAAACGTATGCAGTCCTTCCAGAAAAACGCTGAGTTTTTTTGTGATTGTTGCGGGCAAAAATCCTTGATTTTGCGGCCCGTTTTCTTTAAAATGTGATGGAATATGCGGGATATTTATGCAATTTTATGCGATGAAATTGCGGGAACTTTCAAAAACTGCGGTTTGATGAAAAATAGAAAAAAACGTGATTCCCCAACACCCTGTGCTCACTAGGCCACTACCTTACTGTAAAGAGTCATTTCTTATTACTTCCTATGATAAGCAAACATATACATCACAGAAAGTGCTGGGAATTTTTAAGTTCTCATCTTGTTTTATTTCAGACCTTAAAGCTACACTGTGTAACTTTTTTAGTTTATTCTTAGCTAAAAACACTTAGTTCTTTCAAAAATATATGTGCTCATTAATGTATATTTACTTCGTTCAAGTAATAAAGTATTCTCGTGAGTGTATAATATGCCATTGAAAATACATACGGGTAAGGGGTTCTAATGTCGGTCGCCATGTTGCCCCTCCATCTTGAAAGTACATTAGCCAAAGAGGGACATACCCGTTAATTCAAGCTTCGCCTTTCGCGTTTTAACACTCGATGGCACCGTGTCGAATGTGAAGAGGGGGATTGCTTGAGACTGATATATAAAAACCTGAAAGCCTTTTTGAAAGTCTGTTGCGAATGGAGGATCACTCTTATTCTCGAGGATACGTATCAGTCGCCAAGGAAGCGAAAAAGAGAATTAAGACGGCAACGCAACAGGCAAATCAACAAGACAAAAGTAAATATTGGAGTGGCCTTTCCAAGATGGAAAGAGCTCATGACGAGAAACGGTTTTAAAAAGGATGCCGACGTTGCCTGCTTTCTTCTCGACAGGTAACGTTAATTAAGCCTATTTGTGTATGTTGGAAGTTTTATTGTTGCTTGGCTAATAATATCATGGTGTGCTGTCCATAACGCTAGAACGACATCTAGGATAGGTTTCCTCGCATCAATGATGAAAAGTATTGTTTACCTTGTAACATAAACCCGTGTTCTATGACGGATAACATGTGATTAATATTTTAAAGGCGCTATAATTTGTAGGCTATAAGTTATATGTAGGCACTTTAAATTTTAGTTATTTTTCATTTATTTTACTTTATACACAATTAATGTAGCCTAATGTGATAATGCCGTTGTAATGCTGCGTTCCAGGCAACCCGTAACCCGTGTTTTTACAACATGCAACTGGGAGTACATCGATCTAGTACGAATAGAATAACGAAAACATAAAACTATTATTCATTTTACATAGATGTCATAACCTATATGTTACCTGACAAATTAAATTACTGCAAATTATAATAGTTTTATAAAATAACCTCATCACTTGAAGGAACACTCATGGACGAGGCTGGAAGCCATGTTAATCTTGGACTACATTGGCCACCGTAGGAGTTAAAACGAAATCGGAATTGAGAGGAACAGAAACTAATATTCACTGGATGGTCATATACCTTTTCACCGCTAGATGGGGGTAAAAATCACACAGTGTAGCTTTAATAAAGTAAGTAAGAAAGTACATTTTATTTATAAAGCACATTTAAACATAGCAGAGCTATCCAAAGTGCTGAACATAGTAATGAATAAAAAATTTAAATAAATAAATAACAACACAGAAACTTAAAACAAACAAAACTAAAACAGGATATTCAGTATCAAAACGGCAGGGAAAAGAGATATGTTTTCAATTTTGATTTAAAAATGTAAATGGAAGGTGCAGGGCGGATGTTAGGGGTGGGCGCTATACCGGTATGAACGTGAATACCGGTATTATGTTGTGCCATGATATGGATTTTGCGATACCGAGGATACCGTATTCATAAATTCAAATTTTGCAGTTATATTGTTTTGTTCAATTTGGTACTCTTTACAACTGTTAACAACACTAATGACGATACAGAATCGAATACGCTGGCTGATTTGGCGCTTCATACGCGTGAAGTTGCTGAGGCGATTAACCGCTGTCCTGTGACGCGCTCAATGAAGGACCGTAATGTAGAACACATCGCTAGTGCTAAGCGGCTGTTCATAAAGGATGCATCTTTTGCGGTGGAATAGGAAATAACAAGGTAATGAGACGCAAGTTTGACTTTTAACTTGAGCGCAGCATTTTTAGAGTGCCGTTTCATTTGCGAGACGCGTGTGCAACACCAAAACAAGTTCGTCAAGCACAAAAAAAACGTTAAAGTTCTAGGCTACTGTATGTTTGAGATGTCATGTTTTCATGAAGGTTGAAAGACTGAAAGCTGCTATTATTATCTTTGTTTTTACAAAACATTTACTGCTAATAATATTATCCACGTGGAGACATTTCCCCGCAATGTAACGTTAGGCTATGAATAACAGGAGGACACGACACACACATAAGCGCGTGCGCACACACACACACTGGTCTTGTGGGGACTCTCCTTAGACGTAATGGGTTTTATACTGTACAAACTGTACGCCTTTATTCTGTCTCCTTACACTAATGAATTAGTTTGTATGAAAATTTTCATTGTTTTTTCTTGTATAGCTACTTTTAAGTTCTATTTATTTGGTGCTTTGTTCAATCTCAAACCATTATTTTATTTTTATTATTAAGATGTCTGCACAAGAGTTAACTGTAATCTGTGCAAACATTAAACTTAAATTAAACGTCTCGCTTTGGTCTACACTGGAAGTGTTCTGCTCGCTCTGCTAAAGCTAAACTATAACAACAGATATTCCCGGACACAGAGCACACCCGAAGGCGGCTCTCACTCAGAAATCAATAAAGTCTTCATTCGCTGCCGGTTCTCATTATGACAAGACGAGCAAAAAGTGGAAAGACATAACAAGTGCATTCAGGCCTACCTCATGTTGCACGTTTGCACTTTTTGAGAAAAAAAATGGCACAATAAAATAAAATAAAAACATTTCAGGTCTATGTCCAATGAAATGCCTCACCTTTTTCTAGTTATCTAGTGTTAAAATACATATTTCCCCTGTAATTTAACTAAGGTGTACTAAAATTTGATTCCAATTTTTTTTCTCATATCGCGATATAATATCGATATCGCCCGGACAGTGAAAAATATCGTGATATGAATTTTTGCTCATATCGCCCACCCCTAGCGGATGTCCAGAGGCAATTGATTCCATAGGCGGGGGGGCGGCAACTGAAAATGCTCCATCTCCCTTAAATAAACACATCAAACTTACAAAACATTGATGAGTCAAACAAGTTCTGTAGCTTTACAAAAGGAATATGCTACAACTTCTGTAAAAATTAATAAATAAAATATAAAAAAATAAAGCGTGCTCCTGTTTTACAGCTTTTCGATGATGTTCACGTCGCGTAATCACGTCACACAGGGGGAAACGGCGGCTCTCGTGTGAAGCAAACGCAACATTTCTCAACTTTCTGCTAAGATATATGTGACTTTTTGGCAACGAAAATGCGAGAATTATGAAATCATGCAAGCCTTCAAAAATATGAAATATTTTGCACGGAAATCTGCATTTTTTTGCGGCGAAAGTGCGGCGTATTTGAATAAATGCCCCCGCATAAATATTTTGGCATTTATGGACTAAATCATGCAATCGCATAATCACGTTTTTCTGGAGGGAATGACTATGTAACTTTTGTTTGTTCAAAATGTAAATACTGAGTCAATACATCATCATCAATCCGTGTTTTGATTGTGTATTAAAGCTCACGTGAGTTTCCTCCTCCTCAGGTGGATGAATTATCCGGGCAGGTGAAGGTCTCTGACCCGTTCTGTCTCTCTGTAGACATTAGCGCATGTATAGTACAGATACTGCACTCTTTTAGAACAGGTTCCTCAATAGTTTGCTTGATTACCCACAATGCACTGCTCTGTAGCTCTAATGAGCCTGTTTGTTTGTTTGTTTGTTTGTGAGAAAGAGGATTATTCAGATGTGAAGTGTTTCGCTGGTTCAGTCCTCACACCAACCGGAACCAACATGACCTTTCCAGACTAAAATGAGTATTCATCATCAATATAACATCCGGCAGGGTCTGCTGTGTCTCTTAAAGACGCAGTACGTCAGTTTGACCTGCAGATGGCAACATATCACTCTTAGATTTAACCTGGGAAATACTGACATGTGATATAGTTTCTAAAATAAACTGTTTATTGAACCTTTAGACAATAAAAAAATGCATGTTTTTTTTTTTGTTGAGTATCATATTTCATGCATTTTATGGCTCATATAGTATGATAAAGTATGAATATGGAGAAGGAAAAAACAGCTCCATTTTATTCAGAGGCACAGACTGAGCAAAAATATGCAATTTGCTGCAGATGCTGATATTTATGTGGAGAAAACGTAAGATTTTCAGATGGATTGTAGTGTAAGTGAATGAGATCTTTATAAAAGTATTGCAGATACTTACATAAAATGCATATAAATATCAATATCTGCCAATAATATGTCTTAGTAAGATGATTAGTTTGATGATCTGTTGTGCAATGCAATACAATGATGATTGAGAGATGAACAAATAAACCTTCCTCAAAAGCCTGATGATCATATTTGATACTCAGGATTTTTATAATAAATGATGATGGATAACCTGCTTCAGTCCAGTTGAAATATTACTAATAATATCAAAGTTATTCTTGCGTTTACTTGATGTAAATCAGTGCAGATTTGACACAGAAAGACTCGTGAAGCTCGAGCTGAAGGAGGACGATTGTACAATTACACTGAGAGACTTTTACTGGATAAAAGAGTGTAAACTCTCAGTCAGAGACAGAAGAACTGGAGGAGATCGTGTGTGACAGGTTTATCAATCAATCAATCAATCAATCAATCAATCAATCAATCAACAAATACATTTGTTGTGTTTATCAGATCACGTTCATCATTTAGAGGTCTATCAAATATTATACAGTAGGCTAATTATATATTTCTGTTTTACAAACTTATTGCATTTATAAAACTCCAGGAACCACAATATACAACAATATTTAATAATGAATTATAATATTCACATCTAGAATTGCATGTCCAGAAGGAAACAGAATAATGTTGAAGTTCAGGGAAGTGTAGTTTTGTTCTTCAGGACAGATGTTGCATCACAGAGTCTTCAGACTGAATTCATAACAGATATTAAATATACAGGTGAAACTCAAATTAGAATATGGTGCAAAAGTTCATTTATTTCAGTAATTCAACTTAAAAGGAGAAACTAATATATTATATAGACTCAGTACATGCAAAGTGAGATATTTCAAGCCTTTATTTGTTATAATTGTGATGATTATGGATTACAGATATGAAAACCTTTTCACAATATTCTAATTTTGAATTTGGGGTTTTCATATCTGTAATCCATAACCATCACAATTATAACAAATAAAGGCTTGAAATATCTCACTTTGCATGTAATGAGTCTATATAATATATTAGTTTCACCTTTTAAGTTGAATTACTGAAATAAATGAACTTTTGCACCATATTCTAATTTTTCGAGTTTCACCCGTAAGTGTTGGAGGTTTAGAACAAACACTAAGCAGAGGAACAGCAACAAACAAACAGAGTTTGAGGTCATTACTTTCACTGTGCTTTCATGTTAGCATTTCACATATTCTAATGATGAATATATGAAAAATGTGGGGTTTTCAGTGGCATATACGAGTCATTGTGTTTCTCTAACGCTTCACCGTCTCAAAGCAGCTTCACAGAAAATCATGCATTAATGCATTAAACAATTGTTAAGTGAATGTGAGTGTACTTTGTCATGCAGCATTTTTTGCATGTCATGTGTGACGTTATTGGGCATTTGCATGGAGTGATGATGATGATGATGATGATGTGGATTGGTAAGCTCAGGTTTGTATGCGGATGAGTGTGTGTGATGACAGGGTGTTTGGAGGGTGACACTTTGACAGAGATGTTTCCTGCGCCGTTGACTTCTTCTGCATCTCTGACAGGTGGATAAACTGCAGGAGGACGAGAACAAGAGAGCGTCTGAAGACGAGACTCCCGAATCCTCCGCCATAGTCTACGGTACGCTCATGATCACGTCTGTCCAGTGTGCACATGCATCACACCGCGCTTTAAAATACTTCAACTGTTATGAAATGCAGGATCAACAAACTCGAAACATTTGCATTTTCACTTATAATCAATAACGGTAAACACGTGATGCTCAGACACTTGAGCTCTTTTGACTCTTAAAAATAATGATTTCATTCACAGATATGTGAATTTATTGCTATGAATTATGTCCGTTACAGGCCATATTTCAATAAATTCTGACTGTTGCATCAAAGCCAGCTTATAATGTTTCTGTTCATACTTATTTAAATATTTAAATAATCTACACCATGTATACATTGTGTATGCCAATGCAAATTATATTTGTATAGTAAATTATATTTAGAAAATCTATTTATGCAGTTTTTTATTAAAGCATTTATTTATGCAATAAGCATTTATTTATTTGGTTACGCATTAAGCATTTATTTATGCATTTATTTATGCAATAAGCATTTATTTATTTGTTTATCCATTTAGTTATGCATTAAGCATTTATTTATTTATGCATGTATTTATGCATTAGGAATTTGTTTGTTTATGCATTTATTTATTTGTGCATTTATTTATGCATTGAGCATATTTTTATTTAGGCAGGTCTTTATTTCATCTTATTATTACTATTATTATATCAGTATTTTAATTAAATTATATATTTTTTTAATAAACTAGGATACAGACTGTTGCTGAAGTACTGCATGTCCTCATGCTTTCATCTGATTGGTTAGTGGCAAGAAAGCATGTTGAAAGGACATCCAGCTTCAACATTTCCAGTGCAATACAGTATCGTTGAGAAACTACTCCGACCTGTGAGCCAGGACAATTATTGAATTATTTTTTATCAGTAGATTCCAGCTTTTGAAACCGTACAATTGTTCCATTGTTTTTTAAATAAAGCATGTTTTCTCCCCTACAGCTCTATGATTGTAATTCAACAGCGTGAGAAACTGCCCTGATACTGAGTGCCTGTGTTGTAGTATCAATCACAGATCAACTTAAATGCTTCCATTCGTTAATATAAGTGTGTGTGTGTGTGTGTGCAGGGCAACAGCTGATGTTGAACGGCAGTCAGACAGCAGTCACACCCCAGCCGGGTTTCCCGAGCTACGGATACGCTCCTCCTGTGTACGGCTTCAACCTTCAGCCTTAAGTCCCATGCATTCCTACCGCTAGGAATTCTGGGAAACGTGTGCCTGTGACACCGAAGCTCGACTGCTGCTTTCAGGAAGCATGAAAACTGTATCTCAGCAATCACACATACACGCCGCACGAAACGCTCCTAAACACGCGTGTTGTTCAATGCAAACAAGCTGCTCGTTAACTTATGTTTTCATTTGAATTTGATCAACTATATCGCACTGATGATGAGAGATGCTAAACATAAACGACACTGCTCGTGTGAACGCTAAGTGAGAGTGAACGGTACGATGTTTTTAGTGACAGACTCAATTCTTGTTTATTTTTTCTGTTCTCATCTTTTAATTCTCCAGTATTAACTTTGTTTACATTTTAAGTGGTACTAAGTTTCATTTGTACAATGTGAAAATCACAACCGAACGTCTGTTTATTTAACGCTGCCCTCACCGTCTTGACCGTTTACTAGGTCACTGTAGTTGTGCATGATCATCAGTGTAACGCGAGCCATATGCACTGTCTGTTGTGTAATGTTGTAGTAAAGAGAGACATTAATTTTTTTAGGAAAACATTATGCACAAAAAAAAACACACAAAAAGTGAGGATGTTTGGGTTGCTCATGTGTAGTGACTCAGATTGAAGAGTCAAGAATAAAGTTTACATTTCATGTGCCGTAACTGTCTGTCTCATCTCTCAGGTCACTTGAGGTCACAGTGTTGTTCCGGCTGAATGTGGGGTTGTGTGTTTTTCATTGCACATTCATGTCGGTTCTTTCTCAATGTTTAACATACCAGGAAGATCACTGATACAAACGCAGGATTAGTTTTGCCTTCAGTATCACGATAGTGGCAGAGATATGATTCAATGTTTATGTTGCAGAAAATAATTTTATATTCCCTATGGATTCATACTTTCATAAACCATGATACTGGTTACTGTATCTTTATGTATGTGTTTACATGATACTTCATAGAAACGGTTGCTTAGGCTAAAATGATAAAATCCCCAAAAACTACGACTAGCACCATAAATGTCCAAAAACGTGGTATTACCATGGTACATACAAATCCATTGTAGGTTTTTACTTTTATTGGATTTTATTGCATAATGTACCAGTAGCTCCTTTATATCGCTCACACTCGGGTTTAACTGATTTGTCTGAGTATTTAACATTCTAGCTTGAGACGCAAAACAGATTGTTGCACTTTATTTAGTGATCAGTGTTTTTTTTTTTTTGCAGGTCTCTGCTGTATGAAGGCCCAAACCTACAGACATTGAAAAGAAATACTAGGAAAATAAATAAATATATTTATATATATATTGGCAGTCTAGGGTCCAATTCTCACTATTAACTAGTTGTTTAATAGCAGGTATATAACTTGGATATTGACTGTCTGTTCATTATTACTTATAAAGCACATACTACTTATACTTATAACCAAGTACTTATAATGCCTTATTGTGCATAATCATATTCTACATCCCCTAATCCACCCTATACCTAAACTTAACAACCTTAATAACTATTAATAAGCAGTAATTAGGAGTTTGAGGCAAAAGTCGTTGTTAATAGTTACCTTAACTATTATTGTTATATATATTATTGTTATATACTATTATATATATATATATATATATATATATTGTGTATATTTATATATTGTATATATATATATATATATATATATATATATATATATATATATAATATTTCCTTTATTTTTATATTTTCCCCCACATGTTTTTTTCCATAGGCTAATTGAATATTTATTTATTTAATTATTTATGTCTGCAGTTTTGAGCCCCGTACTACTGAGTTTTTATGCATATTTCAAACTACAGTCTAACGCTATTTTCTATCATCATATATGTGCTGGAGTTTTAGGGTTAAGATCGATTCGGTTCGGATCCTAAATCGAGTTTCTCTTCTCGAGGGCGTGGCGCGGAGAGAGAGAGAGAGCGAGAGAGAGAGAGAGCTGCGAGCCCCGCCCCTGTGTGAGATCTGACTGCTGATTTGCTGAGAGTAGAGTCATGTCATCAGTCTATGATCGCGGGCTGCTCTCGGACGCAACAGTGCTGCGCGCGTTCGTGAGAGTCTTGACTGAAGATGACGCGTGAACGCGGAGCTGCGAGCAAAGCCAAACTCACTCATCCTGGAAAAGCCATCCTGGCAGGTCAGTTACACATCATTTCACTATAAAACTACAGATTAAAAAACTGTTCATCCAGAACTGAACTCACGACACATGTAAGATGAAGTGTGTTGATTTCTGAACTGTTTTCATCTGAACTTGCGAATGAAGCTTTAGAAAAGGAGATCAAATACGGAAGATTGAATCTGTGTTGGTTTCTGCAGGGAATATGTGTGAATGAATATATTCAGAAAACTACAGTTTTTTCGTTTTGTTTTGTTTTTTTAGCAGTATACATGTACTAGATATTTTGGTAACTAGTTACAGCGGTTTATTAGCTTGTGCAAAAACAATAAACAAACAAAAAAGTTACGTTACCTGCGAATGCTTTTGTTGACCCATCAAATTATGTTATTTAACTGATAAATCATTACATTATTAAGTTTTAAGTTTCATTAAGTATACACACACACACACACACATATATATATATATATATAATGTGTGTGTGTGTGTATATATATAATTCAATTCTCACAACAATTGCTTATTAGCATGTATATTACTAGGATATTGACTGTTTATTATACTTATAAAGCACATATTAATGCCGTTTTGTGTATAATTATATTCTACATCCCTTAATCCTACCCAATACCTACATTTAACAACTAGCATACCTTACTAACTATTAATAAGCAGTAATTAAGAGTATATTGAGGCAAAAGTCGTAGTTAATGGCTACCTAAACTAAAGTGTGGTTTTTATATTTATATATACATTTTATGCATATATGCACACTACAGATTAGCCAAACTCAGATGAATGTTATATTTGTGCATTAGAGGAGATGAAATATGCTGGTTTAGTTAAAGCAAAGGTCAGATCTACACAAGGACACACAGCGGATGTCCTCCAAACAAACCCTGACGCTCGCTTATCAAAGACAGACGGGAGATAATACGTAATAAGAATAATAAGTCCATGACTTTTAAGATAATCAAACCTAGTCAAAGGGTATGAAAATGTTATACTTAAGTTGATTAATTTCTTAAGGCATTAATGATGATGAATAATAATAAAATCAAATTTGCAGAACAATTAATGTTTTTCTTTATTCTTTATATTAATTATTCTTTATTAATATTTATTGCACATCTGTGTCTTTTATCACATGCTCATGCCACTGTAAGCAACTCAAGGCCATAATTAGTTTTTGCAGTGCTGCATAAGAGCATTATTGTAATGATGGTCTTAGAATAGATTCAGTGCAATTATAAAGTATGTTTGCTGGCTACGATCGCTCCCTCTACCTGTCTCTGTGAACGCTGGCGGATCCGGTGTGGGCTTCTCTGGGTAATTGGGGAACTACCATCTGGAAACTGTTCGTCTGAAACGAAATGACAGGTTTTAATGTCTGATATTTTTCTCTCTATACGCTCGTGTGCTCGGCTCCACCCGTCTGTAGTTACACAAGCCAGCCTTCAGATGGAAATGCCACGTCTTATTTACCGGAGAGAGTGTGACAGGCTGGTGCTGGAGTATTGGGCCCAACAACATTATATAAAACATATATATATATATATATATATATATATATATATATATATATATATATATATAATGTATATAGTCGTAGACACATTTAAGATGAATATATATATATATATAACTCACGACACATGTAAGATTAAGTGTGTTGATTTCTGAACTGTTTTCATCTGAACTTGTGAAAGAAGCTTTAGAAAAGGAGATCAAATACTGAAGATTGAATTTGTTTTGGTTTCTGCATGGAATATGTGTGAATGAATATATTCAGAAAACTACAGTTTTTTTGTTTGTTTACTTTTTTAGCAGTTTGTACTAGATGTACTAGATATTTTGGTAACTATTTAAAGCGGTTTATTAGCCAATATTACCTAATACAAAACCAATAAACAAACAAAAAATATATGAAAATATGAATATATATATATATATGTATATATATCGCCTATGTGCATTTTAAAATTGAATTATAATCATTATGAACTCCCTGGCCTCTTTATTAGGTACACCTTGCTAGTACCGCGACGGTTTACCACTTTTACCTCCAGAACTGCCTTAATTCTTCATGGCACAGATTCAACAAGGTGCTGGAAACATTCCTCAGAGATTCGGATCCGTATTGTCATGAAAGCATCTCTCAGTTTCTGCGTATTGATGTGATGATGTGAATCTCTCGCTCCTCCACATCCCAAAGCGGCTCTACTGGACTGAGATCTGTGACGGTTTGATTAGTGAACAATCATGATCATGAAACCAGTTTGAGATGATTTGAGCTTTGTGACGTGTGTGTGTGTGTGTGTGTTATCCTGCTGGAAGTAGCCGTCAGAAGATGAGTTCACTGTGGGCATAAAGAGATGGACATGGTCCGCAACAATATTCCGGTAGACTGTGGCGTTCAGGTAGAGTGTGCCAAGAAAATGGTTGTGGCTATATTGCATGTAACAATATATCGTGTCACAATATTCGCAATACAAAAAGGCAACAATATGTATCGTGGATTGTGAAAACCTGTATTGTGTATAGCTCACCCAAAATACAAATTACTGTGTGAGAAAAAATTCAAGTTTGCAGAGTTTTACTGTCAGTACTACATTAAACTACTATACATAATGTTGAATATAATGTATAATAATGCAATGGTGGAATATTTATGGCTCCTGATAATGTCTGAAAAAGTGGCCTACATTATTTTAAATATATCTAGTCAGCAAGTTCGTCTAAAATTATTCTGTATTTTTAGCTTCTGAATCATGAATATTTTTATGCTGGTGTCTCTATTGTCCTGTGCTTTGGGTTTCCAGCACCAAGTCCAAGCCTAGAATTATTTAAATAATATTGCATCGTGAGTTCGGTATCGTGATGATATGTATTGAATTGTGAGGGTATCGTTACACCCCTAGTTTTGGCA